>NC_069406.1:18598925-18723925 GCF_026875155.1 Cherax quadricarinatus
AACTTCTCAACCTCTTCCAGTACTGGTGAACTCATTTTTGTCAGCATAGTTACTCCCTTTGCAACAACAGCATCCTTTATTTCATTTTTCTTGGCCACTATGGAACATAAGGTTGTGTAGGGTTTCTTATACATCCTGGACAGTTCGGCCATTCTTGTACCACTTTCATATTGTTCAATGATGGTTTTCTTAAATTCAATCGTATTTCTCACCTTCTTTACCACAGGCTTGGCACTAGGAGCTTTCTTTGGAGCCATGGTAGCTTATTTAGTACTTGCAAGCACTAAAATAAATGGAATATTATGAAATATTTCGCTGGAGCACGTGAGGGGACCTTCCCTCACTGGTAAACAATGCCAGACTGGCTGCCGCCCTGGCTCACGCCGTGGGTACGCGTCCCGGACGAACTACCACTGGCGAGTCAACCTATGAAAAGCGAGTCCATGTTTATACGAAAATACCTCTATGATTGGCGAATTTTACGATTGTCGGGAACTACGAAAAGCGGGGGACCACTGTGTGTGTGTATATATATATATATATTTATATATATATATATATATATATAATATATATATATATGCCGAATATGTAAAACTGATCAATTAGCAAGAACTCATTTAAAATTAAGTCCTTTCTAAAATTTTCTCTTGTACATTTAAAGATATATTTTTTTCATTAATGTTGATGTAAAAATTTATAATTTTGCAGCAAAAGGAACTTAGAAAACTTACCTAACCTTATTATAACAAGAACAATTTATTTTAGCCTAACCCAACTAAATATATTGTAGATTTGTTTACAATAACTTAATACTAAACAAACACAGTGAAATATATGTTTTTCGTTAGGTTCAGAATGATTTTGGCGAAATTATTGCATACACAAATTTTCACTTGTCCTATATGGTAAGATGAGCGTTGCTATTTAAGCCAAGATCGGAAATTCTGCCAATTTGGCACGACACACACACACACACACACACACACACACACACACACACACACACACACACACACACACACACACACCACACACACACACACACACACACACATATATATATATATATATATATATATATATATATATATATATATATATATATATTATATATATATTATATGCAAGGAATTCGCAAGAGCAGGCGAAATATACACAAACACTGCTCTCTGGCTGAAGGAGACTCGAACCTACGAACCTTGGAACAAGGTACGTAGTGCTTTACCAATCTATCCACACTGGACCAATACCTTGGAGTCCAGCTTGCGCTAGACTTTGATCCAAGGCAGCCAGCTTTCAGGGAGAAGGCTTACAGCTTTTTATCTCCCCTGCATGCATCAGCCTTAATAGAGATATTAACAATGCAAGGAATTCGCAAGAGCAGGCGAAATAAACACAAACACTGATCTCTGGCTGAAGGAGACTCGAACCTACGAACCTTGGAACAAGGTACGCAGGTTTTAGAAATGCCTTTAATATGGAGAAGAAAGATGCTGTTTTGCCAGCTGTTCGGGATCGGTTCCCCAGTCTTTTCCCTTCATTTCAGCTGGCTACAGCAAACCCTCAATTCTTTTGTTTGGAGAACATGAAATTCAATCATCAGAGGGTGTTCAGCAGGGTGACCCACTCGCTCCACTTCTCTTCTGCTTGGCAGTGAGCTCAATATCTGGTACCTGGATGACGGCACTCTGGCAGGTACTGAAGAGTCCCTGGTGGGGGACCTACAACTGGTGAAAACACAGGGAGAAGACTTGGGACTCATCCTCAATCCCTCAAAATGTGAAATCATCACAGCGAACCAGGAAATAATTAATGCTGTGCAAAGAATCCTCCCGGAAGTCTCAACTACCACTCCATCCAACAGTACCCTCTTAGGGGCACCGCTGGGTCACCAGACCATCAACACTGTCCTCAGGGACAAATTGAATGACCTGATGAGAATGGAGGAGAGAATAAGCGATCTTGATGCCCATGATGCTCTGTATCTCCTCACAAGGTGTCTTACTATGCCAAGACTCACTTCTTGAGGTGTGCACCCTCTTTTGACAACCCAACACTCGATGAATATGACGCACACCTGAGATCAACTTTTAATTAAAGAAGGCACTGAACCTGTCACTAGAGGATCAGCATTGGGATCAGGCAACCCTCCCAGTGCGACTGGGAGGTATAGGGGTGCGTAAAGCAACGCATGTTGCTTTACCTGCTTTTCTGTCTTCGTGTTTGGCTTCCAGTGCATTAGTCAAGAAGATAGTTCCCAAACACTTGAGAGACATGGTAGGAGCTCAAGACCCCAGGTTTACTGAAGCAGCGATTCGGTGGGACACCCCTACAGACTCCTCCAGTAGACCAGCTCCTCCCAAACAGTCCCACTGGGACAAACCGATCATGGAAAAAATCGCCAACACAATGCTCTCCAATGCTTCAGGAAAGGACAAAGCTCGTCTCCTGGCAGTGAAGGCACCACACTCAGGAGATTTCCTGTTAGCTGTTCCCAATTCCTCCCTGGGCACCCGTCTCGACTCACAGGCCATTCGGATTGGTGTTGCTCTTCGCCTAGTCGCCCCCATCCTCACCGAACATAGGTGTATTTGCGGCAGGGCGACAGCTGATCAATTCGGACTTCATGGTCTCGTGTGTCACACAGCAGAAGGGAAGTATGCCAGACATGAGGTCAATGACATAAAGAGAAGCCTCGCCACAGCCCGTTGCCCAACTCAACGGGAACCCCAAGTACAGAGGTCTGATGGAAGTCAAAAGCGTCCTGATGGAGCCACTATGCTACCCTGGAAGGATGGAAAGCAGATTGCCTGGGACTACACCTGTGCTGCCACATTGGCAGACACCTACTTGCCATACTCCGTAGTGGAAGGGGGTGGAGCTGCCAGCCACAGGGAGACCCAGAAAATCCGAAAATATGAAGACCTTCCCCCTTGCTATAACTTCATTCCAATAGGGTCGGAGACCCTTGGAGCATGGGGCAAGTGTGCTCTAAAGTTCCTCAAAAAGCTGGGTGAAAAGCTCATCATAAAAACCAAGGACCACAGGGCGACCAGCTTCCACTTTCAGAGACTCGGTGTTGCGATCCAGAGAGGAAATGCCTGCAGAATTCTGGGCACGCGGCCCACCGCAGGGGAGCTGGACGAAGTATTCGAGATGTAGCTCTGAGTTACCCATGTTGATTTACTTTCTGTTGTATTTTTGTGAATGTTTGGCCAATGTATTTTGTCTTGTATATATATATATATATATATATATATATATATATATATATATATAATATATATATATATATTATATAATAAAACTATGGCTAGCCGAGGATTCGAACCCCATGTCGTTTTGGCCCGCCTCATGGTGAGCAATAATCACACGTGACGCTCTTGTAACCACTCGTTCGTGGTTAATATATATATATATATATATATATATATATATATATATATATATATATATATATATATATATATATTATATATATATATATATATATATAATGTTTAGTCTTCCTCTCTTCTCATTTTAATAAGCACTCCTCCCACCTCCACCTGCAGGTTGACCTCCCTCCCCCAAGCAGGTGAGGTCAGGCCTGAGTAAGCTGCGGTGGAGCCTGAAGAGGGAGTCACGCTGACCTCTGCCTGCACCGTGAGGGTGCAGGAAGTGTGGGTACACAGAGATGGTGCAACATGCCAAACTAGAGGGCATTGCAGTGCAGGCTGGCAATACAGAGGAGGGGTGCGAGAGACTGAAGAAAAGAAAGTATAAAGGTTGAAAAATAAATTCAAATTGGATAAATTTAGATTTAAAAAGCATATAGAAATAATGGTTTGGAAATAGAGTAGTCGATGGGTGGAACAGTCTACCTAGTAGGGTCATTGAAGCTAAAAGCTTGGGTAGGTTCAAATATAGATGGTTAGATAAATACATGTGAGAGGGGTTGGATTTGAGTGGGACTTACACTTGAGTTAATAGTTATCAAAATTTATTCTTTGGGTAACATTGATAATTAATGGGCTAGGCGAATGTTTTTTAATGGGTTTAGGTTTGACAAGGATCTGCAAATTATGGTCCGGTAGGCCTGCTGCAGTGTTCCTCCTTATGTTCTGGAAAAGCAAGTGTACTAAATAATCTTCCATCCTCGCATAACACTTAAGAAGGTTAAGATGGGACACTTTTCTAAAGTGACATAGTATATGCTGGCTTCCTAAAGTTGTAGTGGAAAGGGATTTGATTCGTAGAGAGATGTAGGCTATTAAGGACTTAGGTATAGAACTGGGGGTCTTGGGATGGGCTTTTGAGTTGAAAGATTTACATTTCAAGAAGGAGGGGAGGGAGGGTAGAGACAAAGGTGGAGAGGTTAGGTGGGGGATGAAGGGGGGAAGGGAAGTGGTTTCAGGTGATGCCGGTTTCCTCATGATTTGGCTCTAGACGTCATGATTATCTTTTTACTTCAATACCAGGTTTTCTCGAGTCTCATGTTTTATTGCTCCTTGGCATAATTATTGCAGTAACAGTTTTTTTTTTTTGAGGCCACAGGTGAAATAAAATGTGTGGCTAGTATTCAGTAATTCTGTAAATAATGTCAGCTATATTAACGTTGACATTTTTTGCCAACACTGCAGTGTGTAATTACCTATTCGTAATTATAGGAGCAGAACTATGCTCATGGTATCTCGTGTTCAATGTCTCGTGTAATATTTCATAGTTTCCTAGTACCTGCTGTTGACCCATTCGTGTTCATGTTTTTGTTACACCAACTAACGATTGTTAATTGTTTTTTTCTAATTCCTCGCTCCCAGGGGCTCAGCCATACCTACACTTCAAACTGCAATATCAACCCGCCATCTTAAGCACAGACATCGTGTCACTTGTAAAAACAGTCAAATGGGTAACTGTTGAAGACGCCTTGAATAGTTGAATTATGACTGATTTGCTCAGTCCGCACGCAGCGGTATGTTATAATTTGTCCTACGAACTCTAATGTGAAGAATCTACTTAAATGCTTTGAAGGACGGATTGAGTGCATCTGTAGCTGTCATTTATGTCTCCTGGCTCCCTCTGCTCTCATTTAAACTGCCTGTCCCTTTTTACTCTCTACAGTAATTATCTGTCGAGGAATTTGAGTGTGAATATGCTACTCTGGCTGTTAATTGTCAGCCTATTCACCTAAAGCCGTCAGCTCTTGTCAAGAACTTGACGAACACTTCCTTTCGAAACTCATCAAAGGTATTCCTCCACAGATGACTGTCGGAGATGCACCTTGGTATATACCTAATAGTTTGATATTCTTGTTGACACTTGTTTTCTGGTTAATTACCAGGCAGAATGAAGCTTGAACAGTACAAGGGTGTATACACAACACATGGACATTACACTTGACGAGCTCTGAATTGTCTTCCACTGGTCTTACTACAAACTCCGCTGTGCTTTAAGCAAGTCCCTTCGTACCTTGCATAAGATTATGGATTTGCAATCTATGTGATGAGCAAGGTAGGGAAAGTTTAGACTTGCATGCCCCAAGTTTTTCTCTATCTACCTGGGTATTAGGTGTTTCGGACTTGTGGTAGCGACAGTCACTCACTAAATTGATGAACTGTTGTATCTGGATGCCATTAAATCATTATAGTTGACACTCGGCACTCGCGCCGAAACAAAGCCCACTTCCAAGAGTGCATTATGGCTTATTAAGTCTAGGACATTCACTAAATGAGTCTCGGTACTCTCACCCACGTCACTGAATAGACGTCTGGAGTACACATTAAATTTGAGGCAATGGTGATTAGAAATCCGGCTCCCTGGTGCTCTTGGCACGGAAGACGTACATTGTGGCGAGTACTGTATCGTGTAAAACGAGACTGCTGGCCCCAGGTCTTCAAAAACAGCCGGCTTAATTGCCGGGGATGTCCTGGGACAATGTTGCCAAACAGTTGTCAGAGAAGAGCGTTAATTACTGCGTCAGAGAGTCAGTCATTACTTTCATAAACTTCGAAGTTTTGAGATTTAGTGACAAATGGGTCCCATTTTCTAATATTACGAAGGCCACCTACTAGACAGGCATAGTAGACGTGGCACTCTACTGGCGTGAAACTCGCCTCTCCCAGCAGTGAGGGAAAAGTCGTTCGGATTTTTTTACCCCGGAGGGTTAGCCATCCAGGATAACCCAAGAAAGGCAGTGCATCATCGAGGACTGTGTGTCTTATTTCCATTGGGGTCCTCAATCTTGTCCCCCAGGATGCGACCCACACCAGCCAACTGACACCCAGGTTACCTACTTGCTGCTAGGTGAACAGGACAACAGGTGTAAGGAAACGCGTCGAAATGTTTCTACCCCGCCCGGGAGTCGAACCCGGGCCATCCGTGTGTGAAGCAAGAGCTTTGCAAGCCAGGCTATCCCCCCCCCCTCACCTGGCAACAAGAGGAATAACAGTCACAGATACACTGGAAGAGAGTTACTATCCTATCTCTAGAATATTCTAACATGCAGGTATTAAAATCTCCACATTATTTGAGTATTTTGTATATCATGATTCTGTTCCCTCTGATCTTCCTTTTATAGGGGCATCACTTGCAGAGTTCTGAAAGTCAATGCCACTGCGATCTGGTCCTAGATTATGCCTCACGGTTAGTGGCTTGATCAATTAGGCTGTTATTGCTAGCGGCACGCAGGCCTAACGTAGGCACCACAGCCTGACAGATCAGGAACTGACAAATTTATTAAGCTCCCTCATGAATACATCCAAGGGCTATGAGTAATTCTCTGTGTTTGAAGGATGTTGAGAAGCCTTGATCCTCTTATACTTATTGAGTTCTACTTATTGTATTTCTGCTTTTCTGAGCCTCTTGCTTCCGTAGGGACTGATTTCGGTGTGCAGATTTGGGATCAATCCTTCCAAAATTTTCCATGTGTGAATTATGATTTATCTTTCTTACCTACGTCCCTGGAGCACAATTCGATGAACTTCAGGCGTTCTCATAATTTAGGTGCTCTACTGAGGTTTTTCAAGGAGTGAAGTAATTTGTATCCTCTCTAAATCTCTGATTTCTCCGGTCTTAAAAGAGTGTGTACAGCAGTATTCTAATATTGGGAGATCAAGTGACTCATCATTAGCTTTTCATCTCTTGTTCTGAAGTCTCTAGCTATCTAGCTTATTATGTTCCTTATTTTGCTAGTAACATTGTTGTTAGGTCAAGTTCCTTTAGTCTCTCGTCGTAGACCATCTCCCTTATTTCTTGTATAAACAATAGAGCGGAGTCCATGCTAACGGTATATACACCAAGATGGGCCTAATGAAAGTTGTGTATATACTTTCTAAATTAGTTTTGTGTGTGTGCTCTTGGAAGCAGTGTTTAGGTTAGCTAGTTTTGCATATCTCGTTGAAGTTTAATTGATATGTACTTCCGGTGATTTTTTTTGAGCAGTGCTTACTCCCATTTTTTCCTTGTACGTTGTTTGCAGTCTCTCTCCTTCAGGGTTGTATTCATTGTCTTGTGTTCGCACGCCCAGCTCTTTAGCCATTATATTGCTCCTAGCGTGTACACTCGCGAATTGTACCAGGTGATTTGTATTTGAGGGGTTCAAGTTTTGTGTCTTAAGACAGACACACACCCTTGTTCGTCAGGTAAAAATTACCCGACGCCGCTGGCTTTTCGTGAATCTCGTTATGGAGTTAAAAAAAAAAAAGACTTCCGATTAGTGTTATTCTCGAAATTTTAATAATTCCCAGGATCACCCAAGAAGACTAAGCAGGGCGACTTGTATTCATTCACGATTGTTATTGTATTCGTCAGGGAAAAATTACCTGACAAGTCTCTTATGACACAATCAGTGGTGTTGGAACTACGGCTGCGGCACGGCAGAACAGTGATGTATAAGGACATGTGAGAGTGGAATATTCTATTACAGAGGGCCATGGCATAACGATAGCTGGCTTACCGGTTGGACTCTTGTATTCTAAGTGGTGAAGAGCCGAAGAGTGACCACCAAAGGAGAGGATCATTGCCCGACACTCTTTCACATCCAGTCCACACTACTGGTGACCTCAAACAATCCTCTGCTGCCGAGGACCTCACTTTGTACCGCCCTCTCCCCCACGCTTGTCTACCTAGAAATCAAGTGCTCAACACCAAGCGTGTTAAGTATTATCTGAGAAAGAAATCTGAATTATTAAAGATGTAATGGTACGCATGCTTAGCACTGTGACGCCAGCGTCTGCTTAATCACTCTGCAGGTTATTATAAGATTTAAAACCCATGTCAGACGATATTTTCTTTGGCGAAAATACCATCAGGATGAGCAGGTGTGAGGAGGCCGGCCACGGTTGGTGGCTACACAAACCTTTGTACTTCCTCTCCACCTGCACTCTAACAGCCCTTGACGTAGTTATCCTGGCCACAATTCCTTGTTTCCCCCAGTATGCATTACTCGTCTCACGAAATCGTAATAACACTTAACTGCCAATAAATCACAAAACGGGTGAGGTTCGAACCCATATTAAGCGAGTCCTAAAATTCGCAGGCCACTTTGTTATCCACTGGACCATGCGGGATTAACAGTATTCATCCATGCTGGTATGAGATTTGTCTGTAAAAACCTACATTTGTGGTCACATTGAGGTTTATGTTAGCTTCAGTTGGAAGAATTTTATTAGGCCGGTGTGGTCCAGTGGATAGCACACTGGCCTGCGAATTTTAGGACTTGCTATGGGTTCGAGCCCCGGCCGGTTCTATGATTTGATATGCAATACTTGTAGCATGGTTCTCCATGTCTGTTGATTAATGGTGTAAGCCGACAGGTAGTGAGAGACTGTGTCGTGAAGCCTTTATTCCCATATTTCGTTCATGCCTGGACTGCAGGCCTAGTAATCCATGCAAGGTAGATCCAACTCAAACACACACACACGCGCGCGCGCGCGCGCGCACACACACACACACACACACACACACACACACACACACACACACACACACACACACACACACACACACACACACACACACACACACACTCGTGTACTTGTCCATCCCATTTTTGAAGGTACCCAAGGTTCTTGCTTCAGTAACGTTACTTGAAAGTTTGTTAAACACGTCCACAACTCTGCCAAACCAGTGCTTTCCTATATCCTTTCTAAATTTAAGTTTTGCCAACTTGAACCCATTGCTGCGAGTTCTATCTTGGCTAGATATTTTCAGCACGTTATTTATATCATCCCGTATTTGTTCCTTTCTTTAATTTATATACTTCTGTGATATCCTCCTCCCCCTCCCTTTCCATCAATTCTAAGCCTTTCTAGAGAGTAGATTCAGTTCCCTCGGTCAGTCCTCGTAGAAAAGATTCTGATTATATTTCAGACACTTCTGAACTGTTGTCTTGGCTTTAGAATACTGCTAACTAGGACTCCTGTATATTTCTCGCATTCAGAATGAGATCTGTATTACTCGTATTTAGTTTATAAGTCCCATGGCTATTCTCTTTTCACAGGGTTAAAACCTTAGTAACATTTGTCTAAACCGCATCCACCACTTCTCCGACAATTATATTCATCCTATCCAGATCTTCCTGTAGCGCTTTAGAGTCCTAATGACAATTTATGTGACGGCTTATTTCACTGTCATTGGCAGATTTACTTATAAGATACATGTGCAACATGCATCTTTTCTACTTGTCGGTATTGTGCACCATTATTTTCACAAATATGCTTACGTTACCATGTATTCCTTCATCTATGTTATTTATGTATAATGTGAGCAACGAAGGGCCCAAAACTGACCTCTTCGAAACAACGTGTGTCACTGTGACTGTTTTCTCATTTATGCAAACTGTTGCCTATCGGTCAACTTTGCCTCGATCCAGGAAAAAAATTCTATTCTTTGCACTTCTGCTTTCTTCGTCAGTCCTTTCCTGTGTGGAACCCGATCAAAGGCTTTACTAAATTCTGTTTACACAGTATCGTATTAATGATCTGCCGCCTCAAATACCTTAATGAAAAATATAGTAAATTCATAAGGCAAGAACACCCTTATTTTTAAATCTAAGTTCTAATTTCAAGGACGTTACTCGGTGGTTTGTCTCACTCATCTACAACTGTCTTGCTAAAACAGTGTATACCTGTATTCTTTGTAAATCTGTGAAGCTGTATTACCCTAGTCGGTTTAGCGCTTCTTTTTTATATTATTAGATATTTTTAGCACGTTATTTATATCCCCTTTACTTATTCATGCCTTCCATTTGTACAGTTCAGTCATATCATATATAATTCTACGCCTTTCCAGAGAGAGTCAATTCAATGCCTTCAGTCTGTCCTCGTAGGAAAGATTTCTGATACAGGGGATCAACTTTGTCATCCTCCTCTGTTTTCCAACTCAATTAGCCCATTCTGTGATATGGAAACCCAAACTAAGGAGTATAATCTTAAGATTATGACATCTTACCAAGGATATATAGAGTTGAAGTATAACCTGGGACTCTATCATCAAGTATACTTTACATAGTCTCTCTCACAATGCGGTACTACCATTTTTGTGTCATGCCACTGTGTAAATTTAAAATCTTTTAAATATTTTGTACTGGTAGGATAAATACCAACTTGGCAGTGGAAATAATCAGCATTGGTTATTGCTTCATAAATTGCTTGAAAATTACCACGTAACATTCCATAGATTAGAGGCACCTGTCGGCTCAGATGTGCAGTGTCTTCCACGATTAGCGGACGGAGATTTCACTATTCTGTGCGCCTAAAGACTGGTATTGATTTAACGCTTACCTGATATGCAAACATCACGTAAGTGTGTTGCTGCACCAGCACTGGCAGGAAACACAACCTTAAATATTTGATGCATTGTCTCCGTCCTTTCTTCGTCCTCTTCTTTATCCATCACTTCTTCCTCCCTCCCTCACTTTCCTTCCTCCCTCTCCCCTCCCCACTTCCTCCAGTCGTTGCCGCCGCCATTATTTTATTTGTCAGGAGAAACATGAAGATTTCTCCTGATGTAGGTCTTAATTATATGGTATATTCGGTGAACTTTGTGGTCATTTAGCCATGGTCTTCTGCTGGCTTTCGGTGTTTTGTATTACATGATATACTCCAGGCTGCCCCCGGAAGGCCTAGT
This sequence comes from Cherax quadricarinatus, assembly GCF_026875155.1. NCBI lineage: Eukaryota > Metazoa > Arthropoda > Malacostraca > Decapoda > Parastacidae > Cherax > Cherax quadricarinatus. The sequence continues at coordinate 18,610,035 of NC_069406.1, forward strand.
CTGGGAGCGGGCGGCGGGGGCGTTGACCCTCTAAACATACTCCAGGCAGGGTCATGAAGAGGAAACCATCAATCAGCAAGAGACGTGGAAATCCCGTGCAGTGTGTGATGAGCAGTAGGTCATTGCTCTAACCCCACTCGACCTTTCTGCGTCCTGATAGCTGGCTTAGTTGAATATCGGTTCACTGTATACTCATATTGCTGAGGTTTCCTCTTTGCCTTAACCCGGTATGTTTCTGCCCACCCTGCTTTCCAATATATCCAGGGTTAGCACGTCTCTACTCGCGGCACAAGGAGGTGAAGTTTTGTTGTCACTTGAGCAATGTTGGTGTCCCAGGAAATGAACCGTCAGATGACGAGACGAAGGCTGCTATAACAAGCTTGTGTCTACCTACCTGGAGTCTACCTGGAGGTTATTCCAGGGATCAACGCCCCCGCGGCCCGGTCCACGACCAAGCTTCCTGGTGGATCAAGCCTGATTAATCAGGCTGTTACTGCTGGCCTCACATAGTCCAATATACGGATCACAGCCCGGCTGATCCGGAACCGACTTTAACTATCTGTCCAGCTCCCTTTTGAAAGCAGCCAGGGCCCTATTGGTAATTCCCTTTATGCATGGTGGGAGGCACTTATGGTGTTTTCTCTTAGTGTACCAATGGCGCCCCTGCTTTTCATTGGGGTATTTTGCACCGCCTGCCCAGTCTTTTACTTTCGTAGGGAGTGATTTCCGTGTGCAGATTCGGGACCATTCTTCTAGGATTTTCCAAGTGAAGATTATGATATAGCTCTCTCGCCTGCATTCCAGCGAGTGCAAATCAAGTGCTTCCAGGCGTTTCCAGTAGTTGAGGTGTTTGCAATAAAGGTTTTCTGTACACTCTCGAGATCGGCAGTTTCACCTGCTTTGAACAGAGCTGTTAATGTACAGCAATATTCCAGCCTAGAGAGAGCAAGTGATTTGAAAAGGATAATCATTGACTTGGCATCTCTTGTTTTGAAAGTTCTCAATATCCATCATATCATTTTCTTTGCGGTTGTGATCGTGGCACTGTTGTGATCCTTGAAAGTGAGATCCTCAGACATTACCACTCCCAGGTCCCTCACATTATTTCTCCGCTCTATTGTATGATCAGAGTTTGTAGTATACTCAGTTCTAATTATTATCTCCAGTCTTCCATAACGGAGTAGTTGGAATTTGTCTTCATTGAGTATCATATTGTTTTCCGTTGCCCATTGGAAAACTTGGTTTATATCTTCTTGGAGGTTAACCGTGTCTTTTATAGAAGCCAATCTCACGCAGATCCTAGTATCGTCTGCAAGGGATGACACTGTTGTGTATTGCACACGCCTTAGTAACTTTATGGGCCATATACATGGACATGTCCTTGGGAAGTGATGAACCCCTTGGGCCCCCCACATAAGAAGCACGTCAGTCTGGGTTTGTCATTGATGTTTGGCCTTAATTTCTTTCAGCAGGACTCGTCACTTTGAGACTAATGTCCTGCGATTGAAGATCGGGAACACGTCTCGCCCATAGTTACATGTTTATAGGTGGCTACAATCTCCCTTCTGTGTAGCTTGTCGTGTGCAGCCGACTGTGGAACATATTTTACTGTCTGTTAAATACTTATTCCTTTTAGCTTTCGTTATATTGATATTAAGAATTTAATGGGATTTTTAGCTGATGATTATTTCAGCTTAGTGTAGCTGTATTTGTATTGTGTTTTATTCGTGCAACTAGGATTTTGTTTGTTAATTTCACCTTTAATGATTGTGTGCGTGTTATATTTGTTTTACTTGTAAGATCACTGAATGATCACTATAGTCAAAGTGTTCTTCAAATATCAGAATTGTCTACCCTGCACTGTCCCTCTCGTTTTTTGAAGACGTTTCTTCCAGCAGGGACTTCATCCATTCATTTTCATCCCTGGTACACGAAACGTCTTTCATTGTATCACTACTGTCCCGTTGACTCTGCCCAGTTCCTTCCCCTTGACTTCTCCCTGAGCAGCATCCCTGCTGGTGTTACCCTGCTTCTCTGGTCCAACCATCCAGCCCCCTCTGCTCTTCCTGCCGCCCTCTCCCCCTCCCCGTAATTACCTGGCTCACTCTCGCATCACAACTTTTCTTGCCCGGGGCGGAGATTTAAGTGTTCTAGTTGCTCCCGTGACTCTTATATTTATTCCTTTAACCCCATATTTGTATATTTTTGCATTATATCCACTGGGAAGTTATAAACCACGAAGGATTATGCAGCGGAAGCATCAGTGCACACGTGCAAAGTATGGGTGGCTGAAGCTCTCGCTACACACGGCGAGGGTCTGGGTTCGATTCCCAGCCAGGGTAGAAACATTGGGCCCGTTTCTTTACACCTGTTGTCTATGTTCACCCATCAGTAAAATGGGTACCTGGGTGATAGTCGACTGGTGTGGGTCGCATCCTGGGACACTGACCTGACAGCCGGGCTGTGGCTTGCGTTGGTTTGCGTGCAGCCAACATTAACAGCCTGGTTGATCAGGCTCTGATCTACCAGGAGGCCTGGTCACAGACCGGGCCGCGGGGGCGTTGACCCCCGGAACTCTCTCCAGGTAAACTCCAGGTAATTTGCCCGAAATGCTCAGCATAACAAGGGGCTTTCTATATAGTAGTATGTCATTGATGTCAGCTAGGGCTGTATACCTTGTACATATACTTGTAGTAAATTAAGATATTATTATTATTTATTATCGTTACGTTCATATTTTACAATACCGACAAATAGATGAGAATACGTGTGTAACACCCGGGTGCTTTAATTATCTAGATGTCTTTCCGTGTTATGCCCGTATTTCACAAGCCCAGCCCCCTCTACCTCAGTGCACGCGAGAACTTTTTATAAAAGAATATAATACAAGAAAATAAATATACGAGTGTGTACACTTTATGTATACATTATCGCATATTCATTTTCTTGTATATATGCTTGCACAGATGTATGCATATATATGTATCCATATTTAACATATGTGTATGTGCATATATATGATAAGCATGTGCACATATTTGCGTTTGCAAATGTGTGTAGATGCATGAATGTGTATATGTATACATTTTTACACTTGCATCTGTGTGTATACATGTATGTATGCACACTTTTATGTCTGCATATTTGTACTGTGCCTGGAGCCTACCTGGAGGGTGCTCCAGGGGTCAACGCCCCCGTAGTATCCATAAAAGTTGTATATATGTACAGATGTTTACTTATGCATGTGTATGTTCGCTGCCGTCGCCACCATCATCACGTCAGTCCTTCAGCCTGGAGGATGAGGGACTGACCACATCATCTCCAAGGTCGAGGGACTGATTACATCTTCATTTCACTACTACACCTGCTGCCTCTATATTTGACTGAAGAAGCCTAATGTGTAGGCGAAACGTTTCAACAATTAAGATACCCAACTGTTGCACATGTGTCTTAAACATCATAATACTCAAAAATAAAAAAAGGCACAATACCGTGACTGGAACGATACACAAATAACCCGCACATAGGAGAGAGGAGCTTACGACGACGTTTCGGTCCGACTTGGACCATTTACAAAGTCGTTAGTGAGACTTTGCAAATGGTCCAAGTCGGACCGAAACGTCGTCGTAAGCTCCTCTCTCCTATGTGCGGGTTATTTGTGTATCATAATATTCCCAATTTTTTACCAATAACAGTAGCAAAATAAAGACTACAAACACCATTGAAATACTAAATATTTTTTTTAAGACACACAGACGTTGAAGATTTGAAGATGATGGCTACATGAATGACCTATTGGATGAGATTGTAACCTAATAACGACCACTGTTGTAGTGGTACTCACTTGAATTTTCTTCATTGTATGTACGAGCGTCTCCATATTGTATTGTGTAGATTAGATATGTGAAGAAATTGTAACATACGACAGAACTGTAATATATTTAAAGGTGTAATTATGTTGAGTGTGGTCTAATGAAGACCCATTGGGACCTCTGTAATCCTGTTCTTTGCTGCCGCTCACAGGATTACTTGAGGTGTACAATAATCTAGGCACTGAGGCGGCACTAAGTAAAGAGAAATGATGGGAGGGAGGGAGGGAGGGAAGGAATGAATTATAATAGGGATGGCGGGTAGTAGAAGAGGGAGGAAGGGAGATGGAGAGGATTGGGGAGGGAAGCAAGGATGAAAGGAGGGAGAACTGATGAATGGACGAACGGGCAGCAGTGAGAAGACATAATAACATTAATCACAGAGGAAAATTACAACTTTGAGTTGGTTTTGGGAATTATCGCCACCGCAGCTCGGTCTTAGACCAGGCCTCTCTGTTGCTGGTCTGATCGACCACTCTTAGTACCAACTGCATGCAGACCAACGTATGCAACACAGCCTGGTTGATCAGGAGCAGACTTGTGGAATTTATCAAGTTTGTTCGTTATTACCCCAACGGATGTTAGGGTAATGCCTTGATTGTAACTGTGAACACCATGTAGTATCACACTGATACAACCTTGTTGCTACTCGTAAACAAGTGTTACTGGTCAGGAAAGCTTAGTTATGAGTTCCTGTGACCGAGTCCGGAAAACCCAGGTAACATTTGTGCCTTATAGCAGGGTCGCTGCCACCTCCAGATTGAGAGATCCCTGAGTTACATAATACAGCCACTTGAAATAGGTGGGCTGGACTCGTATTGTGTCAGGCATTTACATATGAAATAGACCATAGAAAGGAAGGGATAAAAAAAAACTTGCAGGAGTATCCATGTTTAACTCTGCCTCAGTCTTGAGGACTGAGTCTAAAAATGAGGTGTTTGAGCTAAGGTTTGTGTGAGGGTGAATGCTTGCCTGGTTTGTCTTGTATAGGGAAACATGTCTTACTGACCTCGTGCATAACCCAATAAGAGACCAACCTGGGGGTTACATATACGTTCGTCGACCAATCAGAACTACCCAGGACTACGTCACTAATTAAGCAACATTGGTTCTTACTAAACCCACGTGACCTGACCCCTACATCTCCAACCTGTGGGCAAGTAGGCAGCTTGTTGGAATGACTCAGTTAACTTTATGTGGATATAATGAAAATAAAAATTACATAAAAGTGGTTTCCTATATCACTTCAGCTCTGAGATTTCGCCTGTCTTTAAAGGGGCAGTTACATATAGCAATATTCCATCCTGAAGAAAACAAGTGACTTGAAGAGTATCTTTAGGTTTGGCATGTCTGTTTCGAAGGTTTTAGTTATCCAGCTTCACATTTTCCTTACGGCTGTGATAACATTGCTATGGCCTTTGAATTTTAGATCCTCTGATATATCACTCCAAGAGTGAAACTGAAGACAGGGAAGTTGAAAATAATAGAACATCAATGGCCAAAACCGGATCAAGACCATTGTGAAGGATCAACTGATAAGGCTGAGGATGGGATGGTGGCGAAGAATGACAGGAAAGTACAGGAGGTCCCCGCTAATACATCAGATTAGGTTCCCGACTACTTCTGTAAAGTGAAAATCACTGTAAAATGAAGTTTATCCTTTTTTTCGTTTTCAAATGTATATAAAAGCCTGATAACATGTTTATACTATCATATGTTTAGTGAGCAATACAGCTTGGCTTAAAAAAATGCATATATAGTACACATTACTTACCTTAAAATATTTACGTACTTATAGGGAGTGATGAATATATTTTTTGTAGGAAGCCTGAATAAATGAAGGTGTAATTGAAAACTGCTGTATTAGCGAAACTAATGCTAAGCGCTGTAAAGTGGGGCCCACCTGTATGTGAAGTACTTAGAAAAAGATTCGAAGAGATTTTACAAAAGAAAGTGAAGAACTACCAGAAGACACTGTAGTCGGAACAGATCATTGGGTGCTGGAATCAACACAAGAAGTGATGAGACTACTACATGAACAGGATGTAACAAAAGCAGTGGGACCAGACTACATTTCTCTATAGGTGATGAGAGATGGGGCAAACTATGTGACCCAATAACAAAAGTATTCAACCAATCTCCAATCAGGACAGTTGCCAGAAAATTGGGAAAAGGCAAATGGGGTCCTCATTTATGAAAAAGATTTCCGGCAATAGGCCCTGATTTAGATTCCAGTATCTAACGTGCATACTGTCAGTAGTTCTGGAGAAAATAATAAAGAAAAGGATACTGGGACACTTGACGAGAATATTGTTTACATAAAACTAGCACTGATTTTGGATGTTAAATCCTGTCTTACGAATTTGCTGGAATTCTACGAAAGTCACAGAGACAACAAAAGGGCAGGCAGGGTTGAGTGGATTGCATTTTCTTGGACTGTAGTAAAACCTTTGATACAGTACTACACCAGAGATTAGAAATTAGAAGAACAAGCAAGGTTAAAAGACAAAGTGTTACAGTAGGTCAAGGGGTACATAAATCTTAGAAGACAGGGAGTAACCATAAGGGAACAGACATAATGGAAGAGAGTAATGAGTGGGGTTCCGCAAGGATCAGTGTTAGAACCACTATTGTTTTTAAACATGAATAGCTGTATAGCCCTTGTGGCTTAGTGCTTCTTTTTGATTATAATAATATAATTTAAACATGAATAATCTGCAGAGGGAATCGAGTCTTATACCACTGTATGTTAACGATATATTATTGAGAATAAGAACAGAAGAGTGACAAACTCCAGGGTTCTACCCAAACAAATGCAAGGTCATGCTTTTTGAAGGAGAAGGCAGACCTACACTTGAGTACAACGTAGGTGGAGAGAAACTGCAAATATCAGAGTGAAAAGAACCTGAGGGTAAGCATAACACAAAGCATATCACCAGAATTGCAAATAAGTCGTGTAACTACAGCGGTATATTCGATATTAACAAACCTCGGAATAAAGCAGCATTCTTCAGAATCGTATACTATACTATATGCAATAAGATCACATAAACAGGTGATATCAGAATATGCAAAACAACCATTGTGAAAGAATAGTGAAATTCCAAGCGATTTCGTGACTTCTCACGTTATCAAGGAACTATATATGTCAAGCCAGTCATTGAGTACGTAGCCTGAGCATTGCGCCCACACCTGTTCAAGCACGTCACTAATCTGGAAAATGCACAAAGATTTGCAATCAGGCAAGTACCAGAAATGAAGGGATTCCCTACGAGAGGTTGAAGGAACTCAGCATGACGACCTTGACGGAGAAGAGGGCAAAAGGATGACCTGATTTCGACATACAAAATTTTAAAGAGGAAATGATGGGGCAGATAACGATAGACTGAATTAAGAGGACCAGGATCAAGGAAACATAGGAAAAAGCTGAATGTATAGATGAACCACAGAGATGTAAGGACGTATTTCTTTATTCCTAGAGTAGTTGAAAAGCAATATGATTTGGATGAGGCAGTTGTGGAGGTCAACTCATTACACAGCATCAAGAATAGATAAGCTAAGGTCCAAGTGGCCAGAAATCAATGATGGTGACCAATGTAGTCTAACAAGCGGGACCAGGAGCAGAGTCTCGACTCCTGCAAACACAGCTAGGTGAATACATCATTTCCGTGGTGTATACAGCCAGCGCGCACATAAATACATACATAAACGCCTACATATACATACATACATATACATGTTAAGCTGTATATAAATTTGTCGTGGGGTCATCTTGTATTTCCTGGGTTCAGCTTGGTGCATACTAATGAGTGTGCCTCAGTGTTCGTAGCTTCTTGCCGCATCTTTGTCTCATACTAAAGGGCTAAGTTACGTTTGATTGACGTCGTGTCTCCACTTTCGCTCCCACTCAGATTACATTTTAGTATAGATTTTTGTCGCTTGACGTATCTTTTTGCTGTACAGGCGTAATGGTGTCACACCGAAGAGACCACTTCTTGCCTTTAAAGATTTATATACCTGTCACTAGCAAGGCAAAAATCACATTTGTAGACTTGTGAATTTATTTTTGCCTTCCTGGGATAGCATTTTGTTCCAGTCTTGTGCTGAGCTCGGTTTCTCGTACAGCAAGTTATTTTGCCGCTATGGGAGGGTTTCTTGCTAAATTTTGGATAATTTGGGACAGTTTCTCTGCATTTTACTTTTGTGAAATTCAGTTTCATAGAATGCGTTTTCAATTTGTCTCACTCATTCTCGTTTTCCTAGGTTCTCGTTCCTTCCTTCATCCTCTTTCCTCCACTTCCCCTCCTTCCCTTCTTTTTTCTCTTATGTCCTTCACTTTGTACAATGAAGAGATAACTCAGACCTCTGACGGTACTCGTTTATTTCACTAAAGCCATTAGTATTTTAAACTATCTTCATTCGCTCTATAATTCAATAAATGTTGTTATTCTGTGCAGGTGATGAAATTCTTGCAGTGAATGGCAAGACACTCTCCGGGTTGAGTCACGCCGAGGCCATCGCTGTCTTCAAGTCCATCCGGGCGGGCAAGGTGATCATGCACGTGGGCCGCAGGACCTCCTCTAGCACCAGGTGGGTTATCCTGGCTCCCTCATACCCTTGTACTCTCTTCTTGCCCGCTTGTGCATGGAATATTTATCTACAGATCAAAGGCAACGCCAGTCAACCTCGACAAACAGGAATTTTGCCGCTGAGGTGACTTATTTATTGTGTACTTCATAGCCATCTTATGGACAGTAATGCTAGAGCGTATGAGTTGTCAAAGACCTTAAAGGAGGTTAAAGAGAAAATACTCTAGTACATTTATTATACAGTCATTTTAATAATTATCCTAAATTGGTTTTAAAATTTATTTGCTCAATTAATTCTTTCTCGTTTTCATAAAATATCCTGGCATATCGCAAGTTAATTTAATGTCTATTTTCCTCAGTAAGTGAACAGTTAACACTCTAACAAAATGACTAATTGGATAACATATTTTACCTTAAGTTTTATCGCTGTCATAATATTGGTTAAATTGTCAAATCATTCGTAACCAAGCTAAGCCTGGAACTACGGCATCTGTTAGTCAGTTAACATTAGAAGTTGCATCTAACTGTATTTCTGCCTAGTTGACGAGCCTGGCCCATGGTCGGGCTCCGGGAGTAGAAAAATTCTCGGAGCTCATCAAAGGTATATCTAATGTATACAAAAGCATATCAAGAGTGATATTCGTCGTCTTTCATTGTACGATACTTTCTTTCGACCATGAACATTATCATGTAGGAATAAGTCATTTAAAGATGTAATCCACAATACCAAAAGTAAACCTTTTGATAGTTCCATATATAGCATCGCTCCGTTTTTAACGTAAGTTGATTGTTAAGACTAGACGTGGTTCTTAGTTGTTTCTGAGGAAGTGGCAGAACAGTAGAAACAGCCCTGCCAGTTCACTATTGTTTAAAGCCACAACTGTTATATGATATATTTCTTGGAGAGTTCATCAAAAAACGTAATATAAAAAAATACATCATTCACGGAAGGTGATGGGTTCTTGCTGTCTATAATGCTAATTAATACCGTGTATGACATTTAAAATTACTACATGATTTCGTTACCCATTTGGATCTCTATGTAACATTTTCTGTACTTTTAATAAAATTTGTGGTGACAGTGATTAATGAATCTTCATTTTAGTGCAGAAAGCCGTGTTTAGTTTATGTAATATTTCACTTAACGTATCCTTTAATGAGGCTTCTCGTATTAAGAACCTTGTAGTAGCTTTTGAACATGATCGATTGAGGGTTAGGTTTTTGCATTACTCCAATGATTAACGTGATTTTTTCCCTTAGCTAATATTAACATAGGCTCAAGATAATATATTGAAGATTTAATATAGACTACATTCTCGTTAATCTTAAATTAGCTCCACAAGTAAGAGCACTTGATCAAAAGCATTAAACTTATCTGGATTGCTTATCGAGTTACGCTGAAATAAATTTATTACGTTTACTTAAATACCAAGATATCTATAGGATTTGATGTAGTTGATGAGTTCATGTTGCAAATAATTACGTACAACACTGTTTGCTTGTTAATGATATTAGACACAGAATTAGTCCTAAAAGGGAGTTTTTGAGTGAGGTCGTTGCATAATGTCTTTGTTCATCAGTTGCAACCTTAGGTAACCTTGCAGTAGATACTGAAGAGTTAAAGAATACACGATTGACACTGACGTACACGTAGCTAAACTAGTGTAAATATGAAAAGACAGAGCAAGCTTTTAATGTGACCTTTGGCTTTTATGTATGTATAACTTATTAAGCACTACAGAGAGCGAAATGTTGTCGTCAGGGTAAAAGGTTGTTCTGCACCTATTCCTTTTCATTACTGTCAGCAGTGCGCCTTGGTGTCAGTGGAAAGAGTGTACTGTACGGACGAGCCACAGGGATGTTCAGAAATTGTCTCAGGGCGGTAAATAAGCTGAAGCAGCTAGAATACAGGGTTCCCAACCTGGGGTGCACGCACCCCCTGGGAGTGCTAGATGGCATTTCACAGGGGTGCGACAGAGACCCTAATGAAAAGCACAGTTCAGTTTATTTTACCTAAAGCTTTTCTGATTTTGAAATTTGACTTCATCTTCAAATGTGATATTATTTTTGTAGGAAGTGCAAGATTAATGAAACATTTCCTAGGGGTGCGGGACATAGGAAAGGTTGGGAGCCCTTGGGCTAGATGAAGCGGATGGGATGGTAGAGACTTACTCCATATAAACGCTTGTTAATGGTATGGTGATTCCAATAAGATGCAGAGAAAGACTTTCTTCTATAGACCATGATATTTAAATATTAAAGGAAGCGCTTCTAAATTTAGGACTGATAAAACAACTTATGGCGAAACGTTTCCTCTAATAACATTCCTAAACTGTACAAAAGTGTCTTTTTTCTACAAACGCCATACAGTTTCAAAAGTAAATGCGATAGGATTCAGGAGGTCAAGAAAACAATTTTCCTGGTGCTTGTAGTTTAAGAGGGGCGGGGTCAGCAAATGAGATTCAACCCACACATACAACTTGGGTAGTGTGACAATTTTGGTACATTATGCGAATGAATGAAATGTCATTACAATAGTAATTTTAACGAACACGTTTTCCTATATTTCAGATCTAACAAGTCAAAATCTTGTGATGAGTTGGACAAAATGGACTAGGAGAAACGCACTAGCAGTCTCTACAACTTCCTCGTTGTGGATTTCAACAAGGAGGCTTCCAGCACCTTGGACCCAGATTCTGCCTGTTCTGACATATTTACACGTGGTTGACACGAACATAGTGTGGTCCACAAGCTGTGGTAACGAACTTAGTGTGGTCCACAACTATGGTGGTAAAGTGTGGCTCACAAGTGGTAGTGAACATAATGTGGTCCATAAGCTGTGGTGGTGCACATATTATGGCCCATAAGCTGTGGTAGTGAACATATCATGGTCTACAAGCTTTGACGGTGAACATTGTATAACCCAGAAGCTGTGGTGTTGAACATAGAACCATCCACTGTATACGAGCATTTAATAATTTTGTGGTTAAGAGGGATGAATCGCTGCAGAAGGAAACAGTATTATAAATTGTAGAACTAAAATATAGCGTTGGTTGTTAATTTGAAAAGAAAGCAGTATCAGTGTAACACTGGATTCTGCTGCCAGACTTGGTAGACTACCTCACCTGAACGACATCCCCAAAACAAGAAAGATAGGTTAACCAGCCGTTAACTACGTATACAATAACCTCACAAAGCATAGAAGTTAAACATGTTTTGTTAACACAATGAAGTTTATAACTGAGTTGCAACAGTCATTGGATGAAGATGAGAGATTGCTTACTGGGTTTATAACTGCCACTAGTTGAAGATAACGTTACTAACGATGTCCTAAAAGCCTCATCATCACAGCAAGAGTCATAAACTTGAATGAAGTTTATGATGATTGTACTTTAGGAAGTGTTGAGGTATATTTAATGAATTGTTTAGGCAATAAACTAAGAAAAACTGCCCACTGGATTCGTATTTAACAAGACGCAGTGAAGGTCCCGTCTCTTAAGTAGATACACCAGAGGAAATTTAAGTTGTATGAATTTTATGGTATTTACCAACCAACTGTAGATACTTGTGGTTAAATTATTGTAGAAATGTAAATGGCTCAGCCGTTGTTATAGATGTCTAGGGAGTCACCGAGGCATTTCTTAAAAAATTGAGTAAAAAGCTTCAACAGCCTCGGTTTTCGTGCTGTATACAAAATTGATCACACGAAAGGCTATCCATTATGTATTAGTCTTCGGTGAGTTCCTTTCTCTGTCTTTCAGAGGATATAAACGTGCATTAATTTTATGTGGTCTCATTTTTTTTATATTATGGTAGTTTTTTTCGGCAGCTGCTGTCAGTACAATGTTTTGCTACTTAAATCGTTTTTTAAACTCTTAGTGCACATACACATGTACAAACACCCGCACGTTTACACAGTCTTCTATATACTTTCCTTCTTTGATTTGTTTACTCAGTTTTGGTTCTAGTCTTCATTTTTTATGGACTGTTTTAATTATATAAAATAAAAAATTAATGTTGAGCCTCGACAGGGAGTGTGAATTGTCCTGAATAGAATAGTACGTGTTAAAAACTAATGATCGGTTTTAAGCCATCCTATAAGCTTGGTTGTTTTCAAGAGCTGTTTCTATAGATTTGGATTGTGACTTTTTTTTCACAATAGCGGCTTGTTTGTTTATCCACACCGGTCCTGTGGATTGTCCCTCATGAATGAATTATTAAATTTAAACCAGTACCACTGGTGAATTATTTTTGTGGGCTATATAGGGATTATTAATGACCTGACTTTACTAATTAGTGGTTTGGTTCACAAAATATACACATTTATAGGAAAATGTATATAGAACATGTACATAAATTACCTATATCAATTTTATATTACATAATAAGTTCAACATTATAAATACAAAAAGGAACCACTTACCCAAATATTTCTTGGGTCTCATATCCTAGCGCTTCCCTAACAGACAGATGTACTAATATTGGCCATTATAGCAACCTACTGTAGTATTAACTGGGAAACTTACATGAGTTGTGCCACATTTCCAGACGCCGCCGCGTCTCTATATTTCACTTGTCTACTTTATTGTAGCTGAGTCACTCTTGAATTTCACAATTACAGGAACCCACGACGTTTACTTATTTCATAGTCCTCCCTTCACGCCGATACACTCCTTATCAGGTGTGATTAACCCAGATATTTTCTGTGACTCGAATTGTTTTATACTACGCCATATTTCGACGCCACACCAACACTACATTTTTTAAATAATATTACATTATTCAATATTTACACACTAATTTCGGGAAAATTAAAAAAACCCACACTACCTATTCTTCTCTTCCTCAGCTCGAACCTGGTTGTCTCCCATTCCCTATGATCTGTATGAACCCCCAAAAGGTTTAACATTCGCCTGATAATAAGTTCAGGTTTATTAAATGTTAATAAATTGGCAAATTGACATCAACACAACCTAAACTTACATACCTGGTATCATCTTAGGCATAAAATGCATCATCCATTAAAGATTCGCGCCATTCAGAAGATGCAGGCACGTTACTTAACGTAAAAATATACCACTTTTTAAAAATGGAAAATTGAGATTTAATTACATTGATAATCCAAACTATGTAAGGTAAACTGTTGTTGAAAACTTAGTCTCGGCAAGAGGAGAGAAGTTCTTGATCTAAAGAAATGAACCTGTGCTCCTCTTCCTTGCACTGAGCTTGAATGATTTCCATTCCCCCAGGTGCTGTATGAACCTTACTGGTTTATCGCTCCCTCTTGAATGTTAACTATAATAATTTGGGATGGGACAATACCAGAATTTTTGCCGATACTGATACTGAGTTTCAGGCCTGTACAGAAACCATGAAAGTTAACCGATACTACCGATATCGATAATATATTATTAATTTAGTTTGCGTGAACTTTACCCTAACTACAGTGAACCAGCACATGATAATTCGATACTAATCAGACAAGACGTTCTCAGGGAATCATAATGAAATGTTTGTGTTAAAACTTTTAAGTTCAATGAATATGAGTTAAATTCATAAAGGAAAGTGGGTAGTATCCGGATCCAGGAAATACCCCCGAGGGGGGGGTATATTCTAGCCCTAACCGAGGGGAGGGAGGATTACAGACCGCCGAAGGCGCGATTTTTATAAATTCATGCCCCCTCAAGGGATATTTCTTAATGCTGGTGAGGGGCTCTTGATCTAGGGAATTGGATCTGTGCTCCACTGCCCTGAATCGAGCCTGAATGCCTTCCATCCCCCCAAAAATGACGCTGTATAATCCCTACAGGTTTAGCGCACCTCCATAAATGTCAAAAAAAAATTAAAATAATAACAGTGCAAATCAGAAGTTTTATTTCCGTAAAATGTCTAAGAGAGCCTGGGAGATGGTCTTTCCTGTGGGAGGTGATAGGCCGCGGGAGGCGTCATTATTTTAGAAAACATCAAGAAATTTTAATTTTTATAGCAGTTTTATAGCAGTATAACTAGTAGAAATAAGACAAAATTAAAAAAAAAAAAAAAGTCTGGGAGTGAGCCAGTGGAGAGCACTGCTTCCCTTGCCTGTCCCGAAGTAGTGGGGGAGGGGGTGATGGCCCACCGGAGGAGCTTATTTTTTTATGAATTCATGGGCAGCGCTGTATATTATTATTATAATCAAAAAGAAGCGCTAAGCCACAAGGACTATACAGCGACAGCGCTGTATAGCCCTTGTGGCTTAGCGCTTCTTTTTGAGTATAATAATAATATGAATTCATGGGTTTTAAATATGAATTATTTTCTGCAGTAGAAATGTTAGCAAGCAATAACAACTTCTAATCAAAAATATCATTCATAATGGCCCAGGGACGGCCATGGCCCTCCATTGCCTTCCCTAGATCCGCCGATGTCCGGACAGTAAACCATTGACTGGTGAAGCAGGTGAGGGAGGGGAAGGGGGGAATGGATAACAGCAGCAGAGACGAAGCGGTTACCAACATTCCTATCCCCTCCCCGCTGAAGACTCTCATAATAAAAGACGTATACGGATAATTCTGGCCATGAATTCATGTGTTTTCGTCAGCACTAATGTCCCATAGTGGTTCAAGCCTTTTTTATGACCATAATCCCTTCAAGGGAGGTTCCTTGACGCTGGTGAGGGGCTCTTGATCTAGGGAATTGGATCTGTGCTCCGGTTCCCTGAATTGAGCCTGAATACCTTCCATCCCCACCCCTACATGCGCTGTATAATCCTACGGGTTTAGTGCTCCCCTATAATTATATGATCATAATACCCATCAAAGGCTGTTCCTTGATGGTGGTGAGGGGCTCTTGATCTATGGAATTGGATTTGTGTTCCAGTTCCCTGAATTAAGCCTGAATATTTTCCAACCCCCTCCACATGCGCTATATAATCCTACGGGTTTAGCGCTCCCCCATGATTATAATATGGCCATAATACTAAAGAGAGGTTCATTGACGTTAATGTCCTTGGATCAACCCTGAATGCCTCCCATTCCTCCAGGTACCCCCCTCAAGGAAGGTTCCTTGATGTTGGTGAGGGGCTCTTGATTTAGGGAATTGGATCTGGGCTCCAGTTCCCCGAATTAAGCCTGAATGCCTTCCACATCCCTTCCCCCCCAGGCGCTGTATAATCCTCTGGGTTTAGCGCTTCCCCCTTGATTATAATAATAATCCTCCAGGTACTGTATGACCCCTACGGATGTAGAGCTCCCCAATAAATATAATGTAACGTGAATATAGTAAAATAATCGTGGATTCTGAGCATGTCACTTTTTAGGTGGTTATCTTAAGAAATCTACACGTTAATATGTATGATAATTGTACTTATGTGGACCTGAACATAATTAATCTTACCACGAGAGTGGTTGGATCAAGCCAGGTGGCTCAGAATTTGTTAGAGAGGTTTGGCTGGGGGCGAGGAAGTAGCAGTAGTGGAAGGAAGGGATTTAACGGTAGAAGGGAGCAGAGGGAGGGAGGCAAGACGTGTGATAACGGTCAACAGTCACGTCACAGCTGTCCCTATGTGCTGCAGGAGGTGCTCCCACCGACAAATATACTGGTTTCAGATTGGTGGGAAAATCTGCTGAGCTAAGAATAGGCTTCCTCAGATTTAAATATATGATGATAGTTGAGATTCATCAAATGTATTTATTAACCCATAAATATAAAATTTCGTATCTGTGACTGGCTTGATTCATAGAATTGGAGCTATCCCTCATTTCCTCAGATCAAACCTGATTGTCTCCATTCTCATGATGGTGTCCCCATGAATTTAATAATTTTACTGGCAGTCCGACTTGGGGCCAGGTTTTTCTAGTGACCGCCTGATCAATTAAACTGATGATACCTGTAATACGTGCACACAGTTATCACAACCTGGCTGATAGAACACATTGTACAATTTGTGCAGTTTGCTCTAGAAGTTCCCCTCAGGGAAGGTTCCTTGATGTTGGTGAGGGGCTCTTGATTTAGTAATTGGATCTGTGCTCGAGTTCCCCGAATTAAGCCTGAATGCCTTCCACATCCCCCCTCTAGGCGCTGTGTAATCCTACGGGTTTAGCGCTTCCCCCTTGATTATAATAATAATAATAATAATAATAATAATGCTCTAGAAGTTTTCGACCTTCATTCCTGCTATTTTTTTTCACATTGGTAGGAAGTTGTGATGGATCACAGATGTTGACGGTGTTCTCTGACAGTACTTGGGTTTATTCAACACTTCTATATCTGCACCCCGTGCTTTACCAGTAGAGAGCCTTTTTTTTCGAGACTGGTGGCTCTCCCGCCTACACTACATTTTTTTCAGTTGCGACGGTCTTTCCCTCGTCGAGCAAGCCTTCCTCTACCTAGAGACATTGGTTTCTCTCCCTGCCTATGTAGGCAGTGGATGGGGACCCTTAAAGTGTTGAACCCCCGTCATGACCTTGGCTAATTTCTTGGAGCATGATTAGGGTCATGCTTCAAGGATAAAAAAATCTTTACTGACGCGGCTAAGAGCAAAGGTGGTGTAGGCTTCGTTGTGATTGCTGGTGAGGACTCTTATTGTGTACGGTTACCAAGAAAGTCCTCTGTGTTCGCTGTTCTTGTCCTGATAGCTGGCTTGTTCTCATTTCATTGTGTTCTCAAGATTCCCAATATGCTCTTTTTGCCCTGGCCTAAAATGCTTCTGCCCATCCTTTAGTCCAAAGATCCAGGAGTGATTGCTGCTTTTCCACACGTAGCAGTAGGGATGCTGAGTTCTATTTGGTGTCCCGGGAAATCAATGGGCAGATGCCGAAGCAAAGGCGAGCCCAGTCTATGGTATACTTTGTCTATGGTGACTTCATGGGCCATATGCACAGACATGTCCTTGTGAGGTGGCTGGGCCTGAAGACTATACCTGGAGGGTATTCCGAAGATCAACGCCCCCGCGGCCATGACCATGACTGGGAATAACTTGTACATGATTCGAGAGGCTATGGGTGTTTCGTTCACCTCTAACAGGAATTGTCTCTTTGTGATGAATCTCTGTTAACTGAGGATCGGGCAGACATATCTCACCCATAGCCATCTGTTTGTAGGTGTTCCACTGCTCCTGTCCCCTCCTGTGTGTAGCTTGTGACTTGCCACTAACAGTGGATCATATGTTAACAGTTGAACCTCGGCTTAATCCTTTCTGCCTTGGTTAGGGTTTCTATAATATAATTACCGAAGTGCCTATAGGGATCTCGGGGGAAACTCTTTGAAATTAATAATTGGATGGGTTTATTAACTGAAGCTGGCTATTTTAACTTGGCATGATGGAATTTATTTGTATTGAGTTATGTTCTTTGGTTTTTGTGTTAATTGACTTTGTCCTTGTTTTTATTGTGTTGTGTATATGGATGCCAGTGAACCACAGTGTTCAATTATTTTAATGAACACACTATCAGATGTCTCGTCTTTTTTTTTTTTAGACAATGTTTAGTGCATTCTCTGACTGCGCCAAACAAAACACTAGCACATATTTATTAACGGGTCAGTCTTGAGACTTTAATCACCTCTAGTAAAGGTCTCAGAGCCGAAATGTTTTCTAATAATTTCCTAATGTTTACTCAAGTGTCGTTTTAAGTCACTTAACGGTATCATTTACCAAGGTTGATACCAAACTGTCAGACACCTTAGCTGAGTGGTTCCCATTTGGGGCACCGTGGAAATCTGCCGGAGGATGCCGCAGAAATTTCGAGACATAATTAAAACAGAGGATATATCTGGAAAATCTAAGGGAAAATAATATTCATTTGTATGAAGTAGCCAAGTGATTTGTATAACTGTATTATTTAATTATTTTTAATTTAATTTTAAAAGGCAATGTCAACAGGAATGACGACAAAGACATCTGTGCAGAAACCTTTATTGGGACGTTTCGCTCTTGAGAGTTATATCAAGTCATGGTGAAGTTCTCTTTAGAACGAAAGTTTGTCCAATAAACATTTGTACTGTTGTGTCTTGTCTGCGTGATATTTAGGTTGGAAATATATCTGCTCAGCCACTAGCAACCAAAGTGACCTGATAATGGCCCAGGGTGGATCCAAACACTTAGTTTCATCTTTGATTTTTCGCTTAGGCAGGTGCCTTGATGCCAATGAGGGGCTTTCTAATTCACGGAATTGGATCTGCCATCCCGTCGATCGAACCTGAATGCCTCCCATCTTCCACAGATGCCCTATGACTCAAATGGATTTAGAGTTCTACCATGAACCCAGTAATATTAATAATATAGCTTTCTTAGTGTGTAATTACGCGGGAGTGTTAGTGCTGTAGTTACTGTTTATTACTGGCTAAATTGTTATGAATTTGTTGAAAACGAAAGTCAAAATATGCTTATTCTTATATTTCTGCAAGGTACTACCTCTCAAGGAAGGTTCCTTGACTCTGGTGAGGGGCTCTTGATCTGGGAATTGGATCTGTGCTCCATTTCCCTGAATTAAGCCTGAATACCTTCCACACTGCCCCCCACAGGCGCTGTATAATCCAATGGGTTTAGCGCTCCCCATGATTATAATAATGCAAGGCACTAAACCTGTCTTAAATCACTCGCGAAGAATATTGGAGGTTCGATCCTCCGTTCTCTGTGATCGAGACAGTAGCTACCATGTTGTTTCCACCTGATTGTAATGCGTGGGTAATCAGTGAGTGATTTAGCAGACAAGTGACGGACTAGCGTGGACGGGGGTCAGAAAATGTGCAAGACCAAGGCTCTTGTAGCGTGAAACTGACGCCTCGGTCGCCACACCCGTGTCTGTAAAGGCCACTGCGATATTTAAAGGTAAATTACCAGTAGTTTTGGGGGAACTTGTGGTCAATGTGAAGCAAGTAATGGCTGTAAGGTGAGGTGGGCGAGTCTGTGGGTGAGTGGTGGTTGTATTTGACCAAACAGCAGGAAAGTGAAAGTTATCGTCTTTTATGGATGTTGTGTTGATGGTCGAACCAGGTAAACAAAGATGGTTCCACTGACAGATTATCCTGGTAATTTCTTGTTCTTAGAATGCAGCCAGTGAAGACAAGAGTATATGGTAGTAATACAGCCAGTTCTCAAGCAAACCATCTGTCTGCCAACGTTTTATCTCTGATGTTACTGCGAGGTAACATTCTCCATGTACTCATTAGGCTTGGTTAGGTCACATGAAGTTGACTTATCATTTACAGTGAACCAAAGCTCCAGCTGCGGGTCATCATATGACTAAGACCCGCGTCAGGAAACACTTGCCCTGTTTCTTGACAAACCTGCCTAACCTAACCTAAAATACGCTCTGCAATTCATAGGAAAATTTAAGTTTTTATTATGAGAAAAGAATGAGAAATAACACGTGGTGACCTCAAGGCCAAAGCAGCGTGTCATGCAACTGTTACGACAGTAATGTAAATAAGTACATATGTGTGTGGAATGGGGAAAAGAGAAGACGGGGGAAAAAGTTGTTACCTCAACTGCTTCAGGTGACATTCAGCCGATTCAGAAGGGAAAAGTCAAGTTTAATGGAATGAGGTGCTCAGACACGTGGTAAGAACACAGGTGTAAGTTAAGGAGGTACTCGCACCTGGTGAGAACACAGGAGTAAGATAATGAGGTAGTGACACCTGGTGAGAACACGTGAGAAGAGGGGCAATATAAAGGCATATGATGATGTGTTATAGTCAGTTTTTAACAGGTTTTGTTTTTTCAGGAATTGATATATGCGACTGAAAACGTGGAGCAGGAAACATGGGAGTGAACTGTGGTGTAGAAATAAGTTGTAGAGTTACGGGAAACATGTGATAGTTGGATGTTGGAAGGAATTATATCAATAGATAGTATGGGAATACAGCCAGTTTGTAGATGATAAAAATACAAAAGCAGTAAATGGAAACACCTCTGAAATACCTTTAATGAGTTTCGAGAGTCTGCTCTCGGAGCCCGGTTATGGACCAAGCTCGTCTGGTGGTTGCCTGGTCAACCATGCTGTTGCTGCTGGAGGCCGGCTGCTCCACATATTCATCACAGCCTGGTTGATCTGGCACCTGGTGAAGACACTTTTTCAGTTTTCTCTTGAAGACTTCTACACTTATTCCAGCCGTGTTTCTGGTATCTTCTGGTAGGATGTTGAATAGTCTGGGGCCATGAATGTTGATACAGTGTTCCTTTATTGTGCCCACCGCACCCCTGCTCCTAACTGGGTTTATTTTGCACTTCCTCCCATTTCTTTCACTCTGGTATGTTATGGCAGTGTGCAGACTTGGGACCAGGCCATCGAGTACTTTCCAGGTATATTATATATATATATATATTATCACGTATCTCTCCTCCTTTCCGGTGAATACATGCTCAAAACTTTAAGGCGTTCTCAGCAATTTAAATGCTTTACCGGCTCTATGTGGGTCATATACGACCTCTGTATTTGTTCCAGTTCTGATATTTCTCCTGCATTGAACGGGGCCGTCAACACTGAGCAATATTCCAAAAGAGGGAGCTCTAGCGATTTGAAGAGTATCACCACTGGCATTATTTCCTTTGTTTTGAAAGTTCTCAATACCTGCCCCGTCATCCTCCTGGCTGTCGTGATCTTTGTCTTATGTTCTTCGAAAGTTAGGCCAGCTGACATAATTAATCCCAAGTCTTTTACATGTTTCTTTCCTTCTGTCTGGTGATCCTCTTGAGTTTTTCATACAGTGCTCCCCTCAAGGGAGGTTCGTTGACGCTGATTAGGGGCTCTTGATCTAGGAAATTGGATCTGTGCTCCAGTTCCCTGAATTGAGCCTAACTACCTTCCAATAACTCTCCCATCCTTCTCAAGCCCTGTATAATCCCTACGAGTTTAGTGCTCCCCATGATTATAATGTATACAGTGTTCCTTCTGAGTTCTTCATTCTTTCCATAGCTAAGCAGCTGGAACTTATTACCACTGAACGCCATGTTGTTTTCCGCTGCCCACTGGAAAACACTGCTTATATTTTCCTGTAATTTTTCAGTGTCTTCTGCCGTAGACTTTGAATAAGTTTTTCAGTTACTGCTTTTGCCTCTTATCTACAACCCCACACACAATGGAAAGGAAACTTTACAAGACGTTTGGGTCCATCCTAGACCAGTACGGACCTAAACGTTCTCTACAGTTTCCTTTTCCAGTGAGAGTTATTTGTGAATAGTTCCATCCACGGTATTGTGACTTTAAGAACATAAGAAATGAGGAACGCTTCATCAGGCCTACTGACTCATGCTAGGTACGTCTTGCTCAAACCCAGACCAACTTACAAAAATATTCACCCAAACCTTTTTTCAATGCTTTCCAAGAAACAAGCTTTGATATGAGCGCCAATCTTCCTGCTCGTGCTTTAGATTCTTCAAATTGAACTGGGTGAGGGAGTGGGTTCTCTTGGGTGAAAAGATATAAATGTTAGTTCTAGTGGTATGCGAATGTGTTATAGAAGTGTGAGAGATGATATACGAGCGTAGGACAAAACTTAAGAGGAGTGGGGAAAGTCTTGTACTAACAAGTGTTGTTTCTATATGTCGAGACTTAGCGCGTAGCATTACTGATTTCTTGCCTCTTGAAGGTGTATATTGAGTTAGTGCTTTGAACTGTAGGTGAGCTGGAAAGTGAGTGTGTGAAATGTGTGTAGGGGGAGTGTTATGTAGAGGCGTGGGAGTAAGTTATAAGGATGTGGAATGGTAGGGGAGAGAGGTGGGAGAGTGTAGGAATGAATTAGATGGGTGGGAGAGAGTTTTAGGGCTGGTGATGTACCTCTCCGTCACGGTGTTGTTGTTGTTGTTGGTGGTGGTGGTGGTGGTGGTGGTGGGGTGTTGATGTTGGTGTTGGTGGGGTGCTGGTGGTAGTAGTGGGTACTGGTCCATTTGTGTACTCTCCGTAAGTCTGGAGAACGTGAACTGATTACAGGCAAGAATTTCTTTAAGTTCAAACTGATGTATTCATTAGTGTTTCAACAAATACTGACTACAAATATTAGGCAAATCAAAGACAAAATGAATTTTGTCCTCCAAGATTACATTGACAGTATGATTAATGGAAAACAATATTTTATTGGTAAATTCTGATCTCTAATTATATTGAGAATTCAATAATTCACCTTTAATTTACCATTCAGTGTTATTTGATAATTGTAAGAATGAGCTTACAATTATGAGTCATTTTAATATATAATGATAATAAAAATCTTTATTTATTATTTACATGTTTGTGATATTTATTTTTTTCTTTGTGGATAAATTGCGATTTAACAGGGGCTCTTGATCCAACCAACTGGAGCTACTCTCACTTTCCTTGATTCTAACCTACCCGTACGGGTTTATCACTTCCAACGATTATGCAAATATAACGAGAAAAGTTCATTAGAAAAACCATCTCCAATTAGTTTTTTTTGTCAAAACCAAACATGGTGTTGACTATCCGCGCTGGGGAACAACTTTCATCCCGGGAGCTGAAACAACATTCCTTGTTTACCTTCCGAAATGCCTCGGCATGACCGTGGCTTTCTTTGTACTTAACAAATTAAAATTGTAATTACATACTGTAACCTTTGCAAAGAGACAAACATCTTTATATTTTTAAATCTTTTTCTATATCCCAGCCACTGTATGGTTCACCACAGTGTGGTGGGGTGGTTTTGTGGTAGTGGTGGTTGTGGCAGTCTGGCGGAGGTGTCGGTTTAGTCTGGTGATGGTTTGGTCTTGTAGTGGTAGTCTGGCAATAGTGGTGACGATGGTTTGGTTTGTCTGGTGGTAGTGATGATGGTGGTTTGGTGGTGATAGTCGTGGTTTAGTGGTCTAGGGGTGGCGGTAATGGTCTGGTAGCAGTGGCGGTGGTGGTTTGGTCTGGTGGTAGCAGTGGTTGTTTGAGGGTCTGATAGTAGTAGTGGTGGTGGATTTATGGTCTGGTGTTAGTGTGTCACAGCTACAGATGACATTGAAAAGTGTCACGTATAGACAGACGGCGTCGAAAAGTTAGTGGAGAAGAGAGGATGACTGATTTATGTTAGATAAATAAGTCTTGGCAACGTTTCCCTGGCCAGGAACTTTGCCAAGACTCAGCGTAAGGCTGGACAAAGCTCCTGGCCAGAGACACATAGCCCTGAGTATAAAGTATAAAGAATTTTGCCTCTGTGTTCATTTACCTAATTGTTGGCATTTCTACAACTTTCTACCATTGAGACGAATTTAATATGTGGTCAGGCATATGGTCACTGTCCTGAACGCTATGTGCTTAATTGTCCACTTATTGAGGAATATAGAGATAGACAGTATAATAAACTATGTGACATGTCAAGATAACTTTTTAATGAAAATAAGATACCAGATATATTAAGCAAATTTCCTAAATATGTTTGTAACAGATAAATGAACTGTAGATATAAATCCAAATGTACACCTGTAACCCTTTTGGGGCCTAGTTCCTAGGCCTTTTGTGTATCCATATGCTTTTGCACTACCGTCCACAGGATGGATATGGGGTGCACAATAAACTAGCCACTTCGGTGGCAACATCTAAAAAAAAAAATCTAATAGATGTATAATACAAACAGGTAGTAACGGAGGAAATTGGGCTGCACACACAATGGGGGTAAATGGTGTATGAAGATACAAAAGAAGAGGTGGGTGACAAAGAAGGTTCACCTCGAAGACTGCGTGACTGTCTACTCTGGGCGTCACAGAGTTAGCGGACCGAACAAACAGCAGGTGTCACGAGCTCAGACTACACTTCTCACTCGTCATGGGATGACGACCACTAGTAATGACTGAAGATCGGTTCGGTCGTCTTCTGAGTTCTCACCTGTTTTACTGTTCAGTAATAACACTTAAAGTCACGAAGAGAAAGTATAGATGCAATAAACCAGCAGTTTTTCCCTCGTGTCTGCTAGCATTAATTAATGTTTTCTCTCTCACGGATGGGTGACCCTGCATTCTTCTGTTCAGGTTGGACTCGGCCTCAAGGTCTATCAAAGTTTTCCGGTCTCTCACGGTCTCTGGGGCCTCTCGGTCTTTGTCACGATCTCGGAAGGGCGAGGAGAGGTACTGGGTACACAATCATACCAGGAAGATCTCTTATTTACGAGAATTTCCCAAATCAAGATAATTCTTGACAGACGTATCACACAAGGTCTTTCCAGCAGTGATTAAGAGTGTGGATTTCTGACGCGAAGTTGACCTTTTAACATATACAAGCACCGAAATGGTGACTGACTTTAAAATTAGATTTTAATATCGGTAAAATATTTTTATGCCTCTAAATTTTCTCGCACGAGAAAGCAGTCAGATGCCACCCAACAGGCTTGGGTTCAAAACCTCGGGAGAGCGATACGCATACTATTATAGTCACAGACCCGCTGCATATGCTAATCTAGCAGTTATTATAACTGTTAGCCATTGGTGGGAAGCGCTTAACCCATAAGTGTCATACAGCGCCTAGTGAAATGAGGCAATCGAGTTCAATCCAAGAAATCGGAGGTGAACTCCAAGAGCCCCTAACCTCAAAGAAATTTCTTTGAGGAGTCACCTAACAGTAAATAAGTAACTGAATATCAATCAGTTGTTATGGGTAACCTCCAAGGTAATGTTCATACTGATCACATTTCTACTGCTTCTGCCTCCTCTGTATTTGACTGAAGAAGCCTACTGTGTAGGTGAAACATTTCGTAATAAAGATGCCTAATTGTTGCACATGTTTCATCAAACTGTCGTTATTGTATACCATAATATTCACAGTGATCATACTCTTTGAAACACATCAAGGCAACGGCTTCCTGGCTAGTTGTACGCACGGATTAGTTCTGGGCTGTACGGTAGCTGGAAGAACTTGGTATTTATGGGCACGGTAAAGCCAGACGGACCGGACCATCAAGCCTGGTCTTAGGCCAGGCCTCGGGAGTAATCTACGGAACCACCTACACTCTACAAGCAGTCTTTTCAGAATCGATCTTGTGTTCCCGAGGAGCTCTGAGTGAAAACGAGCTGTGGGTGAGAGGTAGTGTAGGCACAGGAACCTCG
Organism: Cherax quadricarinatus; assembly: GCF_026875155.1. NCBI lineage: Eukaryota > Metazoa > Arthropoda > Malacostraca > Decapoda > Parastacidae > Cherax > Cherax quadricarinatus. The sequence goes on from NC_069406.1 coordinate 18,635,504, forward strand.
TGAATTTGGGAACTGTGGATAAACGGGAGGAGGGAACAGTGATGTTGAAAGGTAATATGCTGGCGTGGGTGGACTATGGGCGTGGGTGGAACGTTGAAGCTCTACCAGTACCTGGAGGTTACCTGGAGGTTATTCCGGGGATCAACGCCCCCGCGGCCCGGTCCATGACCAGGCCTCCCGATGGATCAGGGCCTGATCAACTAGGCTGTTACTGCTGGCCGCACGCAGTCCGACGTACGAGCCACAGCCCGGCTGATCCGGCACCGACTTTAGGTATCTGTCCAGCTCTCTCTTGAAGGCAGCCAGGGGTTTATTGGCAATTCCCCTAATGCTTGATGGGAGGCTGTTGAACAGTTTTGGGCCCCGGACACTTATGGTGTTTTCCCTTAGTGTACCAATGGCGCCCCTACTTTTTATTGGCAGTAGTGCACAGCCTTAGTATTATTTTTCAGCAAACATAAATTTATATAATATTTATCAGAAAGGTGTACAGTAATCTCCTTCACATGATCATATCGTAATGATTCTACTTTGGCTAAAGATTTTAACTGGAAGTGCTCAGCCATTGCTCGGAATGGTTATGTAGAATCATGACTGACGTGGCATCGACTGGGGTAGGGGGCTAATGAGAGTACTTTTTCTTCCATTAAACAGATATGGTAGTGCACTCAGCTCACACACTGAATGTCCGTGGTACAGTCCCCAGTACGGATGGAAACAGTGGACGTGTTTCTTAAGACACCTGCTGTTCCTGTTCACCTAACAGTAATTAGGTACCTGGGTGTTAGTCGACTGGTGTAGGTCGCATCTAAGGGGCAAAATTAACCTAATTGCTCAAAATGCTGTGCATAACCAGCGACTTTCTTTATAGTATGTCACTGATGTCAGCCAGGTCTGTATCACTGATGTCAGCCAGGTCTGTATCACTGATGTCAGCCAGGTCTGTATCACTGATGTCAGCCAGGTCTGTATCACTGATGTCAGCCAGGTATGTATCACTGATGTCAGCCAGGTCTGTATCACTGATGTCAGCCAGGTCTGTATCACTGATGTCAGCCAGGTCTGTATCACTGATGTCAGCGAGGTCTGTATCACTGATGTCAGCCAGGTATGTATCACTGATGTCAGCCAGGTCTGTATCACTGATGTCAGCCAGATCTGTATCACTGATGTCAGCCAGGTCTGTATCACTGATGTCAGCCAGGTCTGTATCACTGATGCAGCCAGGTCTGTATCACTGATGTCAGCCAGGTCTGAATCACTGATGTCAGCCAGGTCTGTATCACTGATGTCAGCCAGGTCTGTATCACTGATGTCAGCCAGGTCTGTATCACTGATGTCAGCCAGGTCTGTATCACTGATGTCAGCCAGGTCTGTATCACTGATGTCAGCCAGGTCTGTAAACACTGATGTCAGCCAGGTCTGTATCACTGATGTCAGCCAGGTATGTATCACTGATGTCAGCCAGGTCTGTATCACTGATGTCAGCCAGGTCTGTGTCACTGATGTCAGCCAGGTCTGTATCACTGATGTCAGCCAGGTATGTATCACTGATGTCAGCCAGGTCTGTATCACTGATGTCAGCCAGGTATGTATCACTGATGTCAGCCAGGTCTGTATCACTGATGTCAGCTAGGTCTGTATCACTGATGTCAGCCAGGTCTGTATCACTGATGTCACCAGGTCTGTATCACTGATGTCAGCCAGGTCTGTATCACTGATGTCAGCCAGGTCTGTATCACTGATGTCAGCCAGGTCTGTATCACTGATGTCAGCCAGGTCTGTATCACTGATGTCAGCCAGGTCTGTATCACTGATGTCAGCCAAGTCTGTATCACTGATGTCAGCCAGGTCTGTATCACTGATGTCAGCCAGGTCTGTATCACTGACGTCAGCCAGGTCTGTATCACTGACGTCAGCCAGGTCTGTACCACTGATGTCAGCCAAGTCTGTATCACTGATGTCAGCCAAGTCTGTATCACTGATGTCAGCCAGGTCTGTATCACTGATGTCAGCCAGGTCTGTATCACTGATGTCAGCCAAGTCTGTATCACTGATGTCAGCCAGGTCTGTATCACTGATGTCAGCCAGGTCTGTATCACTGACGTCAGCCAGGTCTGTATCACTGATGTCAGCCAAGTCTGTATCACTGATGTCAGCCAAGTCTGTATCACTGATGTCAGCCAGGTCTGTATCACTGATGTCAGCCAAGTCTGTATCACTGATGTCAGCCAGGTCTGTAGTTGTATTATGTACTTGTAGAAATAAATATTTATAATAATAATAATGATAATATTATTATTATTATTATTATTATTATTATTATTATTATTATTATTATTATTATTATTATTATTATTATAATCAAGGGGGGAAGCGCTAAACCCAGAGGATTATACAGCGCCTGGGGGGGGGATGTGGAAGGCATTCAGGCTTAATTCGGGGAACTGGAGCACAGATCCAACTCCCTAAATCAAGAGCCCCTCACCAACATCAAGGAACCTTCCTTGAGGGGATTATTATTATTAAATGAGTGCCTTAAGGTGTTCCAGTTAGGGAGAACTCTTCTTTTACAAACGATTTAAAGACTTTTCTTTTCAACTCAGTATTTTGAATATCTGTAATTACTGTATATATCTTACTGGAAGGTGATGGAGGAGCAGACAGATCTGTCCATTCTTTAGCGTCCTCCTGCCTCCTTTGTTTTATTGTCCAGTGATAATTTTTTGGAGTTTCGGGAAGAAACAACAATGTTCTGAGGCGTAAATCACTCGATCGTTATGAGAAGAGACACGAAAAACAAACAATAAGTAAAAATAAACTGCTATTCTAATGTCAGTACTTGGCGAGAAAATGGTTCCAGTGGTTTTGCCAGCCATAAATCTCCGGCCCTCTTTGTACCTGAGTTATGGTCGGAATCTGTTTTTCGAGGGCATGGGGACGTGCAAATGAGGCCCTTCAAGCTCATCTTATTTGTCTCCATATCTTCAAACTCGTTTCCATTAACATAACAAGCAAAGGAATAGTGACAAGCATAGAAATATGTTCACTATTATGATAATGTAATTCAGTATGAAACATTTGTTGATGTAAATAATACACGTCAGAGGAGCCTGACTTGTGCACCGTGCTGTAAATTATGTGGTTTAACTACGCCCAGCCACCTATTTCAACCGCAAGAAGTTTTCCTACGTATAATCGTAAGCTCATTTCCGAGTTTGCAGCATATTGCTGCTATTTTTCAAAAGGTACAAAGTAAACAAACATGTAAGAATTCGTTTATGAGCTAACATTTGGCTCTAAACTTCCCGTAGTTTGTCATTCTTGACTTCAGTGTTCTCGAGTTTTGACGGAAAATATGACTTTGACCTTTTGGCCTTCATGGTAAGTCGGAACTTTTAAATGAAATGTTGTCACAAGATTTATAGAAAGCCAAAATTTGAGTTCGGAGATGAAGGCTCCAAAACGTTCACGCCCCTAGATCCCAAACATGCACAGACAAACATGTTAGATTCTAAATATGCACAGACGAAAATATTAGATCCCAAACACCCTTGAATCACTAAAGACACCCTTCTCCTGCATTATTCTTACTGAAACCTGGCTTAAGCAGGACACAATAGATATCTACCCTCTACCAGGATACACAGCAATTCACAACTGCAGACCAAACCAAGTTGGGGGTGGTATTGCAATCTATTACTCTAACCAATTATCTTGTATTAGCACCACTTGCTTTAGTGATGAATATGGGGAATACATTTTTGCTAATTTTACTGTAAAAAACCTTAAGACACCTATAACATTCGGTGCCATTTACCGGATACCTCGCACAAACATCCCAAATTTCAGTGAGAAATTAAAGTCACTAATAACAAACCTTCTCTTAGCTGGAGACTTCAACATCAACCTTGGCATACTAGATGATCAGCCTGTAACTGATTTCATCAACAATATGAACAACACACTTCTCATGCCAACAATAACTAAACCAACCAGGCTCACTGAGACAAGTGCAACCATAATAGACCACATATGGACCGTAATAAAGTTGGTAGAATTACCGACAATATGTAAAGTAAAAGGACACAAGTGCAACTAATGTGACATTTATTGTGGCAACGTTTCGCTCTCCAGGAGCTTGATAAAGCTCCTGGAGAGCGAAACGTTGCCACAATAAATGTCACATTAGTTGCACTTGTGTCCTTTTACTTTACACATATGGACCAATATACTAGCCCCCCTTAAATCAGGGATAATCACAGATAGCACTACAGACCACTACCCTACCTTCCTCCTGACAAACATTAGTAAACCACCACTTGAATACAACAAAGTCTCATTTAGACTCCATGATGAGGCCTCAATAAGGAAGTTCATAGCTGACCTAGAGACTGTTGACTGGCCTACAGAATTCTCCAAGGCCAATGGTATTGATGACTGGACAGACATTTTTCTTAACAAATTACTTAGACTATACAACAAACATTGTCCTATAAAAACGAAACAGATCACAAACAAACGGCTTGGTTGCCCATGGCTAACCAGCACCATTCTGAAATCCATTGACAAGAAACACCAATATGAAAAGCAATATAGACAGGGCTTAATACACAAAGATATTCTTTAGTTCTCACTAAAGTAATAAAAAAAGCCAAACAACTATACTACTCCAGTAGATTCACAGACACTAGAGGAGATATAAAAAAAAGACCTGGAAAACACTCTCTCAGATTCTAGGGACCCCACAAACTAAAAAAAAAAGAATATTGTCCTAACAAACCTAATGAAACACACTACATCCCACTGACACAGCTAACAAGATAAATGACTTCTTCTCAACCATAGGATCTAATCTCGCCAATAAAATCCCACATACCAATGCCCATGCCGGGGACTACCTAGAGGGAATTTCCCAAATTCCTTCTATTTTGCCCAACTGACCCCAGGGAAAGGGTCACGAGATTATAAATCACTTAAAAAATAACTCTGGGAATTGTCTCATTCCCCATTACTGACAAGCGGGGGCCCATGCCTTTCGCGTGTTTTTCTTACTTTTTAACAAGTATAGAAACAGCACTTCCCCGAAACTACTCAAGAGGGCAAGGGTTTACACCAATACATAAAAGGGGGACCCACAGACTTAAACAAACTATAGGCCAATATCAAAATTACCATTTTTTTAACCCCCAAAATCTTTTTAGAAACTCGTGCACAGGAGACTATATTTATTTAAAACGACACAAAACATATAACCCCCGCCAATTTGGAATCAGGAAAAAAAAAAGCACTAATGATGCAAAATTTTAAAAGCTAGATCTGCTTTAACAGCATTTGGGAAAAAAAGGAATACCCTAGGGGAATTTTATTGACCTAAAAAAGCTTTTTACACAGTAGACAGGACATCCTACTCCACAAAAAATTGACCCTTACGGTATAAGAGGCCATGCTTTGCTTTTTTCAAATCTTACCTTTTAATGGTATAATAGTCAACATTAAAAACCAGCATCAACAACACGGGCCCCTTCCGCAGGAATGCCTTGGGCCCCCGCTCTTTCCTCATATCATCAATGTCTTCCAAACGTTCCCAACACCTGAAAAAAACCCTTCTCTTTACTGACGACACACTTATGTCATCTCTCACCCTAATCTTGCCACCCCAACAGAGCAGGGATCATAATTAACATTAAAATGACAACACAAAAAACCCGACATAATGAGGGCAAATTCCTAGGCCTATACCTTTAAACAACCTGAATTTTAGCACCCAAACCCAAAACAAACCCAAAAAAATATCCAAAAGGTTGGGGTCCTCTCCCAAAATACGATATAGTGCCGCAAAATGCCGTTTTCCACTATACCACTCACTTTTTTTACCATACCCCACCCATGCTATTTGTGCTTTGGGGGCAACTGCGCAAAACACCCAAAACCAATAATAAACCCACAAAAGCTGCAGTAAGAATAATCACTAAAAACCCCCCCTGGCAACACACCCCCCCACTCTTCATAGATCTAAACTTACTCCCCGTTCATCATCCACCTTCTGTGCAATCTACATCTACGGACCTTAAACTCCAATATCAACCTTGACCTAAAACGCTTTTTTTTGATAGTTGTGACAGAACCCACAGGGATAACACCAGACACAAAACATCTTACGACATTCCCCGTGTCACTAAACCTTTATAAAAATTCATGTATGTCAAAGGCCCTTGAAACCTGGAACACCTACCTGAGAAACTCTAGAACTGCTGACACATTTCATGACCTTCAAACTACCATTAGAAAACATCTTTTCTCCCTGATAACCCCGTCAACTAAAACACGAAATACCACCTGGTTTGGCGTTACACTTACACTCATCTACCATATGACCATAATACAAATATTAATCTCAATCTTTATAAATATGAATCCTGTGTTACTCCAATACTGATACTATGTACTGCAATGCCAAAACAAAAGCATTAACATTGCTAAACTCACTCAAACTAGTATTTAGTCACTTAGCCTTAATACCAACCTTACCTCATAATTTGTAATATTTTAAATTAAGATTTAAAACTAAGTCTGCCCGAATGCCTAGCCATGCTAGGTGTTTCATGTGGTACACTCTGTAATCATTATTTTACTACATGTAAACTACACAATAAACCAATTCTGTAAATCAGCATTGTGAATCCTTATAGAGAATAAACTTTAATTTGAATTTTGAAAACATAGCAAGATGAAAGCTGTCGTTACCTGTAGTTTAGAGCTGCTGATGGTTCCTGTGATGATCCCCTCTCGGCTCGGCTCGGTCTCAGGACTGGGCCTCCCTATTGAGACGAAACCTAGTTATTTAAGTTGTTGTGTTCGCTCGCTGTGCTTGCTGCATGTAGGCACGCACCAACATGATATGCAATAGTTTGCTCAGTAAAGAAAAAGAAAATACAACCCGTTAACTGCGCTTTTATCCTGGCCAGTACAAACTTCCCCGGCAGTTCAAAGACCAACTATTGAAAATTGAATCCTATCTTGAAAATCTCTGAAGTCCAGCCCCAAATATCCTGTTGCGCGGTAAATTCAGTTTACCGCGCATGAACTGGAAACAAATGGTAGAAACACTGTTAACACAGAAAAAATCCAAAGTACCAGATTCTCTGATATTGTTGAACAGCCTCATGCAAACTATCTGTTAAGACTGTTATAAATCTACCTTAGGTCAGCGAATAGCTGAACTGATCAAACTAGAAAATACAGTACTTTTATCCGTATATTTATAAATAATGATCTAGCAGGGAACATATTGGTATCTAAAGCTAGCAACTCAGGCCACAACACTAAATGAAGTTTAGGCCTATATACCCAGGGATCCTGAGTTGGACACCTGAGGATGCGTCCAACAAATTCATCAACAATAAGAAAATTGACTGGAATCCAGTAAAGCGTGACCTTACATAAATCTTCTTCTTTCAACAAACCGGCCGTATCCCACCGAGGCAGGGTGGCCCAAAAAGAAAAACAAAAGTTTCTCTTTTTAAATTTAGTAAAATTATACACGAAGGAAGAGGTAACCGGCCCCTTTGCTCCGGCATTTTAGTCGCTTCTTACGACACACACGGCGCTACGGCCAGGAAGAATTCTGTTTCCACTTCCTCATGGAGATAAGAGGAAATAAACAACGGAACAAGAACTATGTAAGACAATCAGAACGAATATCCCAGAGAGGTGTGTATATACATGCTTGTACGTGTAGTGTAGTGTGTCGTAAGTGTAAGTAGAAGTAGCAAGACGTACCTGAAACCTTTCATGTTTATGAGACAGAGAAAAGACACCAGCAATCCTATCCATCATGTTTAAACAATTACAGGCTTCCGTGTTTCAATCAAATTGGCAGGTCGGTAGTACCTCCCTGGGTTGTCTGTGTCTACCAAACCTACTACATACCCTTTACATAATATATAGTTAGGAAAATTTGTTTGAGGGATGTGCTCCAGTGGCACTCCAGTGAGAAGTTGTGCAGACACTACCCATGAAACAAAAACAGAAACGATGCAAGGTTAGAGACGTCCTCTACAGACGGAAGACGAAGAATCGGCATTTCTCAGGGGTGTTAGATTTTTCTTAAAGAAAGATGAACACTGGTCTGTGAAATGGTAAACATTCGAGTTTCTTACCTGGAGTTCTATCTGGAAGGTTTATTCCGGGGATCAACGCCCCCGCGGCGTTTAATCCCCGGGTGGGATCAGGCCCTAATTCACCAGGCTCCATGGTGGAATCAGGGCCTGATCAAAGCTGTTGCCGCTAGCCGCACGTTAGTCTCCAAAACGTTACGAACCACAGCCTGGCTGATCGCACCGACATTTTGGTATCTGTTCAGCTTTCTGGGAATCTGATGACCGGTTTCGAGAGTTTTCTTACTCTTAAAGCCGGCCTACAGCCAGGCTTGTTTGATGCTTATTGTTTCACATTAGGGGGTTGTTGGTGATGGCCCTGCTGGTCCATATATCCGTCACCAGGCCTGGTGTTAATCGGTCACATGACGGCGTACACTGATCCGAGATTCCTGAGAAAGAAGACATGTTTTGCACTTGTTCAGTCAGTATTATTACTTCCTGGTGGAACGTTCAGTTCTTGACGCGCAGTATTTATGAAAGACAGTGTTTGTTGATGTTAGTATTGTTGAAAACTAATGTTATTAAAGGAAAGTGTTGGTGAAGCCAGTGTTCGTGAAGCAAGTATTGCAGAAGCCTGTGTTGGGTACACCCAGTGTTAGTGAAACAAGCATTGGAGAAGCCTGTGTTGGTGAAGCCTGTGTTGGTGAAGCCAGTGTTGGTGAAGCCAGTGTTGGTGAATACATGTATTGGAGGGAACCCAGTGTTGGTGAAGATTATTATTGGGTTCAGGGAGAACGTTAAACCCATGTGAATCCTTTAAATGATGCCAGGAATATGAAACAAACTAAGAATGTCTCCACCAAGAATGTCACAGACTTTCGCATTAAAACGTTTCATTTTCATTACTCACAGTTCAAGTGGGTGTCTCGGCACTGAGTTCCCACGGTGATCAAGCGGTGCTCACGGTCGTCAAGTGGTGCTCACGGTCGTCAAGTGGTGCTCACGGTCGTCAAGTGGTGCTCACGGTCGTCAAATGGTGCTCACGGTCGTCAAGTGGTGCTCACGGTCGTCAAGTTATTTCTGGTGGGAGCGTCAGTGATCAGAAACTTCATAACTCTCAACCTGACAAAAACGTCGTGTTTAATCAAGGCTTTTTACTTTTTCCCGTCAACATTGTCTTGAAGTCACTATGTATTGTCTTACTGCATATCTTATGTTTGTATTGAGCTGTTACGGTCGTCAGACAGCGTCCCTTATTAGAAAGTATTCTATATCTGTCTCTTACACAATGCGTATAGACTATACCTGCTCTCCACGGTATTCTGCTTTCAAAAAGAAGAGTTCGGGATTCATCCTGGATCTGCGATCATGAGGAAGTGTTCGTAAGGTATATAAACTACAACACAGGGTAATGCTAAGGAGTGGAACATTCGATTAAAAAAAACTGAATTGATACTAAGCCAGGTTTAAGAATTTGTTACTAACCGTGTCCAATATTATCCTGCTGCAAAAATTTTTTTTTTAGGTAAGAAACCCAAAGTTAAATAATACTAAGGAGAGTGAAAGCGATTTTGTCGTAGGACACTGTAGGAGGCGGGACCTCCTACACTCTACTACTGAAACACTCTGAATGAGCTGCCTTATTATAGCAGTGCCAGTCTTATTATAGATGTGTGTTGTGAAGATTTGAAAGATAAAATATTAACTGACTGCTAACACACATTCACACACCACACACAAAAACACACACACACACACACCACACACACACACACACACACATACACACACACACACCACACACACACTCTAACACACACACACACACACACAACACACATCATCATATTTATATATATATATATATATATATATATATATATATATATATACTTTACCATGGTGATAGCTTTCTCTTTTCGGGCCACCCTGCTTGGTGGGTAATCGGCCAGTGTGATAAAAAAATATATTTATATGCTGTGTCTTACCTGGAGTTTACTCTGGAGAGGGTTTCGGGGGTCTACGCTCACCCCGCGGCACGGTCTGAGACGAGGCCTCATGCGTGGTTTGGGTTTCTGATTCATCCAGGCTGTTTCGCACTGGCCCGCACGCATAGCTGAGTACGAAAACCCACAGGCCGGTTGGTCAGATTTCTGTCTGTTGTACAAATTAACTACACCCAGTGGAAATAAGTACATTATTTGGACTACTGGGATATCTAGCGTTAAATTCTATTTAATATCACATTATTGTGCACACATCTGTCAGTCAGTATGACCATATTAATAAAAAAATTATGTTTCTGATGTCTAAATAAAGGGAATATAGTTAAAAACTTTGCTGCTTGAGACGAAGGAACGGTGGGACATTTTCTGCACCAGGGAAGGAAGAGGGAAATGCGGAGAAGGGGAGGAAGGGAGGACGATGAGGGGGAATAGAAGATGAATAGAGTGAGCCGATGGGCCAGACAGGGGAAAGGTTCGGGAGACCACTTGGACGATGGGGAGAGTGAGAGTAAGAGGGGAAAGATTGAGAAACAGAAGAGGCAGGATAGGGAGAGAGGGTACGTACAGACGGATGGGACAGGAAAGGTTTACCAGTAGTCGCTTAGGAGATTTATCGCCCTCGAGGGCCGTGTCCCACCGGCCCCTGGGTTTTGCTGGTCTGATCGATCGTCTCTTGGTTTGCCCCATAACCCCCAGTTCAGTGTATACACCACAGCGCGGCTGAATCTGGAACTGATAGTGGAATTTGTTGGAGTTATCTCTTGATGACAAGCCAGGGGTCTCTTTGTAATCCCCATATCCATGAAGAGGAAGGTGATGTTGAAGAGTCAAGATCCCCTTACACTTACTGAGCTCACTCTGTGTATTTATCGCTCCTAAGATTGTTGCTTTCGTAAGTATTGATTTTGATGTACAAATTTGGAACCAAACTCGCTAGAATCTTCCAGGTGTACACTGTCATGTATCTTTCTCGCCTACGGTCTAAGCAATAAAGTTCGAGAGACTTCAAGCGCTCCTAGTAATTTAAGTATTTGATTACGCTTATACGAGCTGTGTAAGTTCTCTGTACATTTTCCAGTTCTGCAATGTTTCCTGCCTTTGAGGGAGGCCGTTAGCATGCAACAATATTCCATCCTAGAGAGGAAGAGTGACCTGAAGAGTGTTATCAGTGCCTTGGCCTCTTTTGTTTTGAAGCTGTGACAATGACACTGTTATGTTCCTTGAACCTGAGATCACCTGTATTTATCACTCAGATCATCTCTTCGTTAGTATTTACGCTCCTTTGCAAACTTGATGCCAAATTTATTTCTTGTACACTCCGGTTTCCCTCAAGGATGGGTTCTTGTTGTGGTTGAGGGGCTCCTTGATTTATGGATTGGATCTGTGCTCCAGTTTCCCCATACAATTTTGCCTGAATGCCTTCTACATCCCTCCCAGGCGCTGTATAATCCTCCGGGGTTTGGCATCCCCCGTGATTATTTTAATAATAATTGACTCACGTTTTTTTTTATCTCTCTATCTTACCGTACCTTGGGAAATTGGAATTTGTTCCATTGAGCATTATATTGTTGTTTTTAGTCTTCTGTAAGATTTGGTTATAGCAGTTGGTGGCTGTGTCCTTGTATGTGCTACTCTCATAATCATTCTAGAATCGTATACGAAGGATGATAAAGTGCAATGGTTTATGTTCTTGTCTATTTCAGATATGAGAAAGAGAGGTGGAGGGAGTATTGTGCCTTGGAGGGACAGATTTTTTTCCACATAATAATACCCCGGTTTTCTCACTCTTTGTACTTTTACTATTTGGTTTCTCATTAGAAAGATAGTTAAATATTCCTTTTGCGCGCATTTTGTGGGCAATTTTAGCCCAAGATCACACTTATCAAACGTTCTTGCAAAGTCGGTTTGCGCTATATCTGCATTTTGCTCGTCTTCAATTGCATCAATATTATGTCGTGGGTTGTGCATCTGCTGCTATTCTGTGTGTGCGGCGATTTGCATATTAATTATTCGTTATAAAAAAATTCTTGATTTTTGTGGTCCGTCAGTGCTCTCTGTTTTTTTGTGGTTTTTTTTTGACTGGATAACCCCAGGGTCCAGGCTACATTTCCATGGAATATTAGGCACGTGTTAATGGCTTCTTACAATTCTTGATGGAATATGAGTTCCCCAAGTATGGCCCTCTGGGGTGAGTGTATGGACATATAGTCGTGGTTGTTCGACGTCATGTGGTTTAAAGTTAATCGAGATTATGGAGATGTTTTGTAGCTATCCCGCTGTCTCTTTCATGAAGACATTTGGGTCGCTAATTTTAGGTGTTTGAGGCAAGCAGATAGGCTAATACTGAATAATCTTTGGATTTAAGTAATTTCACTTACTTTTACTTGCTGTGTTTGTTTTATTCCTTTAATCAATCACCCAATGTTTTTGATATTTTTTCCTGGATTGTGGTATGGAAATGAACGTATTTTTGGTTATTTTCTCTCCAATTTCAATATATAAAGCTTTTTTGCTGTCTCTCCTTAGACTGGTATCACTCATCCAATTTAGCTTACTTTCAGGCATATTTTTTCTAGCCAGTTTTATTTTTCGTTTCTTCATAGTCTGCTCCGCTGAGGGGAGCGTAAGGTATCCATAGTCTTTGCCTATGGATAGAACGCTTCTCCCTCTCTTATCCTCCTTCGTATTGGTATGTCTGGAGCGTCATTCTGCTTTTCATTGAGCTCATCCACTTCGTTACAAGTCCTTGTTTATCATATTGTCTTTCCAGCATATTAAGTAAGATCCGATTTATTAGCTTCCAGTTGATATTCGTGGTGTTGAAGTTAATTTTACTGACCATGCCTTCATGATCACCCTCCCCCTTCTTTATTCCCCCTACTCATCTGTACTTTGATTATGTCAAGTGGGATTCATACATGTCTGAGCTTCTATCAGGTTGCTTGGGTCCGTGCATTATTGTTTTCGGTACCATAATGTTCCTACCATGTCGTTCATTATTAGGTGGATTTTAAGGTTCAAGAGGATTTTCTAGTCAGTTTAGTTCGCTGTTTGCAGAAGTGGTCTAATTTGTTGCTGAGTCTTAGTGGTTTAGTTGAGGTGTGGGACTGTTCATCTCCAAATGGCTTTGCGTAATGGGAACCGTAGTTAGTGAACATATTACAGTCTTCCATTTTTAGGTGTCGTATGTGAAGTCTCCCAAACAATAGGGATTCTTGGGGCCCGGTCCAGGTTTTGGTAGGGTTTTCAAGACAGTCCTCAATTTTCATGGGTTGGTCTTTGAAACCCTAGTAAAGTGTCATCCTGGTTATTTTATATATTAAGATACAATAACTAGATTTTAATTTTTTTCAGTTGTTGAAGCCACCAAATACTTACGTCTTCGTCTCTTGTGGTGTAACGTAACTGTTCGTGATATATGAACGACTCCAAACTTACAGACAAACATTCCTACTGCACCTGCTTTTCGGTGCATCTGAGTCAAGACTAACAGAGAGATCATATTTAAGTGGTCAAAGTAGCCCTTTAACTTGGGTATTCGTAAAGGACTGCAAACATTGCATTCAACACTCAGTTGGGGAAACCACTGTTGAACGATATTTTATTGTGGGGGTGCTACTTCGGTTTTTAAATTATTAAGAACCTTGGAATTTTAGCAGGAGAACTATAAACCAACAAACAACAATTACAAAACCTTAACCCAAATGATGCCACGTTGATTGTTGCTTGTGTCGGGGGACTTCTCTGTTAGAACTTAATCTCGCTGTAGCTCTGGGAGAGACCAGTCACTCGAAAGGATTGAAAAAAATTGTCATTCTGAGTCTGCGGTTACTCCTACACTCTGGGCTTCTATAGTCCTCAGGATACACTCTCGAACTTGACAAGGTTAGGACTAGCGGACTATTCCTGCAGTCTACGCCTTTCCTGGTAGTGTCACCTGCTCAAACAAAGCTATTACTACTTTGCCGCAGCCTGCAGTTAGACTTTCCTGAATGATCGCCTGATCAAACCAGTTATTACTACTGTGCCGCGTCTAACCAGTGACAGCAGAGTTTCGTTTGCCGTACTGGTAGCTAGAGGTCTGTTCTGCCTGATAAGTGATGTATACCAGACAGGATATAATATAATATATATATACGAATGTAGCTCGTTGTTCTCTCTACGGAAGAACTTTCACTCGACTATGCGCAGGAAAATTAGATAAATGCGCGCTCACTCGGTCCTGGTCGTTCCGAAATTCTTTATGGTAAATTTATGGTAGAATCTGCTGATAACACAATTGGGGGTTTAATTATAGCTAATGGTAAGGCACTGCAAGTGTATAAGAGTATTCTCTCCTTTGTCCTGTCTTTTTATATATATCTATATATAGAAGAAGAGAGTGAATGGCGAGGAGTATAATAATGATACGTTGTTCTACTCTTTATTACCAACAGCACAGCAAATTTTTTGTGTTTACACAGAGTAGAGAATCAGAGATGTGAAGGTACTAGACTACCCACGCTCTCCTCTATACTTTTCCTATGTTTTCTCGAGAGTGTGAAGTGATATGACGAATGTCATACTGCTTCCCTCGACACGTGACCCTTCACTCACTAATTGTGACTGCGAGAGGTGGTGGAGGTGGGCTGGCCGTTAGTAGTTTCTCTATCACTCTCTCATTGTGAGAGGAGTGAATTGTGTTTAGTTACCATTTGTCCTAGGCACTTGTCGATTAGACGCACTAGGGCCTGATTGTTAGGTGTTGCTGTGTGTTGTGTGTGTGCTGTGTGTGTGTGTGTGTTGTGTGTGTGTTGTATGTGTGTGTGTGTGTGTGTGTATATATGTGTTAGTTACCATTTTTGTCCTAGGCACATGTCGATTTGAAACTAGGCCTGTTGTTGGTGGAGCTAAGGTGTGTGTGTGTGTTGTACTCACCTATTTGTACTCACCTATTTGTGGTGGCAGGGGTCGGAGTCTCAGCTCCTGGCCAAGCCTCTTCGCTGATATGCTACTAGGTCCTCTCTCTCGTGCCTGACCCATGTAGCTCTATCATACCCTCGCCTTTAAAAACTTATGTATGTTCCTGCCTCCACCACCTATCGCTTTCTAGGCTATTTCATGGCTAGACTACTCTATGAACTGAAGAAATACTCCTAACATCCCTTTGATGTCATCTGAGTCTTCCTAACTTCCAATTTGTGACCTCTTTGTTCTGTGTCCCATCTCTGGACATCCCGTCTTTGTACACCTCGTCTATTCCGCGAGTATTGTATATGATCGTTTATCTATGTCTCCCCTGGACCATCCTGGTTCCAGTGTCGGTCAGGCAGATTTCCCTCAACCTTTCTTCATAGGGACAATCCCCGTTAGCTCTGGGATAGTCTTGTCTGCAAACCGTTTGCACTTTCTCAATTTCTTGACGTGATTGGACTAGGGTGGATTCCAACTGGTGCTGCATACTACAGTATGTGGCCTGACGTAGATGGTGTAAAGAGTTCTTAAACGAATCCTTATTGAGGTATCGCGGAAATTTAACTCGCTATCCGTAGGTTTGCCAAGGCGGCCGTATGCTGCAGCCAGGTATTGTTGGGAGCACCTCAGGAGATATGTCGGTGTTATACTCACCCCCAGATCTTTTTCTTGAGTGAGGTTTTGCAGCTTTTAGGCCATCTTAAACAGTTATTGTGTCTGCGGTTCTTCTTTGCCTTCCCCAATTTCATGCCTTTGCATTTGGCAGGGTTAATTCAAGGAGCAGTTGCTGGCACCAGGCTTGTTGCTGTCAGGTTCTCTTTGTAGTCATGCCTGATCATCATCCGATTGATTTTCTCATTAACTTACATGTCATGCAAACAAAGGACACTCTGAGTCTATCCCTTTCGTTATGTTGTTCAGTATACCAAGAAACAGCATCCAGGGTCCTAGGACTGCCCTGTGGAACCCCGCTTGTCACAGGTGCCCACTCTGGACACCTCGTCGCGTACTTGATTCGTTGTTGTCCTCCCTGTTGTGTGTGTGTGTGTGTGTGTGTGTATGTGTGTCGTTTAGTGTGTGTGTGTATGTGTGTGGGGTGTGTGTGTGTGTGTGTGTGTGTTTGCTGTGTGCATGCGTGTGACTGTGTATGTGTGTGTGTGTGTGTAGTGTGTGTGATGCTGTGTGTTGTGTGTGGTCTGTGTGTGTGTGTGCTGTGTGTGTATGTGTATGTGTTGTGTTGTGAAATGTGTTTGTGTGTGTGTTGTTAACCATTTTCTGTCATAGGCCAACATGTCGATTGACACTAGGCCCTGTTGTCGTGTGTGTAGGTGTTTGTAGGTTGTTAGTTACCATTTTGTGTCCTAGGCACATGTCGATTAGACCACTAGGCCTGTTGGGTTGTGTCGTGTAGGTGTATGTTGTATGTGTCTGTGTGTGTGTGTATGTGTGTGTATGTGTGTGTATGTGTGTGTGTGTGTTGTACTACTCCTAGTTGTACTCTCTAGTTGAGGTTGGCGGGGGTCGAGTCGAGTCCCGGCCCGCCTCTCCACTGATCGCCACTAGGTCACTCTCCCTGAGCCTGTGATTTATCATACCTCTGCTCAAAAGCCGTATCGGATCCTGCCTCCACTACATCATTCCCAAACTATTCCTCCACTGACCACTTGTGGCCGAAGAAACACTCCCTAAACACCCCTGTGGACTCATCTGTGTCTTCAGCTCTTCCAACTGGCCCCCCTTGTCACTGTGTCCAATCTCTGGAACATCCCGTCTTTGTCCACCCCGTCAATTCCTCTCAGTATTCTGTATCTGTCGCCTCCATCATGTCCCCACCCCAGTCCCTCTGTTCCTCCAGCGTCGTCAGGCTGATTTCCTCAACCTATCCCTCGCAAGGACATACCTTTAGCTCTTAGGGACTAGTCTTGTTGCATCCCCGCCCCCCCTACACTCTCCAGCTTCTCACGAGCTTGGCCAGGTGCGGGCTTCCAAACTGGGGCCGCACACTCTCCGCATGGGCCTAACATACCGGTGCACGGGTCCCCGATGATTGCTCCCTTACTAAGATGTCGGAATGCTGTTTCTGGAGGTCCGCCAGGCGCCATAGGCTGCAGCAGCTATCTGGTTGATGTGAGCTCAGGAGATGTGCCCGGTGTTACACTCACCCCAAGATCTCTTCCCCGGTGGTGGCTGCTGTCTCTGGCCCCCCCAGACCGCCACTCGTCTGCGGTCCCCCCGCCCCTCCCAATCTTCACGACTTTGCAATTGGCGGGGGGTATTGAAAAAACTCCAGGAGCCAAATCGCTGGTACTGGTCTGCAGCCTTGTCCGTTCCCATTTGCAGCTCTGCCCGTTCTTCGATCGAGTGAATTCTTTCTATCAACTCACGTCATCTGCAACAGGGGACCACTCAGCGAGTCTTACTCCCTCCTGTCATGTACGTTCACAATTTCCAGAACAGCACTGGTCCCGGACCGACCCCTGGCGGGTCCCCGCCCGGTCACAGGCGGCCCATCTCTGACACCTCGCCTCGTTACCATGACTCGCTGCTGTCCCCCTGTCAAGCATTCCCCGATCCACCGCAGTGCCTTCCCCGTTATCCCTGCCTGGTCCTCCAGTCCTTGCACCAATCTCCCGTGTGGAACCATGTCAAACGCCCTCTTGCAGTCAAGAAAATGCAATCCACCCACCCCTCTCTCTCTTGTCCCACCGCTGTCACCACGTCACAGAACTCCAGTAGGTTTGTGACACAGGACCTCCTGTCCCTGAAACCATGTTGGCTGCTGTTAATGAGATCGTTCCTTTCTAGGTGCTCCACCACTCCTGTCCTGATAATCTTCTCCATGATTTTGCATACTATACATTGTCAGTGTATGTGTGTGTGTGTTGTGTGTGTGTTTGTGTATGTGTGGGGTCGTGTGTGTGTGTGTTGTGTGTGTGTGTGTGTGTGTGTGTGTGTGTGTGTGCATGTGTCTGAGTGTATGGGGGAAACGACAGATACCAAAGGCAAAGTTTCTCACCGAGTGTATTCTGCTGGTAGGATCTTCGGAGTATCTCCTTTTCTAGATTAAGGACTCTCTCGAATGTATGTTTTTTAGGTGTTTGAGACCATAGCAGAAAGAAGGCTGTCTTCCCACCCTCCACTTCCTCGGCTACTGCAGCATGTAAGGAAAAAATAAAAAGTTAGTACCCATATTAGTTTGAAATAAATTATATGAAATTTACAGGCGACATGGAAGTGAATAGAAGGCGTGAGCAAC
The DNA here is from genome assembly GCF_026875155.1 of Cherax quadricarinatus. Classification (NCBI taxonomy): domain Eukaryota; kingdom Metazoa; phylum Arthropoda; class Malacostraca; order Decapoda; family Parastacidae; genus Cherax; species Cherax quadricarinatus. The sequence continues at coordinate 18,653,821 of NC_069406.1, forward strand.
AACCACCTGCCCTTTGAAGTACTGTTCCTACCTCAGCTACTCGTGTTATTCCACTGTCACTCATGCTACGTGTACCAGTGTTTCTACTAGTTACCACAAGTTCTACTTCTGCATACTGTGATGTAGATGAACGTACACCACTTCTTCAATCAGAGCTGGAGATTCGTCTGTAAAAACTTGCATTTGTGGTCACAGTGGTGCCTATGCTAACCTTCCCATGGTGTATAAATGTATCTAGTTGGATGAATTTTATTGTGGCTAGCTGGTCCAGTGGCTAATACATCGGTCTGGAGTTTTGAGACTTTCTGAACGCGAGTTCTAACCCTGTCCGTGGTATGGTTTGTTTTCAATCGTGTAATTAACCGAATTTTTATTCGTGACCGCACAGGCCACTGCCGTGCTTAATTACGTTTTCGTGAGTCACTTTCTGTAACTATTCACCCCTCCCCCCGCTACTGTTGTTACTAATAACCTGTGTTGCATGCAAAGAGTACGTAACCTTTATTCGGCGCATGTACACACCCTCATTTACAGGTTATCATCCCCCAACCCAGCGAACCAGGGACTAGGGTTGGCGATGGGAGCCCCGTTCGTTCAACCAGTTACCAGGCTTCAGCCAATATGAGAAGATGGTTTTTGGCAATCGCAGAGGGTTATGTGGGTTCCACTCTCCTGTGCCATTGTCATTTCCCATCTAGAGCTGGTTGACAGCACCGGTCTGCCTCTTGTGGTTCTATTCTGCCTTGCTTACGTGGAGTGCACTAATTACCTATTGTTGTATATTTACTCAACCTCAGGATTCCAAATGGCTGTTTATCCCGGGGGGTGTAAGGGAGCAAAATAAACACAGCAGAAAAAGTTTAGACTTATATTATCCTGCACCAATTTAGACACGCAATATGTACACTAGTACAGTGATAAGTATAGTGCACTCCACGGTAAGAAGGCAGAATAGAGCCACAAGTAGCAGACCGTGGGCTTCAACCAGGCTCTACCAATGGGAATGACAAGGCAGACCGTGAGAGCGGTACCCACATAACCTCATGCGATGCCAAAACCACTCTTTCTTATTGGCTAGAACTGGTCACCTAGTTGATCGACGGCGGCACCATCATCAACTCTTTGCACCCAGGTTCGCTTGGTTGGAGGGGTTGGTAGATGCCTGTAATGAGGGTGTGTACATGCGCCGAATAAAGGTTTACGTACTCTTTGCTTGCCACATTGTACATAGTGTATTTAGTGTACATACTTCTGTTCTAATTTGGTGAAGGATAATATAAGTCAAAAATTTTCTGTCTGTTTGATAAAGGCCTCTGGGGACTCATGGGTGGTTATATACCTGGTTGAACTCCCCCCATTGGTGAGTGCTGGTTATCCTGGACGTGATTACTGAAAACAAACATCAGGAATACGTCGGGCTTTCTAGGTTTGCCCATGGCATAGTATACTAGTGAATCATAATATATATATATTATATATATTTATATATATATATATATATATATATTCTTATATCTATATTTATATAATATATATATATTATTTATATATGATTCAGAGATAGATAGATGTATATATATATATATCAACAAAGTGTTTGTTCAGCTGATGCTTCATTACTGTGTTTTCTTCGTTCTACAGCTTCAGCGGGTAGTTTTTCCCTTTTCTGCAATAATTCTATTGGCAAAAGAATCTTTACTCACATTCGTGTTGCATCATTTGCCTCGAAGTTGCATTCCACGTTTTTGACATTTTATTGTTATTATTATTGTTATTATTATTATTATTATTATTATTATTATTATTATATTTGCCTGAGGGAAGTTATCGGTAAAGGGAAGTAATGTGACAAATGAATCTGAGCTGAAAAAAAAGGTCAAAGTTCACTTCAGTCAGTTTTAATTAAAAAAGTCTTCGAGTGTGTCTGGACTTGGCTTTCTACAAGGAGAACGGGAAATAAGCGAAGAGAGTGCTTACAGGCGACGAAAAACAGAATGAAAAAGATGTCTATGTGCTCTCTAATAGATTGGCAAGTGTTAATTACTGACCTATCAAGTTGTACAGAGAGGGCGGTAACGGACGCCTCTCCAAGTGATAATAGCCATGTGTGTCTTGTGTGGCTCATACGCAGTGTGAGAATCATTTCCCATACGCGACCCAGCAATGAAAAAGAAGTTCGACAACTGTGGTTTATAGAGCAGTTTGTGGTCTTCTATCTTGGACCAACGGCGTTACATTCAATCCTAAATGTTCTTAAACAAAACTGGAAAATAGTCTGAGAAGGGGTATTCTGCACTCGAGACGGTGCAGGGTCCAGGACAGCGTGAACGTGAAGGTGAATCTATGAGTTTCGTGATACCTCATATGATTCGTTATCAATGAATCGTATGGACGGTGATTGCTTCAGGTACTTCCCTGATAACTTCCCCACTTTTTTCACACTACACTCCTAGGAATGATATCATTTAAACTGAAAACATTAACACGCCACCAAACACGCTTGGCTGCTGGAATGACACGTCTGGCATGTACTCTCACTTGTTTGATATGTAAATAGTGGGCAATTGTACGATTACATTGATACTGGCTAGTGTTGCACATTTGAGTTAGATGACCCTAACATAATCAGGTGATCACCAGGGAATGCTTTTATTTAAATGCCTAAGATTCGTGAGATAGCGATTCTAGCAGGTGAAACAAATAAATGTGACAACTCATCAAAGGAGGAAGCGTCTGAAATAAGAGAAGGAAAAGAAGTGTAACGTATAATGAGAGTCAGCCCACTATGCACGTTCCAAGTGTCACCAAGAGCAGCGATAGGGACAAGAGAATTAAAAATAACAGGGAAGCGATCGCTGTCATGTAGAACATTAGCCAACCCAGTTCATGGGCCCCTCTATTGGTATATTAGAATTATTTAACCCCTCAAGTTTATTAATCCGAATATAGGCTTTCTTTCGCAACTGATTTTGTTTAGTTTATCCTTAGATATAATATGAATAAAAGTCTTTCATTGGAGAGGCCTTGATGCTGGAAAGGTCCTCTTGATGCTGGAGCAGGCCTTGTTGTTGGAGAGGAGGGCCTGATGTGGAGAGGCCTTGTGATGCTGGAGAGGCCTTGATCTGTTGTCATCTTATCTCTTTTTTATTTGGGGTTTACCAGGCGCAATAAGTAATAATATTATATTAATAATAATAATTAATAATATTATATTTATTACTACAAGTACATGTACAAGGTGTATACAGGACCATAGTTGGACATCAATGTACATACTACTATATAAGAAGAGCCGCTTGGTATGCTGAGCATTTCGGACAATAGGTCAAGTTTGGTCCCAGGGATGCAACCAACACTTGTCGACTATCACCCAGGGTAACCCATTTTACTGATGGAATGAACAGAGACAAGAGGTGTCTTACGGAATTGATTATCATTTTAATGACACTGCTCATCAACACCGGCCCCTTCCGCAGGGGAATTGTCTTGGTCCCTGACTTCCTCATATACATCAATGTTTCTTCACAAATACGTTATCCCAACACCTGAAACCATTCTCTTTACTGACGACTCGGGACGTTATGTCATCTCTCACCTAATCTTTGCCAACCCTCAACAGAGCAGGGAGATTGCACTAATTAACTTTAAGATCGACAACACTATATTTCCAGACATAATGAGGGCAAATTCCTAGGCACTATACCTTGACACAACCTTGGAATTTCCAGCAACCACATTATCCAACACAATAACAAAAATATGTATCCTAAATCGGTTGGGATCCTCTCCAAGATACGTTATACTACGTGCCGCAAGATGCCGTTCTCACACTACCACTCACTTATTTATCCATCCTCACCTATGTTATTTGTGCTTGGGGATCAACTGCAGCACGCCACCTTAAGCCTATAAATAACCCATCAAAAAGCTGCAGTATAGATTAATCACTAATCCCATCCCTGGCAACACACCCCCCCCTCTTCATAGTTCTAAACTTACTCCTGTTTCAGTAAATCCACACTTACTGTTGCTAATCTACATCTTCTCAGGACCTTATAAATCAAATATCAACCTTGACCTAAAACGTTTCTTGATAGTTGTGACAGAACACACAGGCATAACACCAGACACAAAACATCTTACGACATTCCCCGTGTCACTAAACCTTTATAAAAATTCATGTATGTCAAAGGCCCTTGAAACCTGGAACACCTACCTGAGAAACTCTAGAACTGCTGACACATTTCATGACCTTCAAACTACCATTAGAAAACATCTTTTCTCCCTGATAACCCCGTCAACTAAAACACGAAATACCACCTGGTTTGGCGTTACACTTACACTCATCTACCATATGACCATAATACAAATATTAATCTCAATCTTTATAAATATGAATCCTGTGTTACTCCAATACTGATACTATGTACTGCAATGCCAAAACAAAAGCATTAACATTGCTAAACTCACTCAAACTAGTATTTAGTCACTTAGCCTTAATACCAACCTTACCTCATAATTTGTAATATTTTAAATTAAGATTTAAAACTAAGTCTGCCCGAATGCCTAGCCATGCTAGGTGTTTCATGTGGTACACTCTGTAATCATTATTTTACTACATGTAAACTACACAATAAACCAATTCTGTAAATCAGCATTGTGAATCCTTATAGAGAATAAACTTTAATTTGAATTTTGAAAACATAGCAAGATGAAAGCTGTCGTTACCTGTAGTTTAGAGCTGCTGATGGTTCCTGTGATGATCCCCTCTCGGCTCGGCTCGGTCTCAGGACTGGGCCTCCCTATTGAGACGAAACCTAGTTATTTAAGTTGTTGTGTTCGCTCGCTGTGCTTGCTGCATGTAGGCACGCACCAACATGATATGCAATAGTTTGCTCAGTAAAGAAAAAGAAAATACAACCCGTTAACTGCGCTTTTATCCTGGCCAGTACAAACTTCCCCGGCAGTTCAAAGACCAACCTATTGACAAATTGAATCCTATCTTGAACTCTCTGAAGTCCAGCCCCAAATATCCTGTTGCGCCGTAAATTCAGTTTACCGCGCATGAACTGGAAACAAATGGTAGAAACACTGTTAACACAGAAAAAATCCAAAGTACCAGATTCTCTGATATTGTTGAACAGCCTCATGCAAACTATCTGTTAGACTGTTATAAATCTTCCTTAGGTCAGCGAATAGCTGAACTGAATCAAACTAGAAAATACGTACTTTTATCCGTATATTTATAAATATATGCAATTCTAGCAGGGAACATTATTGGTATCTAAAGCTAGCAACTCAGGCCACAACACTAAATGAAGTTTAGGCCTATTTACAGGGATCTGAGTTGGACAACCTGAGGATGCGTCCAACAAATTTCATCAACAATAAGAAATTGACTGGAACCAGTAAAAGCGTGACCTTACATAAATCTTCTTCTTTCAACAAACCGGCCGTATCCCACCGAGGCAGGGTGGCCCAAAAAGAAAAACAAAAGTTTCTCTTTTTAAATTTAGTAAAATTATACACGAAGGAAGAGGTAACCGGCCCCTTTGCTCCGGCATTTTAGTCGCTTCTTACGACACACACGGCGCTACGGCCAGGAAGAATTCTGTTTCCACTTCCTCATGGAGATAAGAGGAAATAAACAACGGAACAAGAACTATGTAAGACAATCAGAACGAATATCCCAGAGAGGTGTGTATATACATGCTTGTACGTGTAGTGTAGTGTGTCGTAAGTGTAAGTAGAAGTAGCAAGACGTACCTGAAACCTTTCATGTTTATGAGACAGAGAAAAGACACCAGCAATCCTATCCATCATGTTTAAACAATTACAGGCTTCCGTGTTTCAATCAAATTGGCAGGTCGGTAGTACCTCCCTGGGTTGTCTGTGTCTACCAAACCTACTACATACCCTTTACATAATATATAGTTAGGAAAATTTGTTTGAGGGATGTGCTCCAGTGGCACTCCAGTGAGAAGTTGTGCAGACACTACCCATGAAACAAAAACAGAAACGATGCAAGGTTAGAGACGTCCTCTACAGACGGAAGACGAAGAATCGGCATTTCTCAGGGGTGTTAGATTTTTCTTAAAGAAAGATGAACACTGGTCTGTGAAATGGTAAACATTCGAGTTTCTTACCTGGAGTTCTATCTGGAAGGTTTATTCCGGGGATCAACGCCCCCGCGGCGTTTAATCCCCGGGTGGGATCAGGCCCTAATTCACCAGGCTCCATGGTGGAATCAGGGCCTGATCAAAGCTGTTGCCGCTAGCCGCACGTTAGTCTCCAAAACGTTACGAACCACAGCCTGGCTGATCGCACCGACATTTTGGTATCTGTTCAGCTTTCTGGGAATCTGATGACCGGTTTCGAGAGTTTTCTTACTCTTAAAGCCCGGCCTACAGCCAGCTTGTTTGATGCTTATCTGTTCACATAGGTGGTTGTTGGTGATGGCCTGCTGGTCCATATATCCGTCACCAGGCCTGGTGTTAATCGGTCACATGACGGCGTACACTGATCCGAGATTCCTGAGAAAGAAGACATGTTTTTTGCACTTGTTCAGTCAGTATTATTACTTCCTGGTGGAACGTTCAGTTCTTGACGCGCAGTATTTCTGAAGACAGTGTTGTTGAAGTTAGTATTGTTGAAACTAATGTTATTAAAGACAGTGTTGGTGAAGCCAGTGTTCGTGAAGCAAGTATTGCAGAAGCCTGTGTTGGGAACACCCCGTGTTAAGTGAAACAAACATTGGCGAGCCTGTGTTGGTGAAGCCTGTGTTGGTGAAGCCAGTGTTGGTGAAGCCAGTGTTGGTGAAACATGTATTGGAGAACCCAGTGTTGGTGAAGATTATTATTGGGTTCAGGGAGAACGTTAAACCCATGTGAATCCTTTAAATGATGCCAGGAATATGAAACAAACTAAGAATGTCTCCACCAAGAATGTCACAGACTTTCGCATTAAAACGTTTCATTTTCATTACTCACAGTTCAAGTGGGTGTCTCTGCACTGAGTTCCCACGGTGATCAAGCGGTGCTCACGGTCGTCAAGTGGTGCTCACGGTCGTCAAGTGGTGCTCACGGTCGTCAAGTGGTGCTCACGGTCGTCAAATGGTGCTCACCGGTCGTCAAGGGTGCTCACGGTCGTCAAGTTATTTCTGGTGGGAGCGTCAGTGATCAGAAACTTCATAACTCTCAACCTGACAAAAACGTCGTGTTTAATCAAGGCTTTTTACTTTTTCCCGTCAACATTGTCTTGAAGTCACTATGTATTGTCTTACTGCATATCTTATGTTTGTATTGAGCTGTTACGGTCGTCAGACAGCGTCCCTTATTAGAAAGTATTCTATATCTGTCTCTTACACAATGCGTATAGACTATACCTGCTCTCCACGGTATTCTTGACTTTCAAAAAGAAGAGTTCGGGATTCATCCTGGATCTGCGATCATGAGGAAGTGTTCGTAAGGATAAACTACAAACACAGGTAATGCTAAGAGTGGAACATTGAATAAAAAAAACTGAATTGATACTAAGCCAGGTTTAAGAATTTGTTACTAACCGTGTCCAATATTATCCTGCTGCAAAAATTTTTTTTTTAGGTAAGAAACCCAAAGTTAAATAATACTAAGGAGAGTGAAAGCGATTTTGTCGTAGGACACTGTAGGAGGCGGGACCTCCTACACTCTACTACTGAAACACTCTGAATGAGCTGCCTTATTATAGCAGTGCCAGTCTTATTATAGATGTGTGTTGTGAAGATTTGAAAGATAAAATATTAACTGACTGCTAACACACATTCACACACCACACACAAAAACACACACACACACACACCACACACACACACACACACACATACACACACACACACCACACACACACTCTAACACACACACACACACACACAACACACATCATCATATTTATATATATATATATATATATATATATATATATATATATATACTTTACCATGGTGATAGCTTTCTCTTTTCGGGCCACCCTGCTTGGTGGGTAATCGGCCAGTGTGATAAAAAAATATATTTATATGCTGTGTCTTACCTGGAGTTTACTCTGGAGAGGGTTTCGGGGGTCTACGCTCACCCCGCGGCACGGTCTGAGACGAGGCCTCATGCGTGGTTTGGGTTTCTGATTCATCCAGGCTGTTTCGCACTGGCCCGCACGCATAGCTGAGTACGAAAACCCACAGGCCGGTTGGTCAGATTTCTGTCTGTTGTACAAATTAACTACACCCAGTGGAAATAAGTACATTATTTGGACTACTGGGATATCTAGCGTTAAATTCTATTTAATATCACATTATTGTGCACACATCTGTCAGTCAGTATGACCATATTAATAAAAAAATTATGTTTCTGATGTCTAAATAAAGGGAATATAGTTAAAAACTTTGCTGCTTGAGACGAAGGAACGGTGGGACATTTTCTGCACCAGGGAAGGAAGAGGGAAATGCGGAGAAGGGGAGGAAGGGAGGACGATGAGGGGGAATAGAAGATGAATAGAGTGAGCCGATGGGCCAGACAGGGGAAAGGTTCGGGAGACCACTTGGACGATGGGGAGAGTGAGAGTAAGAGGGGAAAGATTGAGAAACAGAAGAGGCAGGATAGGGAGAGAGGGTACGTACAGACGGATGGGACAGGAAAGGTTTACCAGTAGTCGCTTAGGAGATTTATCGCCCTCGAGGGCCGTGTCCCACCGGCCCCTGGGTTTTGCTGGTCTGATCGATCGTCTCTTGGTTTGCCCCATAACCCCCAGTTCAGTGTATACACCACAGCGCGGCTGAATCTGGAACTGATAGTGGAATTTGTTGGAGTTATCTCTTGATGACAAGCCAGGGGTCTCTTTGTAATCCCCATATCCATGAAGAGGAAGGTGATGTTGAAGAGTCATGATGTCCCGCCTTACACTTACTGAGCTCACTCTGTGTATTTATCGCTCTATGATTGTTGCTTTTCGTAAGTATTGATTTTTTGATGTACAAATTTGGAACCAAATACGCTAGATCTTCCAGGTGTACACTGTCATGTATCTTTCTCGCCTACGGTATAACGCAATTAAAGTTCGGAGAGGACTTCAAGCGCTCTAGTAATTTAAGTATTTGATTACGCTTTACGAGCGTGTGTAGTTCTCTGTTACATTTGCCAGTTCTGCAATGTTTCCTGCCTTTGAGGGACGGCCGTTAGCATGCATTCAATTTTCCATCCTAGAGTGGATGAGTGACTGAAGAGTGTTATCAGTGCCTTGGCCTCTTTTGTTTTGAAGCTGTGACATTGACACTGTTATGTTCTTGAACTGAGATCACCTGTATTTATCACTCAGATCATCTCTTCGTTAGTATTTACGCTCCTTTGCAAACTTGATGCCAAATTTATTTCTTGTACACTCCGGTTTCCCTCAAGGATGGGTTCTTGTTGTGGTTGAGGGGCTCCTTGATTTATGGATTGGATCTGTGCTCCAGTTTCCCCATACAATTTTGCCTGAATGCCTTCTACATCCCTCCCAGGCGCTGTATAATCCTCCGGGGTTTGGCATCCCCCGTGATTATTTTAATAATAATTGACTCACGTTTTTTTTTATCTCTCTATCTTACCGTACCTTGGGAAATTGGAATTTGTTCCATTGAGCATTATATTGTTGTTTTTAGTCTTCTGTAAGATTTGGTTATAGCAGTTGGTGGCTGTGTCCTTGTATGTGCTACTCTCATAATCTCATTCTAGTATCGTATACGAAGGATGATTAAAGTGCAATTGGTTTATGTTCTTGTCTATTTCAGATATGAGAAAGAGAGGATGGTTAGGAGGGGAGTATTTTGCCTTGGAGGGACAGATTTTTTTCCACATAATAATACCCCGGTTTTCTCACTCTTTGTACTTTTACTATTTGGTTTCTCATTAGAAAGATAGTTAAAATATTCCTTTTGCTCGCATTTGTGGGCAAATTTGAGCCCAAGATCACACTTATCAAACGTTCTTGCAAAGTCGGTTTGCGCTATATCTGCATTTTGCTCGTCTTCAATTGCATCAATATTATGTCGTGGGTTGTGCAACTGCTGCTATTCTGTGTGTGCGGCGATTTGCATATTAATTATTCGTTATAAAAAAATTCTTGATTTTTGTGGTCCGTCAGTGCTCTCTGTTTTTTTGTGGTTTTTTTTTGACTGGGATAACCCCAGGGTCCAGGCTCCATTTCCATGGAATATTTAAGGCACGTGATAATGGCTTCTTACAATTCTTGATGAATATGAAGTTCCCCAAGTCAGGCCCTGAGGGTGAGTGTATGGACATATAGTCGTGGTTGTTCGACGTCATGTGGTTTAAAGTTAATCGAGATTATGGAGATGTTTTGTAGCTATCCGAGTCTCTTTCATGAAGACATTTGGGTCGTTAATCTTTAGGTGTTTGAGGCAAGCAGATAGGCTAATACTGAATAATCTTTGGATTTAAGTAATTTCACTTACTTTTACTTGCTGTGTTTGTTTTATTCCTTTAATCAATCACCCAATGTTTTTGATATTTTTTCCTGGATTGTGGTATGGAAATGAACGTATTTTTGGTTATTTTCTCTCCAATTTCAATATATAAAGCTTTTTTGCTGTCTCTCCTTAGACTGGTATCACTCATCCAATTTAGCTTACTTTCAGGCATATTTTTTCTAGCCAGTTTTATTTTTCGTTTCTTCATAGTCTGCTCCGCTGAGGGGAGCGTAAGGTATCCATAGTCTTTGCCTATGGATAGAACGCTTCTCCCTCTCTTATCCTCCTTCGTATTGGTATGTCTGGAGCGTCATTCTGCTTTTCATTGAGCTCATCCACTTCGTTACAAGTCCTTGTTTATCATATTGTCTTTCCAGCATATTAAGTAAGATCCGATTTATTAGCTTCCAGTTGATATTCGTGGTGTTGAAGTTAATTTTACTGACCATGCCTTCATGATCACCCTCCCCCTTCTTTATTCCCCCTACTCATCTGTACTTTGATTATGTCAAGTGGGATTCATACATGTCTGAGCTTCTATCAGGTTGCTTGGGTCCGTGCATTATTGTTTTCGGTATAAATACATCTTGCATATTACTGGCACCAGCAAGAGAAAGGTAAAGTGGAAATCAGTTTTCTTCCGTGGCATACAGAGTGTAGTAGGATACAGACAGGATGTCAGCACAGCATATCTGTGGAATATGTAAAAAAATCCTTGGAAGGAAATCCAGAATCACATGCAATCTATGCTTTTCCAAACACCATATCTCTTGTACTAGACTAAATACAGCCTCAAAAAATGACCTCGAACTAGCAAGGTGTTTCTGGTTGTGCAATAAAGATGTAGAACTTTGGACAGGTATCAGGAGTAATAAATGAGTAATAAATGATAAAAATAATCAAGAAAACAAAGATGACCTCTTGGATAGTCTACCAAAAATATATAAAACATGGGAGCAAGAGATAGTGTATCAAATAATGCAGAATGTCCGTACCACAACAGATGACTCGAAACTATCTAGTCACCCACATAGTGCTAAACCAGACCCATCCCCCAGTCATAGCACTAATACCCACAGTGCTGGTGCTGGCCCAGGCTCAGCCCCCAGCCCCAGTGCTGACTCAGTCCCAGCCCCCAGCCTTACTGCCAGCCCAGACTCTACTAGGGACCCTACCACAACCACCACTAAAACTGTAAATATACAACCATCATTGCACAAGACCGTGGCCCACAGTACAGATGTGGGAGAGGAGTCTCCTCCTTCTTCCTCTACTGAGGAAAGTAGATGGAATCCAGGATGGGGTGGCCCTGGCTTGGATACTGAGGATTATAGAGCAGTCCCAGAACCTGCAGAAATTGACAACACATCTCCCAACAATTCTCAACCAAAGGTGAATTTGTGCAAATATTATGCTTGGGGCATCTGTAAGCATGGAATATCAGGAAAAAAATGGGACATTCAACTTTGAGCATCCCAAAAAATGTAGCGATCTCCTGTCTAAAGGAGTGTGTCGTTCTTCTTCCTGTACTTTCTTTCTCCCAAAAAATGTGTCACTCCTCGGTCCTCCAGAAGCAGTGTTACAACATTGACTGCCCTGCATACCATCTAAAAGGGACCAGGAGGCACAGACCCCACAAGACAAACAATAGTAGCTACGACAACCCAACTCCAGGTGATTTTTTAGTGGCAGGAAACGGAAAAAGAAAATGGAAGGAAATAAAAATAGTCCACCACCTTGGAGCCTTGTTGGACTGGAGGCGCAGCCAGTGGCCACCCATGGCCCTCCAGAATTACAACTACTGATGCCAATAACAAAATCCTTCCAATAAACACAGAATACAACCTCGTTCATATTTGCTAATATACAGGGCCTTAAGCCATCCACCAACAACAAAATACCTTTTATCAGTGGACTTCTAGAGGAGTCTAATGCAATGTTTGCAGCCTTCACAGAGACTTACACAAAAGATCACTTTGACAGTGAAATATGGATAAGTGGTTACAACCTTTTTAGATGCGACAGAATGAACAGGCAACAAGGGGGGGGGGAGGGTTGGCCTGTATGTCAAAGAGTCCCTCATCTGCACGGAGTTGCTGAACACCACAAATGAGGTAGTTGAAGTTCTATATATATCGACCCAAATGATTTCTTCATGAATGAGCCTCAAAACTCCATAAATGTATGCCAGATTTCCGATATTACTCTAACTCCGATAGATTTCGAAAAAGCCATTGACAACATGCCCATGCACTCAGCCCCGGGCCCAGACTCGTGGAACTCTGTTTTCATTAAGAACTGCAAGAAACCCCTCTCGCGTGCCCTAAGTACACTATGGAGGAGGAGCTTGGACATGGGTGAAATTCCACAGTCACTTATAACAACGGATATAGCCCCACTCCGTAAAGGTGGCAGCAAAGCATTAGCTAAGAACTATAGACCAATAGCTCTGACGTGTTAAAGATTGAAACACTTATGCAGCATATGGGAATCTTTATTTAGGAAACGTTTCGCCACACAGTGGCTTCATCAGTCCAATACAAAGAGGAAGGCGTAAGGAGAGGAGGAGAATGAGGTAATCAGTCCCTCAACCTGGAGTCGATGTGTTCAGTCCATCATTCTACAAGATTGATGGACTGAACACATCGACTCCAGGTTGAGGGACTGATTACCTCATTCTCCTCCTCTCCTTACGCCTTCCTCTTTGTATTGGACTGATGAAGCCACTGTGTGGCGAAACGTTTCCTAAATAAAGATTCCCATATGCTGCATAAGTGTTTCAATCTTTAACTTGTCGGTTTTTCAAACCATTCATCACAGCTCTGACGTCCCACATCATAAAATCTTTGAAAGAGTGCTAAGAAGCAGGATTGCAAATCACCTGGATTCCCAAAATCTGCACAATCCAGGGCAACATTGGTTCAGGGCAGGTCGCTCCTGCCTCTCACAACTACTGGATCACTATGATATGGCCTTGGATGTACTGGAAGGAAATCAGAATGCAGATGTAATATACACAGACTTTGCAAAAGCATTTGACAAATGTGATCATGGCGTAATAGCCCATAAAATACGTGCTAAAGGAATAACTTGGAAAGTGGGGAAATCGATCTTCAACTTCCTAACAAATCGAACACAAAGAGTAGTGGTCAACAGAGTTAAATCGGAGGCTGCCATAGTGAAGAGCTCTGTTGCACATGGCACAGTACTCGCCCCCATCTTATTCCTCATCCTCATATCAGACATAGACAGAGATATACTTCACAGCACCGTATCATCCTTTGCGGATGATACTAGGATCTGCATGAGGCTGTCATCTGCTGAGGACGCGGTTAACCTCCAAGAAGATATAAACAAAGTTTTCCAGTGGGCAACGGTAAACAATATGATGTTCAATGAGGACAAATTCCAACTACTCCGTTATGGAAAACTGGAGGAGATAATAACTAGAACAGAGTATACTACAGACTCTGGCCATACAATAGAGCGGAAAAATAATGTAAGGGACCTGGGAGTAGTAATGTCTGAGGATCTCACTTTCAAGGATCACAACAGTGCCACGATCGCGCGTACAAAGAAAATGATAGGATGGATAATGAGAACGTTCAAAACGAGAGATGCCAAGCCAATGATGATCCTTTTCAAATCACTTGTTCTCTCTAGGCTGGAATACTGCTGTACATTAACATCTCCATTCAAAGCAGGTGAAATTGCAGATCTAGAGAGTGTACAGAGATCCTTTACTGCACGTATAAGTTCTGTCAAGCACCTTAACTACTGGGAACACTTGGAAGCACTTGACTTGTACTCGTTGGAACGCAGGAGGGAGAGATATATCATAATCTACACTTGGAAAATTCTGGAAGGAATGGTCCCAAATCTGCACACAGAAATCACTCCCTACGAAAGTAAAAGACTGGGCAGGCGATGCAAAATGCCCCAAATTAAAAGTAGGGGCGCCATTGGTACACTAAGGGAAAACACCATAAGTGTCCGGGGCCCAAGACTGTTCAACAGCCTCCATCAAGCATTAGGGGAATTGCCAATAAACCCCTGGCTGCCTTCAAGAGAGAGCTGGACAGATACCTAAAGTCAGTGCCGGATCAGCCGGGCTGTGGCTCGTACGTTGGACTGCGTGCGGCCAGCAGTAACAGCCTAGTTGATCAGGCCCTGATCCATCGGGAGGCCTGGTCATAGACCGGGCAGCGGGGGCGTTGATCCCCGGAATAACCTCCAGGTATTTAAATGCCACTTTAGCTATTGGTCATCTGACCGAAGCCTTTCACCGGCTTACCAGTCCACCTGTTTAGAAACTGGTTATTAATAAATAAATAATAATCGAAAAATAACTTAGAAATATATGAATGAATGTTTAATTTTTAATGTGATAACTTTTAAGATATATATACATTTTTTTTACATTACATTTAATTTCAAACATTTAGAATAAATTAAAAAAAGCAATATTTTTTGGCGGTAATATGTGACTTGAGTTATGTAATATATGTCAATGATACATGGTCCCCAGGAGCAAATGTACGGGGCGAAACAATGTGGTTCGAAACGCTCAGTGAACTTGTTCAGCGAACCTAATCACTGGACCTGAATACTGAACCTGGTCGATGAAGCTGCCGAGTGAATACTTAGATCAGAAGTATATTATATCTACAAGTTAATGAATAAAACACTCGTGCAACACCAGGGTATACTGATACCCAGGTGTTGCACGTGTTTTATTCACCGACCATGGATACCGCTCATCACACACACACACACACACACACACACACACACACACACACACACACACACACACACACACACACACACACACACACACACACACATACAAACCACACACACTCGTTGCTTCATTCATTCTTGCCAGCAAGGATAAACACCATCACCAAGTGGTATGTGGAAGGACTTCTGCACCAGCCTCCGTCAAGTGTGAGCGTCTTGCATCAGTAATAAATTTTCCCCGTCTCTCTGGGACGCTTCCCTTCGCTACTTTGCCCTCCTGGCAGGTTACAGGAGGGGTGTCTCTCATTGTCTCTGTTGTAGCCAACTCCATCTTTCCGATCTGCAGGTAATTCTTTAACGGTTTTAGAGGGAAGTCGGTTGCTGAACTCAGCTGGGAATGTGGGCGTCCTGCTCTGCTGAGGCTTGGTGAGGAAGATCCGTCTGGTCTGTTTAGCAATTTTAGTTTCCCGTACACCACGAAGCAGAGCTGGATACATCGTCAGCTGTCAGTGGCCCTTACGAACCCATCTATAACAAGAAGCGAGAATATATACACCGAGAGGTATCAATCTCTGTGTATGTACAACTAGTGGTATATATCTCTCTCTGTGTACACCAAGAGACGCGTATCTGTCTATATATATATTGTGATAAATTTATTTCTTAGTGTATATAGTGAGAGGAAGTTATCTGTAAATAAAGGCTTGACCCTAGTGGGTTTAGTGTTTGATTATGATAATAATATAAATGAAGGTTTGCTTATTAGGTTTAAAGCTTTAACGCTGCGTATAACCTTCATATCAGCTTATGTTAACTGAGATATACATATTTATCAGTGTATAAAACCTTACCAGGCTTCCTAGCCAACAAATCTCTCACCCAAAGTACATGAACAGTCAACAAGGCTTTGAAATAACTCAGAGATGGTTCATTGAAAGTGTCGAGTCATGGTGGTCCATTTGCTTGGTACACTCTGTATTGAGAAGTTGAAGGTGACTTTGATGGTGACGTGTGGGACGAAAATTGTATAAATTATGAGTGATGTGCAATTTAATCATGCTGAAAACGAAATGATTCTCACGTGCTTTAGTGAACGGTCACTCATGTTCTGAAAATTTTGTTGATAGTACTTCAAAATATGCTAAAAGGTAAGTTTTATAATGTTGGTGAACTAAGGGAGGGATATGGGAAGTTTCGGGTGTCACTTTCAAGGAAGGTGGCTTTCTGACAGTGAAGGGCTCTTGAACCAAGAGCCCTGGGATTATCCTCCCTTTGGGTCGAACCTGAGTAGCTCCCATTCCTCATGCACTATATGACCTCTGTCTATGTAACTCGTACAATAGTAATAACTAACATCCTCTAAGAGAGGCCCCTTGATGTCAGTAAGGGGCTCTTGATAAGAGAAAGTGGACCTATTCAGTTACTTGAGTCGAGCCTGCCTATCTTAATGTGCATGCGTTATATTTTAGTCTACATTGATATACCTGTACAAGTGTGTGTTCTGTTGCAGGGCTGGAGGTCCCCATCAGTGTCGCCAGCAGGTCCTGACGACGCCACAGCCCGACTTCATCCTTCACCATATGGTGAGCATCATGGCTGTTTTTCGGTTTTAATCACTTGTATTTATAGGCTAAACTGTTGTCCTAACTTGATTCATATCAGACCTGTGTGTGGTATATATGCTACTACCTTCTAGATGCCACTCACAACAGTCGACTAACACTAAGTCCCTATTTACCGCTACACGAACGAGGGCAGCAGATGTAAGGAGACTTGCCCATATGTGCAGTTCAGTCCGGGAATTGTAATCAGTATTCTTTGTTGTAAGCAGATTACACCATAAAGGTGTAGGGCATCTGTCTTCAGTGTCACTATACGTCTGCACTTCAGATAGAGATACGTAAAAACGTAAATAGTACCTGAAGTACAGATTATTAGCACTTCTTCCGTCTCGGGCGACAGGGAGGAAGGGAGGGGGGGGGGTCTTAATGCTGGTGATGGGTTCCTGATTCTAGGAGTTGGAACTGCCTTTCATTGGCTCTGTATGACACCAACAGTGAGAATTTCCTGACATATAAATCTCCAATGCTGTGCATTGGAGATTTATATTTGTAGGGATTTATATTTGTAGGGAGATAGTAAAAAAAAAAAAAACACTGTATACTTCAGCATCCCATTATTCACTCGAGCAAGCTACACGGAGACGCAATTCATGATTAGTTCTACCATGAATTTCCTAACTCGTATTAGGGAACTAGTTAACTTTCCTAGTTTTCCTGAGATTATCAGAAAGATCAAGTAAAGAATTCACTGGTCACTGCTCTCTTTGTCCTTTAGTAAGAGAGCGGCGATGCCCTCTGTGACACTCACGCCTCGTTCGTTCTTTGAAGCAGTCTGCCCTCTTGGGCGCCGTGAACCCCATCCCACAAAGGAAATGCTGACTTCAGCTTCTTAGACATTCATTGCAAGCTTTTGCAAATGACTTCATCCCAGAATCTGTTTCTTAGGATTCTAGACTGGTTTATGGGGCAATAATACTCCTAGCTTGTTGATCAAGTGGGGCGCAGTTTTTTCACGGAATTTTCCTGCTATGGGGAAATAGCTCCAATACACGTCGACTCTTATGTACAAGAGGCCAGAAAGTCTGGTAGAGAGAAACATGCCATGTGACACCTCGCCCAACAAATGGCTTTGATAACGCTGTTGTGGGAGGGAGAAAGCAAGATGGTTCACAAGCCCCTTTGAGAGGGCTAGTCCTCTCTGGAGAGGGTCATTACCCCTCCTTCAAGAGAGGAGAACATCCCCCCCTCTTTATAAACTGGAGAGTTTTCTCCGCAGCTTTTCTTACTTAAAATATAAGTCTTCCATGCCCAACCTACTTAATAAAATGAGAATTTACATGATAAACTTTAATTTTATTTTGCATATCACCAAAATTTACAAAATTTTCCCCGGCAAAAGAAGTCATTTTTGTTATATGTTAACGAATTTCTGTTCCAGGTAAATATACATAATGACCAGTAATAGATATAATAATAACAGTAATTATAACTTCTGTACACCCCTGCAGGCAAGTGACGACTTAACAGTTCGAGTGATAATATCGCACAAACTTAAGGTAAGTTTGTGTTTCCTTAGAGTTGGAAGTTGGTTTTCGTGTCCTTTACACAGCAGTATCATGTACGTGTTGCTAGCCATAGCTTCTGTCTCGTTTCATAGAATTCATGGCTGAAATCCTTCTTGCTAGTTGGCAAGGTAACACGAATTACTTGATCGACACCATGCCTAACCCTTCTAGGGTAGGGTAGGTGCCTGAGCCCGAGCCTTTAGCTCATAAGACTGTCATTCCCATTTGCCCCCTTGGGGCGGGGATGGCAGACCAAAGAGGCCTAGCTTGTGGCTAGGCCTGGGGACAGTTAGTCCCAAAGATGAGGAGGTACTTGTGCCTCCTCCCATGGGAGACTTAGGTCTCAGACACTCCCTAAAGAGGGAGCCAAGGCCGGGCCACCACTTGGAAAAGGCCCGGGCCGGGAGAATACCGGCTAATCTTTAACTAACTAACTAACGAATTACTTATTTTGTAACGCATTGCACACAGGAATGTATGATTAGCTGCGGAAATAAGATAATTAGTGCCGATAAAAATTAGGTTAATTCATTTTAATCGAAACTCCTGCTATATTTTTTTTTTGGTGAAAATTTAAGACATATTTTATTTTGAGTAGTGAATCTTAACACATTTTTTATTGATTTATGTGCATAATTTAGTTAAAATTCTGTCAGAAAATACTTCAAACCGCTTTTTATGTCTTTCTTACAAATGCAAAAATGCATTGTTTACATTTTGAAGTTAAATTTTAATAATAATAATAATAATAATAATAAAAATAACAATAGTTAGTTCCTATTTTTCTCATGTGAAGTAAATTAGTCTTTTTGAAGATTATTTGAAGCAGAAGTTTTCAAACTGGAGTTGTCGCTTAAATAAGAATGAATTTCTCTGACGTACTTTCCGACGCGACTAAGACCACGTCTCGCAAGTTACATAACACTCGTCTTATTCAAGACACATTGGCAACAGTGGGGTGTCTTTATTGCTGAAACGTGGTCGGTCCCTCAGTCTGTGGGACTGACCACCTCAAATACTATTTCTACACGGTTGATGGATTGATTACATCTTTATTTCACTACTACACCTGCTGCCTCTGTAACCTGACTGAAGAAGTCGACTGGGTAGGCGAAACGTTTCAACAATAAAGATACCCAACTGTTGCACGTGTCTTAATCATCAACTTGTCGGTATTTTATACTATGGTCAACATCTCATTCATTCAAGGGAGAGTTCCTTGATGTTGAGGTGGGCCTCTTGATGCAAGGAATTGGAACTGCCTTCCCTTATTTGGGTTTAATTACCTCTCATTCTTTTGACCCTAAAATATAATAATAAGTACAATATTAACAAAGGAAGGG
Organism: Cherax quadricarinatus; assembly: GCF_026875155.1. Lineage (NCBI taxonomy): Eukaryota > Metazoa > Arthropoda > Malacostraca > Decapoda > Parastacidae > Cherax > Cherax quadricarinatus. The sequence goes on from NC_069406.1 coordinate 18,673,529, forward strand.
GGGGAAAGGAGACAGCAGCGGGAGCCAAATTCGAATCCTCAAAGGAGCCGCATGCGGCTGGCGAACCTCAGCTTGGTCACGTCTGTTGTATGCCGACACGACTGTTTAACTTCCTCCTGTCACATCTCGCAACGACGATAACCGAAACAAAATTATTGATTTAGCTAAATGCACTTTATTTATGCTGACTCCTGATAATGTTGCTCGTCTTTTTTGACTAGACCAGGGTATACAAAATTTTAATCGTCGTTACTGATATATTGGTAAGATGGGCGGCTGTCCCTCACATGTTATAGTATCGTTCATTACCATATTTGAAGACTAATGTGTGTATTGTTTACTGAAAGTCTCTACCGCGAAAATCTGTGAACGTTCTTGATGGATGTTTATCAGTTTTAAGTCATATCTAATAAATGGCGGGATTTATTCTGGATTTTTTACCTTTATTTAAGCTATGAAATATTTGTTTTAGCCATGGTGGCGTTCGTGTCATGTTAGTAATAGTCGAATAAAATTTATTTCAATCGTGAATGAAGTGTATAATGAGGTAATTTTATTAAACTAAATATATAGGTAAACGCTGGGATAGAATTTCTTGTACCGCAAGTCAAAGTTCCATTTAAAGGTTTACTTTTTGCTAGTGAAATTGTCTTGTTACATACAATGTTTTCAAGTCACATTCACTTGATAACTTCTTAAAGGTGGCATTATACTGACGTCTTCACTTTCTGCGAGTAAAGTTACACTGATGTGTTCACTTTCTGAGAGTGAAGTTACACTGATGTGTTCACTTTCTGAGAGTGAAGTTACACTGATGTGTTCACTTTCTGAGAGTGAAGTTACACTGATGTGTTCACTTTCTGAGAGTGAAGTTGTATCACCATGTTCACTCTGAAGGTAAATTGTTGCAAACGACACATTCCAGATTTATTTACGCGAGAACCAACATGACATCAACGTTGCAGGTTTATGTTTGGCTTCGAATATAATGTTTGCAGTATAAATATATTATCACGTCGGCTGTCATTTATCAGTTTTATCACAAGTGGACGGACATGACAATTTAAATGGCACTCAGCACAGCTTTGTTTACCTTGAGTGCTTAGGGACTCTAGTGTCCAGTAGGCTTTTATGAGCGTGTTAGATCAAAGTGAATTGAAGACAAGTGGGTTTTATAGTTTGTCGTGCTGTTGGAATGTAAATAAGATTATATTTACGAAGGTATTAAGGGAAGTCATGGAGGTGGAGAGCAGAGTGCATGCACGTTGAAGACGCAGTAGGGATGTTGCACTTCATAAGGTCATTGAAACTGTGATGTTTCCACACTTCTGGCAAGATGGTTATTGAATGAATGTTTGTGACTGTGTTTCCTTATTTTGGGTTACATTGTGTAGGAGACGGCCGATGTGTAGCAATTTTTGTTTTATGAACTTAATGTCTAGAAACGTGCAGTACAAGTTTCGTTTCCTCCAACTTTAAAACAAAATCGCGTTCCACACTGAAGTCACCTTTAAAAAGAGTTGGATAACAGCTCTTAGCCTGTAAAACTTTGTGGAAAAATAAAAAATACACTGACTAGATCCCTTCAAGTTGCGCGGCCGCGTAACACAGATGCCGCGCACTAAATATTCACACCGCGCTCACTCTTAGTATCAGATAACGACTTGAGTCAGTGCCTTGGTTATATTTTGGTAGTTTCATTATGCCGTGTTGCATATTCATTCAGTTTCTTTTATACCTATGGAATGTGGTAACTTTAAAGGCTTTGTAAGTGCTATAGCGACTGGTAGTTTCTACCTGTATCGCTATTTAAACAATGTTGCGGGACTTGTGCACATGATTATTCTCTCGTACATGGGGGATAAAAAAAATGAGAGGACCATTGTTGGATCTAACAGGGCAATAGTGATAAAAAGTCATACGATAAAGAGCAAGCTTTATTAAACTATGAGTTCTTCTTAGAGCGAAAAGTCATCCCATTAAAGTTTGGTAAGCAACATGTTTCTTCACCAGAGAAAATATTAGCCGATATATTTTTTTTTTTATCCAAGAATCGTGTTTTACATTGGCGTCCCATTTTCTCTAAGGAGTCGCCATTGGAGGAATTTGCACTACAATAGTCAGGTAACTCTGACCTGAAACTGCTGAGTGCTGAGTAACTTGCAGAAAAACTTCATATATATATCTGACCAGTCAGACCACGTCAGCCACGCTGCTGCAAAAACATCTGTGAATAGACTGAGGGACAATAACATTGAGAAATTTAATAATTGTACTTAGTCAACATTAAAAGAAGCTTGGAACTTTAAGGGAGCTCTTGATACATATAGAACGACTGGAGAATAGCATTGTAAAAACATCGAACTTCTTAGTGAATACCATGATCTCTGGGAAAACGTAAACATTCATAAACCAATAAAAGGAGCCCATATACAATCCTATGAGAGAGGAAGGGTGAGAGAACGGTAGGCCTGTGTGATGGATGTTTCTGAGAGGCAACTGGTGTACAAAATTACAATTGGTGTGGTCATACTGACAAGTTGTAGCTGAAAGACACGTATACCAAGTGGCGAAACATTTCTTTAAATGTCTTGATCAATGTATACGTATTTTTTATCTAAAATATTAAGAGGTAATGTAAAAATGCTTTGATACTCTTTTTCCAAGCCATTCAGTCCTCAAGAGTTACTTTCATTACCAAAGGTTCAGAGTGTCGTCGTTACCAAGGTTTACCAAGTGTGTTCGTTGTTATGGTCCTTACTGACAGGTGAAGTGAGAAGGCCCCTCAAGGGAGGTTCTTAATGCTAGTGAAGGGTTCTTTATTTAAGGAATTGGACTAGTCATCCCCTTGGATCAAACCTGATTGTTTCCCATTACCTCCAGGCGCTGTATGACTCACCTCCAGGCGCTGTATGACTCACCTCCAGGCGCTGTATGACTCCCTATGCGCTTATCACTCCCCAAGAAAAGAATGAAGTGTGATGGAGCGGGGATTTGCGGTGCTTATTTTTAACTATTCCTGCTGTGCGAAGTTTTCAGTGATCCCTCATGACCTCCATGCCATCCTCTGTGTTCTCTTCCCATTTACTGGTCATTAAGGATGCCGGTTTACTGTCTACCTGGAAGTCCCTTCAATGGGGTACCTTGATACTTATGAAACGCCCTCAGTGGCAATAGAAATGCTCCCACCTGGTGGAAGGTTCTTTTCCATCCAGTGGGAGGATTACGGTCTTCGTTGTCACTGCGTTGTTAAGGAGGTTTCAGCTTCTTCAGATTGGTTGTAACATGACTCACGAAATCGTAATGACACGACTGCAAACAAACTATACCACGGGCGGGGATGGAACCCGCGATGAGAGTCGGTCTGGAGTTTTATGTCTCTCTTATCGCAGGTTCTATCCCCGCCCGTGGTATGGTTTGGCTGTAACATGCAAGAACCAAACTTAACAACTGCCCATCGTATATGCCGTGCACGATCATCTGTGAACTTGTTTCCATTTGCTTGGAAGCCAAATCTGCCTGTGGAACTGCGGCCCTCAGGTGGTAAATGCTTTGATAAGAGAATAGAAGCCGAACGGGAGGTTTACCGGATAGACATTTTGGTAGGGAGGTAGAAGCTAAACAGGTGGCTCAATTCTGGCCCTGTCGAGTCAATCGGCTGGCCATACATCCCTCTCCGCTGCATAGGCGATAAATTCACCTAATAACTATCAAGTATCAAAGTCCTGCGTTTGCAATTTTAATGTTGTTTACTCACGTATACCTTTATTATCTCTGGAGATTTTTAATAGACGGGTAAGCCTCTCCTTATTGAACTCTATGGGGAAGGGTGAATAGAAAACTGAAGGCAATTATTATTTTAAAACACTCCGGCCATCTCCCTCTGAGGCAGGGTGACTCCCTCCCCTCCTTCCCCCAAAATAGAAGAAAACACATTCACAGTCAATCATGCAATTGCTGCCTTGCCAGAATCATGTTAATCACAGCTCAGATAGCCCTCCGAACTGAAACATCCTCACCTCACTTTAGAGGACCGGTACTGTACGTCCCACCTACGTGATTCTTTTCCCTGAATCCCTTCACAATGTTACCTTCTCTTACTCCAATACGTAGGTTTGAGTTGTTCTGTTTGACGAGTATTATTATTGATCTATCTGTACTATTTTTGTCTACGAAGGGATGATTTGCAAGTAGTCTTTGCCATCCCCAAAAACATATCCCTTGTTCTACAGTTAGAACAAGCTGAACGATTGATAGTCAACCAAACAATCCTGAGAGCAGCGGGACCGAGGGTCACTTTACATACCCACATGACAAAGTTTAATGCAGGTTAATGATAATACTGGAGCGGATAAACTAGCAAAGCAACAAACAGTAGAAAACACTGCTATTGTAGTCTAACCTACTCACCTTAATGCGTGTTTTGGAATGGTTATTCCTTCTAGCTTAAGAGCACATTAACGAGCGGTTAGTGAATACACGCAGTATTTAAAAAAAAAAAAACTCTACTAGCTACCCGTTCCTTAAGTAGACATTTTTGTCAGTCCTGCAGGAGGACAACGGAAATACCAGATCAAGGTTGCCAAATTAATATTTGAGAACCGTTAGCTCACCACTACGGTATATTGATCAGGTAAACGCCTACGGTAACCAGAGCTTTTACTCCGCAATAGTGCCCTAAGTCTGGCTATTTGGACACCCACCTGAATATAATAATGGTATACAATACCGATAACTTGATAAAACACATGATACCTAATTGTTGCACACGTGTTTTACTTACCAACCCACCTGAGTGTTGTCATTCGCGTGCGGATTGTTGTACCTGTGTCCCCATGATTCATGAAGACGAACCTTGTAAAGTATCTCACTGTCCAAATTATCCTGGGGATCATCGTTTTCTTTTTTTTTCTTCTAACAGTGTATTGTACAAATGCTCGCCTGAGACAATGGATCACATTCTACTGTCTTGTTGAAAGTCCGACTGTGTGTGTTACGAACCTACTGCTGTGTCATCTGTTTACCAACAACCCATCACTGTCATCATCAGCGACACCCCAACTGTATCACCACCACGACCAATTCCTCGCTGTAAGCCGCACCAACCCTTGACTGTCATCACTACAACCAACCCTTTATTGTCATCACCACCACCCGACAGCTGAGTCATCACTAACTACAGTGTCATCACGAACCCATCAGTGTGTCCTCATTACCACCAGTGAATCACAGTATCACCAACCCACCAGTGTCGTCAACCCTACCACAGTGTCATTCCCAACCCACCATAGTGTCATCAACCAACCACAATGTTATCAACCCAACGCAGTCACCACCACCAGTGTGACCACCACCGGTGTCACCACCACCAGTGTCACCAACTCATGATACCCTTGCTGCCATAATCAATTTTTGTGTCATTATGGTCTTAACGTGATATTTGGTAATTAATCCACCACTACAGGATGTAACAATGTCTTGATGCCATATTCAGGTCCTGCTACGTCTGATGTTGAGGCTGCAGCTGGTGTCAGCATCGCTGAGGTGCCGCAAAATGGTAGTTATATATATTATATATATATTATTATATATATTATTATATTTATATTATATATATATATATATATAATATTATATATATATATATATATATATATATATATATATATATATATATATATATACACATATATATAAAGTAGATTTTGACCATTTTCGATTATTGGTGTGTGAAAACATTTACAACCCCAAGAACAAGCACAAACGACTAGATAATTATAGGTACGTTGCTGTCTCTCTCACGATTACTGGACGGAGGATCAAGTCTGCACCACACCTTGCGGTGTGTAACCTCTCAGGTCTCCAGCCCTGAACCGAAACATTTGCCTCACATGGGTAAATTTTTCTAAGTGTTATTTAAATATCTCATTTACGAACCATATTTTAAAAGCGTGATTAAATTTGATCTTTCTCTCCGTTATTTTCATGGTGTGCGTGTGTGCGTGCGCGCGCGCGCGCAAACATGCAAAAGTATTCTGGTATTTCCGTTCAGTTATTTTTTTCGTATTTCATACGGTGAATATTCATGGGGAGGCGTGTATACTGTTTACCCTTTATGGTTTACTATTATTCCTCTTTTTCCCACTCATTCAGGCATCAGACACTATTCAGGCTGAACACTTGTTTTCTCAGTCTGTGTATGAAGTCACTTGTTTACTGTTAAGGAGATTTGTTAAAGGAATCTCTTCGCCACAAGAGGTTTTTTTTTTATATTTTATTTAAAACAGTTCATACAATATACATAGATAGTTACGTATATAAATGTGATATAAATATACATAAAAAGAGGCATTATCAAAGGGGGTTTTGTTTTCCCGGTCCACAAAAGTAAATTTTTTGGGGGGCCGGCCACAAAACATTTCAGGGGTGTGTCCGGGGCCCTGCCCCAAACGGGGGGGCGGACAAAAATATAGTGGTGTGTTCCGGTCCCGTCCGGGGGTGGTTCCGGGCCACTTAAAACTTTTATATGTTTGTATCAAAATTTCTAACCCAATATGCAGTAACAGTGTTATTGCTGTTTTTTTTTTTTGAAAATGAAAAACATTTCTTAGTGTTTAAAAAAAAAAAAAAAATTCGAAAAAATGGTGCGTTTTTAAGTTTATATACTATAATTTCATTTTTAGTTTAAAAATTGAATGCTTTTTTAAAAAAAGGCTAAGAGGCCCCAAAAAAAAATGTTTTTTTTAATTTAATTCAAGTTTTTTTGAGCTGAATGAAAATTCATTTTTTTTTTTTTTTTTTTTAACCAAGTTTTATTTTTTTTTTTATAAATTGCAAAAAAATTTTTTTATTTGTTTAAAAAGTTTAAAAATATTAACGTTTTTTTAACCACAGCAGTTCAGTGGTTATGATTTGTAATGACTGCCAACTTCCCCCTTACCACAGTGAAAAAAAAAAAATCCCACAAACACTGACTCCACAACATTTTAAAATATTCAGAGAATTTTTTAAATTACTAAAAACTTTTCACTTTATGACAATATATAAATAATAACAACAAACTATAGTGAAAATGTCAAACTAATTAAAACTGTACACTGGATATTGAAACCCCCTTTGTATTATATATCCAAAAATGTTTATTTTAAAACAGTATTGTCATGTTCAAAAAATTTTGTGTTTGACATGTTTCAGGAAATTTTTCAGCTTGTCTTTCACCCCTATGGTTAAAAATGAACATTATCCCCCAAATCAAATTGATAAGCCGCCTTTTTCCCTTTCAGGAAAACAGTTTTTTAATTCTGTTTCATATCCATGTAATTCATTTTTCCCCCCCCTTTTAAAAGGCCATCCCCCACCCCTTAAACATTAATTTCCCCCCCCCCCCGCCCCCTTCACGTCATACCTCTTCGATCCCGGAAAAATCTATGGGGCCCTCTACGTCCCCCTCACCCCATTTATAAATTTTTTTATAAAAATGTCCTGCTAAAGCCTTGTTCCCCCCCCCCACCACCTCCCCCCACCCCCTCATACCCACGATATATAGATATAATCTCCCACTAAATACATGACGGCCCTCCTCACATATCCCCCACTCCCACTCATCCCCTTTAAAACCACAACCCTCCCCAACCCACCATATCCAACACTGCGAAACCATAGACGTGCCCCTCGATATGCTCCAAAAAATAAAACCACAGTATGTGTTTCCCCCCCCACACCACAAAAAACAACATTGAGACTAAAAAATTTCCCCATTGATACAGTCGTACTTTATTTGGCAAAATCCCAGTAAAAACTTACATAGTTTCCCTTCCCCTTGATTCACCCGAAACTTACTGAAGTCTCCCCAGATTCGTGCCCAAATTTAAAATTTAAGGGAAAAACGTCTCCCCTTCCAACCCCTTTTGACCCTTACCACCTCCCCAAAACACACGCCTTTACTTTTTTCCGGTTTTCTTACTTGTAATAATACTCAAATACTATACACTCTCTAAGCCCCCTCCCCCCACCCCCGCTCACATCTTCCATCAATCCTCCCCTCGACACCAGTTCCCCACCCAATTCAGATAACAAGTTTCACGTAATGCTCTTCAGTCTGCTACCCAGGGAAAATTAAACCTAAACCCCCTTTCCCAGCTTTTGTCATTAAAAACCGTTTCCGCCAAGACAACCATATCCCCATATAAAATTCAAACTTTCCTTTTTCACTTGCCCCACGTCTTTGTCACCAAGAGGGACACCCCAGCCACTGCCCAATTTTGGATAAATGAGTGTATTAATACAAAGCTCTGTTGATAGTCAAAACCCCCGTTTTATTCCCCCTAACCTAAGCATACTTTTGCACTACCCTTTTAGAAATTTTCTTCTAGCCCCCCGCGCTGCCCCTCTGTACAATACTCCAAAAATTTTTTTCTGCTCTACACCTGCCATCCATACTTTTTTCCCCCGTTCCCCTCCCACCCATGACCCAACCTCCAGTAATTTTGCTTTTCATATTAACACTCATACCTGTTCCCCACTAAATATTTCACAATTCTGCTTACATTCTTTAACCCCTCCTCTCCCCCACTAAGACCGTAGTGTCATCCACATAACCAACTATCCCGTAGCCCCCCTAAGTCTTACCCCCCCCCTTTTCATACTCCTCATTTTTCAACCTATATAAAGGGTCTTGCGAATGCAAATGGGTCTGAGACATGGGATCCCTGCCCCAGCCCCCTACCCAACTAACCATCTCCCCACCCTTTCATTTTTTGCACTCGTATTTCTGCACCTCTATATAAAGTTCCGTTCACTGCCAATTTCCCCACCGAACCCAATCCTCCTCTAACATCCTAATTCTCTCACACAATATAAGCCCCCTTCCCTCCCAAAACAAAAACACCCCCGCCGTCCATCCTCCTCCTCTATATAACCTTTTTTCCCCCTTGCCCACTAAACATTGTTCGCCCTGGCACACCCATCGTCCCCCATCTATAAAACCCTTCCCCAAATTTCTTACGCAATCATTACCTACACCTTGGCAAACAATTTTAACCCAACCCCTTAATGATAAACCCCTATAATCTAGGTGCTATTCGTACTTCCCCCTTTGGCCATAACTACTTCACCCGTCCTTTGTGTTAACCATGCTTCCCCTTTCCTTCATTACATTCATCAAACTGCACCAAAAAATTCTTCATGACACCATTGTCAAATAAATTCATTTGGATTCCATCTATCCCCGGGGGCTTTTCCCCACATCACCCTTTTTAAAGCCGTCCCCACTTCCTCTTCATTTATAGGGCCCCTTTTATCTCGTCTGTCTACTGACTCAGTTTCTCTGTATCCCTCTATGTATAATAAACCCCTTACAGCATAACCCTCATACTTTCCTAGTTCTAAATTCTGTCCCATGTAACCCCCCCATCCGTAGTACGTCCAATTCCTCATCATTGCCCTGTCGTGTCTTTAATCGCCCAATACAAGCGGATGGTTTTTCCCCCCTAAAAAAACTTCCAATCACCCCTTTATTCTTCCCATCAAATCTTGCATTTTGATTTCCATCAATTGCGCTTTTATGCCCCCCCAAACTCTTTTACTGGGTAAACCCCACTAAACCCTTATGACTGTTTCAACTGCCCTTCCAAATATTCTGTAAACCATATTTCCATTGACTTACCCCCTTTCCTTTCCCCCATAAAAATTTTTATTCCTGGTTTAGCATATTCCCCCCCCATCGTAGTTATCACCTCCCTTTTTCCCCCTTGGGCCACTCATTTTTCCCCACTCAAAAAACTATCACCCTCCTCCCCCTATTATCAATCTCACATTAAGTTTCCAAAAACTCATGTCGCTTTGGTAAACCCCCCCATCCCACATCCACCCACTCCTTTTGATCTGAAAACACTATATTTTTTAGTTTTGTATTAGAACCTGTAACCCGGGAGAAGCATTAAATAGATTATCGTGCCCCCAATCCTCTCCTCACTAAGTATGCTCACGTTCCATCCCTCCCCCCCCCAAACATCCGCTAAACCTGCTCCCCCCAAAAAATCCCGTAGGACCCCCCCAAAAAACACCCCGCACCCCCCGGTCCACATCTTTTCTACGTATCCCTTATTCCCAAACCCTCCCAAAAAAGAATAAACCGGTAAACCCCCCATATGATAAATTGTTGTCCCCTTTCAAAATTTCCCCTTTAAAAACGTCTGTTACTGCCGCCGGGTGTATACCTCACAAAACAACAGTACCCCCCTCCATGTCCCATCCCCTCGTACTCTCCCACTCCCCCTTCTTTTCCCCAAAGTAACAATTTGGGAAGGACGGTCTCAGATTAAAAAAGCAGCACCTCCCTTAAGCTTCCCAGATACCCGGGATAAACTTTTAAACCACTACCAAAAATCCCTTCCATACCCAAAATTATGCTCTTTTAAAAATATTATTTGTATTCCAAGTCTCTTTAAAAAAACACTAAATATCTTACGCTTTACATCAGCCCTTAGGCCATTAACATTTAATGTTAGACACTTAAAAATGCTATCGGGGGCTTACCAATCTACCGATATCCTTGAGTTTCCTTACGTTTTTGCTGAACATTCTTTTCACATTGTCCTTTCTTTGCATCGCCTTTCCTCTGCCCCTTCCCCCCCCCTGTTACTTTTTTTGGCACATCCACTGATAGTTTCTTACCAGTTCGTTGCGCTGGTGTGAGGACATCATTATCAGAAGCCCCTGCCTCGCTCTTACGTGATGCCTCTACTATGTGCATTCCCTCATCTTCACATTCCACGTTGTGGACTTCAACCACAACCTCACTAATCCTCTTTGATTGCATATCCCCATCACCCACATTACCCACCTCTTGAATTCCACCCTCACCTATAAGTTTCCCATCCGACACCATGCTTAGTGTCCCGTCCTCATTCTGATTACCCAAGAATTCTTGTATAACAGTGTCTATTGTAGCCGTAACCTGACTACCCAATTCCACTCGTCTCACCTCATCCTCCATTACGCATATTCTCAATAACCTGAGAGTCCCCGGTAATGTTGCACATTCTTCCGGATTGTCCTCCACGATTTCACTCCATGTTCTATGATCTTGAAGATGCTCCCTGTAGACTGGGTCGTCACCTCTCTCTCCTTCCCCACTCCTTTCCCCTCTCCATGTTTCTCAGGTGTCGATCGACGAGGACACATTACTGCCATATGATCAAAGGCTCCACACAGTCTACAGGTTCGTCTCTGCCCCGCATATGTTACATACACCTGAGTTCTAAAGTCACTCAGTGTCACATATGATGGTACAGATTTGCGCAAAGACATTTTGAGGGTAAAGGAGCCCTCAGGCAGTCCAGCATACATACCATTAGACCACCTTCCAACTGATGCCTGATGTGTAACACCATACTCATTGAATGTTGCTTTTATATCTTCTTCATCCGCTTCAAATGGGGCATTCCTTAACTTTACCCAAGTATAATACTTGGATACGTCCCTCAGTCGTACTTCTAAACCAGGATTAACCTTCATACACACGTCTTGGTATTTTTCCACCATCTTGTCATATGTCGCAGCCGTCACAAATTTCACAAAGATCCTTGTAGCTCCATTCAAGGCAATACCATACAGATCGTCGTTGTTGATGCAGTAGGTATCCCGTAGTATGGCAGGCAGCATAACAGAAGCATTGGTTTGATAAACCGTTCCTTTCAATACCTCAATATACAGTGTTGATTCTCCGCCTGATAGCCAGCGCCATTTTGTGAAAATCACTGTGCTACCAACAGGTGCTAGCTCAACCGCCAATGTCCGTCCTCCACCAAGGTTGAGTGACGAATGCAGGAGTAAGGCGTAGCACAACCTCACGGCCCTAGAGCGATGAGGTCAACTGCCACAAAAGGTTCCTTCAGTCCACTCTTGGCCAGACATTTCCTCCAGTCAACATCTTGGACTGGACTGCTTGTCGGTATTACCATATCATTAACAACCATTTTCTGTGTATTCAGTTGTATATAATCAGCATATACACAGTGATGTTGCTAGGGTTGATGTCACCCGGGGCGGCATCTTTGGTGTCACCCCCCTGAAATCCAAGGGCGGGGGGGATGGGGGAATAAACTCCAGTTACGTCACTACTGCATGACCAGTTACGTCACTACTGCATGACCAGTTACGTCACTACTGCATGACCAGTTACGTCACTACTGCATGACCAGTTACGTCACTACTGCATGACCAGTTACGTCACTACTGCATGACCAGTTACGTCACTACTGCATGACCAGTTACGTCACTACTGCATGACCAGTTACGTCACTACTGCATGACCAGTTACGTCACTACTGCATGACCAGTTACGTCACTACTGCATGGACAGTTACGTCACTACTGCATGACCAGTTACGTCACTACTGCAGACCAGTTACGTCGCTACTGCATGACAGTTACGTCACTACTGCAGACCAGTTACGTCACTACTGCATGACCAGTTACGTCACTACTGCATGACCAGTTACGTCACTACTGCATGACCAGTTACGTCACTACTGCATGACCAGTACGTCACTACTGCATGACCAGTTACGTCACTACTGCATGACCAGTTACGTCACTACTGCATGACCAGTTATGTCACACTACTGCATGACCAGTTACGTCACTACTGCATGACCAGTTACGTCACTACTGCATGACCAGTTACGTCACTACTGCATGACCAGTTACGTCACACTGCATGACCAGTTACGTCACTACTGCATGACCAGTTACGTCACTACTGCATGACCAGTTACGTCACTACTGCATGACCAGTTACGTCACTACTGCATGACCAGTTACGTCACTACTGCATGACCAGTTACGCCACCACTGCATGACCAGTTACGCCACCACTGCATGACCAGTTACGCCACCACTGCATGACCAGTTACGCCACCACTGCATGACCAGTTACGCCACCACTGCATGACCAGTTACGCCACCACTGCATGACCAGTTACGCCACCACTGCATGACCAGTTACGCCACCACTGCATGACCAGTTACGCCACCACTGCATGACCAGTTACGCCACCACTGCATGACCAGTTACGCCACCACTGCATGACCAGTTACGCCACCACTGCATGACCAGTGACGCCACCACTGCATGACCAGTGACGCCACCACTGCATGACCAGTGACGCCACTACTGCATGACCAGTGACGCCACTACTGCATGACCAGTGACGCCACTACTGCATGACCAGTGACGCCACTACTGCATGGCCAGTGACGCCACTACTGCATGGCCAGTGACGCACTACTGCATGGCCAGTGACGCCACTACTGCATGACCAGTGACGCCACTACTGCATGACCAGTGACGTCACTACTGCATGACCAGTGACGTCACTACTGCATGACCAGTGACGTCACTACTGCATGACCAGTGACGTCACTACTGCATGACCAGTGACGCCACTACTGCATGGCCAGTGACGTCACTACTGCATGGCCAGTTACAAATGTTTAACAATAAGAACGTTTAAGGGCCATAAACTGAACAGGAGAACACTTCACAACTTTATTAATGATAAAATAAATAATGGTAGTAATATTGAGGAAACATAAACATAAATACCACTTTGAGTACAGCAACAGATCCTACATTTATTCATCTTCAAAACAAAAAAAGAAAATCTTGAAAAATAATGAAAAACATTGCTATATCAGAGAAATAATTTCGATTGTGACCTTGAGTACAGGTAACATCTTAGTGAATCTGATCTTGCGTTTCCTTGCCTTCAGTCCTGCAAAATTATCTATCACAGGGGTTCCCAACCTGGGGTGCTCGCACCCCTGGGGATGCGAGACATCATTCCAGAGGTTGCGAGAAGCGTCCATCACTTGATGATGGAGAGCTGAAAGATGATCTTATAGATCTGCGTTCAAATCGTGCTCTTGAAATGCAATTTGAGAGTAAAACTTTGGAAGAGTATTGGTGCTCGGCTCTGGTTCTGTTTCCAAGACTTTGTCAAACTGCACTAACTCTGCTCATTCCATTTGCGACAACTTATGTGAATCAGGATTTAGTACTCTTTTTTTAATTAAGATAAAATCTAGAAATCGTTTGAATGCACAGGCAGACATGCGTGTTGCTATCACCAACAGTTCCCCGTTTTGAAAAACTCACCAGCAAGAAACAGGAACAAAAGAGTCATTGAATTAAAATGGATTCGCAAACTTTTTGGAAGTCAGCCTTTTGATTTTATTATCTTGTACATATTTAAAGAAAGTAACTATTTTCCGTATGGTATATTCAAATGTTAATCGGAGACATCCTTTCTTGTCCATATGTTTGATTTTTTACATATTAAAAAAATAAAATTCCTTTCTAAAGGTTTGAAAGCTAGTTCTTGATTTGACTTTTTTGTGTATATTTCAAGCAAGAGTTATTATTTTTGTAAGGTGTATTCAGATATCATTCTGTGATATGTTTCTTTTCTGTAAGTCTGATTTTTGTTCACATATTATATTAGAAGGTGAAATAAATATCTTCTTTTGATAAAATTTAGTATGATTCCACATCCTTTATCCTTGAACAAAGTAAATTGTAGGGGGTGTGAGGTTAGTGCAAAAATTTATAGGGGTGGGGGAGTAAGAAGTTGGGAACTACTGATCTATCATATCATCAAAATCAATGATTTTCCCTATATGGGCCTATTTGTACTCTAATCATATAAGGGGCTATATAGAAACGAAGAATTCTTCTCTTATGATGCTGCGGCACTGTTTTGGGCATTAGTGTCACCTTCTTCAGAGGCTCTGTAGTGTCACCCCTAGATGGTGTCACCCGGGGCGGCCCGCTTCCCCCATCCTTACGACGCCACTGCATGTACCGCTGTCTTATATACCTGAATACTATTAGGAAGCGGACTACAGGTGTTCCATAGGCGCTAGGAGTGAGTTATCGTGGATTATTTGGGTGCAAGGAGTAAAGTATACATTTTGCAGGAGGCATCAATAAACAAGAGCCGGATCTAGAAGGGGTCATACGCAGGAACGCTAGTCTAGGCCGTGTTAACCATTGGTTATACTCCCCGACCCCGTAATGGCCACTCTGGAGAGGTGGCAGTAGCTAATTTGTGCCGTAATTGTAATGGTGGAGCTCGTATATACAACACGAAGGAAGGCAATGCTGCGCTCACTGAACCACCTTGTTAGATGCGGCTGAATGTCAGGCCGGAGGAGAATGTTGCTAACATTGCTTGCTCTAATATACTGTATCAACCTGATTATCCAAAGTGATTTCTTCAAGGCGAGTTCTACTGCTGTAGCACTGGGTGTTAATGGCTGGTAATGAAGAATTCAGACACGTGTGCTACATCTGGGTATCTTTATTTGAAGACATTTCGCCATCCAGTGTTTTTTTCTGTACATTACACGGACATAATGTGAAGAATGTTGAACTACAAAAGATGAGGTAATGAGTCTCTCAGCCTTGGAGTTTGGGAAGAGCATCGTAGTTGTGAAGATTCTTCAACTCCAAGGCTGAGAAATTGATTATCTCGTCTTTTGTATACAGTTCTACATTCTTCATATTATGTCCTTGCACTGGTAGCCACTGGATGGTGAAGTCTACAAATAGACACCCCCATGTAGGACATATCTAATTCTTCATCTTGTCGGTATTATATGCCATTCATGTACAACACTTCTTGTAATAAATAGGTGGATGGGGTAGCTTGCAAACAACCTTTCACTGGAGCACGAGCACCTCCTCTTAGAGGTGTTGCGGGAAATTATGAGTAACATAGAACGTCTTCAGGAAGCTCTATATGTTGGTGTTGTGATACGTATGGCAGGTGCGCCTCTGTGTACATCGGCAGTGATCTCTGAGTTAGAGATTTGAATGGCTTCTACTCAGCCCTTTCATCACGGCTTACCAAGCCTACAGCGAGATACCCGCTCTTAGGGAAAGGCTCGAGGATCTGAGAGACAAGAAAAATGAGAGTTCAGATATTGTTTCATTGATGTTTCTACATAGACTGGCTTTCCTCGCTGGTGTAATGCTGCATCACTTCACGACCTGGTCTGACCTACAGGTGTCTAACGAGGCAGAGGTCGAGATCGGCGAAGAAGACTCTTAAGTCTAGGAAGAAAACCCTTAGGTCGGGTAAAAAGGCCTTCAGGTCGGAGAAGACCCCGAGTTCGGGGAAGAGCATGAGGAAGGAGAAGACATGGAAAGAATGCGGTCCCATTAGCAAACTTGCCGCCATAATATCGTTAATCAGAACAACGTTCTGTAATTACGTGAACTCGCAACACTGTACCTCGCAATACTACACCTCGCAATACTACACCTCGCAATACTACACCTCGCAATACTACACCTCGCAATACTACACCTCGCAATACTGCCCCACTGACAACACTGCACCTCTCAATACGGCCCCTCACAACACTGCCCCCTCACAACACTGACCCCTCAAATGCCCCCTCACAACACTGCACCCCTCACAAAACAAACTGATAGGTAGTGAAGGGAAGAATGTTATGATGACGAGATGATAGTAGAGAATAGTTTCTGGCAGGTGTTAAGTTCGTGTAAAAGAAAGTGTGTGGATACTACCACACACAAACAATACTGCCAAACAAACAATACTGCCAAACAAACAATACTGCCAAACAAACAATACTGCCAAACAAACAATACTGCCACACAAACAATACGGCCACACACAATACTACCACAAACACACATCACTCCCCGCACACATACATCACTACCACTCACATACATCACTACCACTCACATACATCACTACCACTCACATACATCACTACCACTCACATACATCACTGCCACTCACATACATCACTACCACTCGCATCACTACCACTCGCATACATCACTGCCACTCACATCACTGCCACTCACATACATCACTACCACTCGCATCACTACCACTCGCATCACTACCACTCACATCACTACCACTCACATCACTACCACTCACATCACTACCACTCACATCACTACCACTCACATCACTACCACTCGCATCACTACCACTCGCATCACTACCACTCGCATACATCACTGCCACTCACATACATCACTACCACTCGCATCACTACCACTCGCATCACTACCACTCGCATACATCACTACCACTCACATACATCACTACCACTCGCATCACTACCACTCGCATCACTACCACTCGCATCACTACCACTCGCATCACTACCACTCGCATCACTACCACTCACATCACTACCACTCGCATCACTACCACTCACATCACTACCACTCACATCACTACCACTCACATCACTACCACTCACATCACTACCACTCGCATCACTACCACTCGCATCACTACCACTCGCATACATCACTGCCACTCACATACATCACTACCACTCGCATCACTACCACTCGCATACATCACTACCACTCGCATACATCACTACCACTCACATCACTACCACTCGCATCACTACCACTCACATACATCACTACCACTCACATCACTACCACTCACATCACTAACCACTCACATCACTACCACTCGCATCACTACCACTCGCATCACTACCACTCGCATACATCACTGCCACTCACATACATCACTAACCACTCGCATCACTACCACTCACGTACATCACTGCCACACACAAACATCACTGCCACGCACAAACATCGCTGCCAACACACAAACATCGCTGCCACACACAAACATCGCTGCCACACACAAACATCGCTGCCACACAAACATCGCTGCCACACACAAACATCGCTGCCACGCACAAACATCACTGCCACACACAAACATCGCTGCCACACACAAACATCGCTGCCACGCACAAACATCGCTGCCACACAAACATCGCTGCCACACACAAACATCACTAACACATCACTACCGCATACAAACATCACTACCACTCGCATCACTACCACTCCGCATCACTGCCGCTCACAAGCATCACTGCCGCTCACAAGCATCACTGCCACTCACAAGCATCACTGCCGCTCACAAGCATCACTGCCACTCACAAGCATCACTGCCACGCACAAACATCGCTGCCACGCACAAACATCGCTGCCACGCACAAACATCGCTGCCACACAAACATCGCTGCCACACACAAACATCGCTGCCACACAAACATCGCTGCCACACACAAACATCACTAACACATCACTACCGCATACAAACATCACTACGACACGCATCACTACCACTCGCATCACTGCCGCTCACAAACTTCGCTGCCACACACAAACATCGCTGCCACACACAAACATCACTAACACATCACTACCGCATACAAACATCACTACGACACGCATCACTACCACTCGCATCACTGCCGCTCACAAACATCGCTGCCACACACAAACATCGCTGCCACACACAAACATCGCTGCCACACACAAACATCGCTGCCACACACAAACATCGCTGCCACACAAACATCGCTGCCACACACAAACATCACTAACACATCACTACCGCATACAAACATCACTACGACACGCATCACTACGACACGCATCACTACGACACGCATCACTACGACACGCATCACTACGACACGCATCACTACGACACGCATCACTACGACACGCATCACTACCACTCGCATCACTACCACTCGCATCACTACCACTCGCATCACTGCCGCTCACAAGCATCACTGCCACTCACAAGCATCACTGCCGCTCACAAACATCACTATAACTCACAAACATCATTATAACTCACAAGCATCACTGCCACTCACAAACATCACTGCCACTTACAATCACTACCACTCACAACCATCACTGCCACTTACAAACATCACTACCACTCACAAACATCACTACCACTAATCTCCATACTGAACAATAAATTCCAGAAGCTCTTCAGGTCTTGATATTTTCATGTTGGCCCGACTTGATAGCAACATTCTGCAATCCCAAAATTTCTTCATATAGCTGCTGTCCATCAGCATCAGTATTTCATTCTTGACAGACAGAGTCCTTCGAGTAAATTACTGACCAGCACTTCTAGGGCAGCATCATGGAAATTCATACTAGGATCCTGCAGTTTCTTTCTGAATACGGTCATTGCGAATGAGTACTTTGTTATAAATCCTAGCAAAGTCAGAAAATAGCAAGTCAGCATGTGGTTATACAGCTGTCTTGCGTCACTTGTTTCACTGGTCTAGTTTTCATTGTCTATCATGTCCTGGAGAACTTGAAGTACCTCCTCAAGGTACTTGTTGACGGCTTCATTGCTTCTATCCCTGCACGCCACCTGGTTTCGAACTTCTACTTAACAACCACAGGCACGGCGTTTTTGAGATTTTTCAAAGCGCTGTGTTGAACGAGAGAAGAACACGACCTGGTCTGACCTACAGGTGTCTAACGAGGCAGAGGTCGAGATCGGCGAAGAAGACTCTTAAGTCTAGGAAGAAAACCCTTAGGTCGGGTAAAAAGGCCTTCAGGTCGGAGAAGACCCCGAGTTCGGGGAAGAGCATGAGGAAGGAGAAGACATGGAAAGAATGCGGTCCCATTAGCAAACTTGCCGCCATAATATCGTTAATCAGAACAACGTTCTGTAATTACGTGAACTCGCAACACTGTACCTCGCAATACTACACCTCGCAATACTACACCTCGCAATACTACACCTCGCAATACTACACCTCGCAATACTACACCTCGCAATACTGCCCCACTGACAACACTGCACCTCTCAATACGGCCCCTCACAACACTGCCCCCTCACAACACTGACCCCTCAAATGCCCCCTCACAACACTGCACCCCTCACAAAACAAACTGATAGGTAGTGAAGGGAAGAATGTTATGATGACGAGATGATAGTAGAGAATAGTTTCTGGCAGGTGTTAAGTTCGTGTAAAAGAAAGTGTGTGGATACTACCACACACAAACAATACTGCCAAACAAACAATACTGCCCAACAAACAATACTGCCAAACAAACAATACTGCCAAACAAACAATACTGCCACACAAACAATACGGCCACACACAATACTACCACAAACACACATCACTCCCGCACACATACATCACTACCACTCACATACATCACTACCACTCGCATCGCTACCACTCGCATACATCACTGCCACTCACATACATCACTGCCACTCACATACATCACTACCACTCGCATACATCACTACCACTCACATACATCACTGCCACTCACATCACTGCCACTCACATACATCACTACCACTCGCATCACTACCACTCGCATCACTACCACTCGCATCACTACCACTCACATCACTACCACTCGCATCACTACCACTCGCATCACTACCACTCGCATCACTACCACTCACATCACTACCACTCACATCACTACCACTCACATCACTACCACTCACATCACTACCACTCACATCACTACCACTCGCATCACTACCACTCGCATCACTACCACTCGCATACATCACTGCCACTCACATACATCACTACCACTCGCATCACTACCACTCGCATCACTACCACTCGCATACATCACTACCACTCACATACATCACTACCACTCGCATCACTACCACTCGCATCACTACCACTCACATACATCACTACCACTCGCATCACTACCACTCACATACATCACTACCACTCACATCACTACCACTCACATCACTACCACTCGCATCACTACCACTCGCATCACTACCACTCGCATACATCACTGCCACTCACATACATCACTACCACTCGCATCACTACCACTCGCATACATCACTACCACTCGCATACATCACTACCACTCACATCACTACCACTCGCATCACTACCACTCGCATACATCACTACCACTCACATCACTACCACTCACATCACTACCACTCACATCACTACCACTCGCATCACTACCACTCGCATCACTACCACTCGCATACATCACTGCCACTCACATACATCACTACCACTCGCATCACTACCACTCACGTACATCACTGCCACACACAAACATCACTGCCACGCACAAACATCGCTGCCACACACAAACATCGCTGCCACACACAAACATCGCTGCCACACACAAACATCGCTGCCACACAAACATCGCTGCCACACACAAACATCGCTGCCACGCACAAACATCACTGCCACACACAAACATCGCTGCCACACACAAACATCGCTGCCACGCACAAACATCGCTGCCCACACAAACATCGCTGCCACACACAAACATCACTAACACATCACTACCGCATACAAACATCACTACCACTCGCATCACTACCACTCGCATCACTGCCACTCACAAGCATCACTGCCGCTCACAAGCATCACTGCCGCTCACAAGCATCACTGCCACTCACAAGCATCACTGCCGCTCACAAGCATCACTGCCACTCACAAGCATCACTGCCACGCACAAACATCGCTGCCACGCACAAACATCGCTGCCACGCACAAACATCGCTGCCACACAAACATCGCTGCCACACACAAACATCGCTGCCACACAAACATCGCTGCCACACACAAACATCACTAACACATCACTACCGCATACAAACATCACTACGACACGCATCACTACCACTCGCATCACTGCCGCCACAAACTTCGCTGCCACACACAAACATCGCTGCCACACACAAACATCACTAACACATCACTACCGCATACAAACATCACTACGACACGCATCACTACCACTCGCATCACTGCCGCTCACAAACATCGCTGCCACACACAAACATCGCTGCCACACACAAACATCGCTGCCACACACAAAACATCGCTGCCACACAAACATCGCTGCCACACACAAACATCACTAACACATCACTACCCGCATACAAACATCACTACGACACGCATCACTACGACACGCATCACTACGACACGCATCACTACGACAACGCATCACAAACGACACGCATCACTACGACACGCATCACTACGACAACGCATCACTACCACTCGCATCACTACCACTCGCATCACTACCACTCGCATCACTGCCGCTCACAAGCATCACTGCCACTCACAAGCATCACTGCCGCTCACAAACATCACTATAACTCACAAACATCATTTAAACTCACAAGCATCACTGCCACTCACAAACATCACTGCCACTTACAATCACTACCACCACAACCATCACTGCCACTTACAAACATCACTACCACTCACAAACATCACTACCACTAATCTCCATACTGAACAATAAATTCCAGAAGCTCTTCAGGTCTTGATATTTTCATGTTGGCCCGACTTGATAGCAACATTCTGCAATCCCAAAATTTCTTCATATAGCTGCTGTCCATCAGCATCAGTATTTCATTCTTGACAGACAGAGTCCTTCGAGTAAATTACTGACCAGCACTTCTAGGGCAGCATCATGGAAATTCATACTAGGATCCTGCAGTTTCTTTCTGAATACGGTCATTGCGAATGAGTACTTTGTTATAAATCCTAGCAAAGTCAGAAAATAGCAAGTCAGCATGTGGTTATACAGCTGTCTTGCGTCACTTGTTTCACTGGTCTAGTTTTCATTGTCTATCATGTCCTGGAGAACTTGAAGTACCTCCTCAAGGTACTTGTTGACGGCTTCATTGCTTCTATCCCTGCACGCCACCTGGTTTCGAACTTCTACTTAACAACCACAGGCACGGCGTTTTTGAGATTTTTCAAAGCGCTGTGTTGAACGAGAGAAGAACACGTAGAGAGCTTCGATAGTTCCAAAAGATCGTGACCATCATTGTATCCTGCTTGGCTGCATGTACACCCACCAAGTTGAGTGAGTGATTGTCGCAATTCACAAACACTGCCAGGTTGTTTTTCTCACTTATTCTTTGATGAACACCACTTGTGTGTCCAGCCCTCGCAGCATCGTTGTCATAGCACTGTGACCGACAATTTTGTAGCTCCATTTCGTCCTACTCTAGCTGCTTCAAGATGTCTTCATCCAAGCTCTCACAATCTTTCTGGCTTATCTGGATAAAACCAAGGAAGGAATTTGTAACACAGATCATGCATCTGAAGGCAAATCTTTTTTCACTATCCTAGGATGGCTTGTCTGAGTTTAATTGAAACTGCTCAGTGGCGCCCCCCTTCAAGTGACGCCCAGGGTATCTGCCATACCCTAGATACACCACTGGTTAGACAGGTACATGAGTGGGTGCTCCTTCCTTAAGTGGATGTGACTTGGACCTGTCTAGCATAGGCCAGTAGGCATGCTGCAGTGCTCCTTTCTTATGTGCGTTGTTTATTAGAGGAGCTCAGTTTTCCTATACCTGGAGTTTACCTGGAGAGAGTTCCGCGATCATCGCCCCCACGGCCCGGTCTGTGACCAGGCCTCATGATGGATCAGGGCCTGATCAACCAGGCTGTTAGTGCTGGTTGCAAGCAATTCAACGTACGAGCCACAGCCTGGTTGGTCAGGTACCGACTTTAGGTGCTTGTCTAGTGCCTGCTTGAAGACAGCCAGGGGTCTATTGGTAATCCCCTTTATGTATGCTGGGAGGCAGTTGAACAGTCTTGGTCCCCTGACACTTACTGTGTTGTCTCTTAACGTGCTAGTGACACCCCTGCTTTTCATTGGGGGAATATTGCATCGTCTGCCAAGTCTTATGTTTTCGTTGTGAGTGATTTTCGTGTGCAAGTTCGGTACTAGTCCCTCTAGGATTTTCCAGGTGTATATAATCATGTATCTCTCCCGCCTGCGTTCCAGGGAGTACAGGTTCAGGAACTTTAAGCTCTCCCAGTAATTGAGGTGATTTATCTCCGTTATGCGCACCGTTAAGGTTCTCTGTACATTTTCTAGGTCAGCAATTTCACCTGCCTTGAAAGGTGCTGTTAGTGTGCAGCAATATTCCAGTCTAGATAGAACAAGCGACCTGAAGTGTCATCATGGGCTTGGCATCCCTAGTTTTGAAGGTTCTCATTATCAATCCTGTCATTTTTCTAGCAGATTGATACAATGTTATGGTCCTTGAAGGTGAGATCCTCCGACATGATCACTCCCAGGTCTTTGACGTTGGTTTTTCGCCCTGTGTGGCTGGAATTTTTTATACTCTGATGAAATTTTAATTTCCTCATGTTTACCATATCTGAGTAATTGAAATTTCTCATCGTTGAACTTCATATTGTTTTCTGCAGCCCACTGAAAGATTTGGTTGATGTCCGCCTGGAGCCTTGCAGTGTCTGCAATGGAAGACAGTCATTCAGATTCGGGTGTCATCTGCAAAGGAAGACACGGTGCTGTGGCTGATATCCTTGTCTATGTCAGATAGGATGAGATACAGGATGGGGGCGAGTACTGTGCCTTACGGAATAGCTTTTCACCGTAGCCGCCTCAGATTTTACTGTTTACTACTACTATTTGTGTTCTGTTTGTAAGGAAATTATAGATCCATCTACCAACTTTTCCTGTTATTCCTTGAACACGCATTTTGTGCGCTATTACGCCATGGTTACACTTGTCGAAGGCTTTTGCAAAGTCTGTGTATATTACATCTGCATTCTTTTTGTCTTCTAGTGCATCCAGGACCTTATAGTGATCCAGTAGTTGGGACAGACAGGAGCGACCTGCTCTAAACCCATGTTGCCCTGGTTGTGTAATTGATGGGTATCTAGATGGGTGGCGATCTTGCTTCTTAGGACCCTTTCAAAGATTTTTATGATATGGGATGTTAGCGCTATCGGTCTGTAGTTCTTTGCTATTGCTTTACTGCCCCCTTTGTGGAGTGGGGCTATGTTGTTTATAGTAACTGTGGGATGACCCCAGTGTCCATGCTCCCTCTCCATAGGATGTTAAAAGCACGTGATAGGGGCTTCTTGCAATTCTTAATGAACAGTCTGGCCCTGGGGCAGAGTGCATGGGCATGTCATTTATCACCTGTTCGAAGTCATTTGGCGTCAGGATAACATCTGATAGGCTTGTGTTTACCAAATTTGTGGCTCTCATAAAAAAATCATTTAGATCTTCGACTCTGGTTAGCGGCTTGCTAAAAACTGAGTCATATTCCTCACAGACGGATGGCATACCGCACGCACGTAGCAGTTTATTTTTTTCACAGTATTATTTATTTATACAGTATTA
Organism: Cherax quadricarinatus; assembly: GCF_026875155.1. Classification (NCBI taxonomy): domain Eukaryota; kingdom Metazoa; phylum Arthropoda; class Malacostraca; order Decapoda; family Parastacidae; genus Cherax; species Cherax quadricarinatus. Next base: position 18,698,613 of record NC_069406.1, read on the forward strand.
TTTGTAATTATTATAATTAGTAGTAGTAGTTTATTTTTTTTAACTCATATTCAACACAATGAATTGCGGATGTTATATTCTCGTTCGCTAGTAGGAGGACAGAAGACACACTACCTATTCTCACCGACTACATCATACACAGGAAGATCAAATGTGACTTGATATTGCCTTCCTTGAAATGCATTTTATGATATTTCCACTTGAAGTATATAATTATTTACATGCTCTTATTGCTTTATTTTACCTTTTCACTGTACTCTTAGCAGATATTTTTAAGTCTGTGCTGAAATGTACCTCAATACGTACATGTGTGTGCTTATTGTGTGGTGTGCATGAAGTCTGTCATTCCTTCACCATCTACTGTAATTTTTCCCTTAGACATAGTTATATCATATAAATTCACGTTGTGTGAATTTATATGATATACCGTGTGTACATTTATGCTAAGAAACATTAGTGACAAGCGATGTCCTGGTGAAGATTACACAGTATGTGACTGCTGTGATGAGCAGTCTGTTGTGGTCGGTCCTTCAAAGGTGATGCAGTGGTACTAAGTGAAGTTCTCTTAATGCCAAAAATTGGAGATACCTTCCCCTTCCCTGAATGAAACCCGTTTACTTGGCTCAGCCTTTTCCAGTGAATACAATAAATTACTAGGGCCGCTAGCACTGTGCTGTGTGCTTCCTTGAGGTTAGTAAGGGACTCTTGATCCAATGAAATGAACCTGTCTCCCCCTTTCTTGTATCAAGCCTGATTTCTTGTCAATCCCCAGGCGCTGTATGACTCCCTATGGGCTTAACGCTTCTCCTAAATATGATATAAATGACTGAATTTCCCAGGATAAAGAGCTGAGTGTGGGCCCGTTACGACTACTTAATCAGATGACCTTTGAGATATTGGTGAAGGACTCTTGACTCAAGAAATTGGAGCTACCTTCACTTTGCTGGATCGAGTCGGATTGCCTCCCAATTCCCTAAGAGCTGTATGGCCTTTACAGATTTAGCGCTTTCCCATAAAAATAATAAAATGCAGGTGGCAGGAGTATCTAGTGACGAGGCTGGGAGTCAGATGCAGAACCAGATAATTGAGTAGTTCCACTCAGCCTCCGAGGATGGATTCCTCACAGAAGGATGGCATACCGCACGCACGTAGCATAGTTTATTTTTTTCAGTTTATTTTTACAGGCTAAGTAAGTACTGTCATCCCTACCTCAACTCGTTTAAAATCTTTGTCCTAATGCCCAGGTACCTATTTACTAATAGGGAAAAAAAAACCAGTTTGTCACCTTGCCTTGCCAGTGGCTCCTCTACAGCAGATGAGACATACATTAGCTAACATTGTAAGCGGACATTATGTTGATGATACATTGTGGGCAACACCAGCAGTAGCAGCTGCCGAGTCTGCAGGACGAAGCTTGGTCAGCAGGGAGTGACACTGATCTCCGGAGTGGCACTAATTTCCGTAGCAGCGATGGACAAGACATGCAGTATGCGAATCATCTGTGAAGCAGAGAGATGGTGCAAGTTGTAAGAGCTGCAGTACCGAGACACCTTACAGTAACCAAAATTAAATAAACTGAGTTTGAGAATGAACGTACATGCTGATGGGTTTACGAGCCTAAGAGAAGGTCCCGCACACCATATGATGTAAAGGTCACTAAATGGAGAGACTGAATAAAGCCTTCGCCTTTATGCTTTGACAAATAAAGGTCTGGTGTTCTCTACTGAACAAAGGGAAAAACATGCGAAGGATCTAGTGGGTGACATGAAACAATCAGGTAAAGCAGCCAAGACAGCATAATGTGCTCCACGTGAGTCTGACCGATGTATATCATGTTGACAAACTCCTTGAATCAGGGAACTGGAGGTGTCCTCCACTGGATCAAGTGGGAGGAGTAAGGATAAATGTGTATGAACTTAGATTAGGTTGTAATAAATAGCTGTCAATGAATGAGCAGAACGTCGGATTCAATTTACAGACCGCGGTTCGTGCTAGACGTTGAGATATCACCTCAGGTGAAAGTGAGGAGATATCTCAACCTTGTATAGTCTTCTGCTGTTCTGTTATATTAACAGTTCTTTGATAATGTGAGAAATCACGAAAGCGCTTGGAATCTCACTTTTTTCACAGTGGTTGTTTTGCATATTGTGATATCACCTATTTACTGTGATCTTGTTGCACAGCTGTGTGTTTGATGGTGGTACTCGTATGAGCAACACGCTTCATACTAATGATTGGTGTCTGCTGTGGCACATGATAAACCTGCAACCAGGCAGTGTAACACTGCAGATAATAAAGACCACGCTTGTCTACAGTCTACCGTATTTTCCGCCATATATTATTATTATAACCAAAAAAGTGCTAAGCCACAAGGACTATACAGCTTTCCGCCATATAAAGCTCACTTTTTTTTCCCACAAAAGTCTTGGAAAATCACCCTGCGCCTTGTATGCTGTTACAAATAACGCGATATCTAATAATGATAGAGATCTCCAGTGAATACTAGAAAGGACTGCCCTTCTAGCATCCAGCCTGTTACTGGGTAGTCAGTATCCTGGTCCAATTATCCATTAGAATTTAGTAAGATTCAGTAGTACTTAGGATTACAACTGGTAGGCTACTAACTATAGAAATTAAAATTTAATAGGTTTATCAATAAACATTAAATTTGTCTAGGCATATATCATCAGAATAAATTAATCAAATGAATATAATATAGGATACTAGTGTACAGTAGTATTGTGCTGAAGGCGCATATAATATCTTTATGGCTTTTAAGAACCGTCTGGTACATTGTTAGCATTTAAGAACAATAATATATACAAGTGAGTGTGGTGTGTTAGTGCTCTAAGTAGTTCGCTATGTCTCAAGACTCGACTAGACTTAACCAGTGACTGACTAAAAGTCCTCACATAAACTAACTTCTTGACCAACCTGGCAATCAGAACAGCTTGCTTGAACAATAAAACTACTGATAAGCCGAACAGCAATATAACAAGCAACAGCAACAGAGTCAGGAACAAGGAGATAATACAACGACACTAAGTAGGGACCATCTGCAGATCCTCCACAAAATTCACAAAACTCCCATACTACTGAATCTAGGTTCAGCATTAGAAAATCCCCGACTGTGACAGTACACAGATACCAGTACAAATTAGGTCAGAAGCTACAGCTCAGGACCTGAGTTTCTCAGTGTCTATGAGAGAGACAACCTCAGTACAGCGTCGAAAATCACTAAGTCTAGACTATGCTCTGTGAACAGTTACACAGAACCAACAAGAAGAAAGCGACAGAGACGTTCTTCAAACAATGGCCCGCAATGGGGTGCTGGAGAAGAACCTCTTGTTAGAAGCAACGTCAAACCGACAATAATCAGCGCAGCCCAGGCCGACTCACTCCTGGTGTGGTGTGATCACTCCCCCCTGATCACGTGACTCTGTGGACTGCTGCTGCCCAGCAACACAGAGAAGCCGGCAGGGAAACAAGGGGAGCGATAGTTAGACAATGTTGTCAGCTACTTAACACTCGAACTATGAGCACTGAATAATATATAAATGTTACATCCTACCTAATAATATAACTAAGTCAAATAATATAAAGCAATATATTTATGATTTAGCTAATATCGCAAATATAAGCAATATAAAGTAATATGAACAGGTAATATACATTATATACACTTTGACCCATTCAGGGGTCGCAATATATGCTCAAGGTCAGGGTAGGTTTTGGGTTACGCTCTAGCAGTTGTTTACTAACACTACGTTTCAACTGCTTCCAAACATTGGCTTATGTCTCAAATGAACGTGCGCCTTATATGCCGGAAAGTACGGTAAGTACTTGGACAAACCTTTTTCTCGCAACCTGGTTTAATTATATAGATATAGAAAACTGCATTCAGAGAAGATGAAGGTACAGGAAACAACGTGATCTTCTGGAGAGAAATAGTATAAAATACTGACAAGATTAAAGAAACACTGCAGGAGGCCTACTGGCCCATGAGTTCAGCTTCAACATATCTCACCTGAATATAGACAAATGCAGTATAACGCTGTCATTTATGATAACGTATCGCCCACAAAGTGGGCAAAACGTCAGCAAAGAATGGCATTATGCTGATACAGCCCATTTTACTTGATAAAGCCCAACGTGGGGCAAACACTTGATTCGTGTCTTATCCAGTGTAATCTACTCCAGAAACTGGAAAACGGGTACCAACTGCTGTAAACTCTTCTCATAAAATACAAGTAGATAGAGATAAAAGCAGTATAGATAAAGCAGTGTAGACAGAGATACATGCAGTATGTGATCCTTTATTGACCGCGTCAATAAAAGTTCACATTATATTGCATTTGTTTAATTTTTCCATGCAAACAGACAACCATGGATCATACAATACCTTGACCTCTTTATCAACAATTTTGAATTAAATTTGTGCATGTGACATTAAAAACCTGCGATTTGGATTATTATCTTTGATTGTTAACACTGGAAATTATTTTGCTGAAGTAGTGAAGAATGTGTTGACGATAGAATAGCTTCTTGCGGTATTCATGGTAGCTGTGTTGATATTATTGTAACTCTGTTGTAGCTGTGTTGATATTATTGTAACTCTGTTGTAGCTGTGTTGATATTATTGTAACTCTGTTGTAGCTGTGTTGATATTATTGTAACTCTGTTGTAGCTGTGTTGATAGAACTCAGTCTTAAGCAATGTTGATATAGCTCTGACCAATAATTATCATTTAATATAGCTCTTGCCATAATGTTAAATTAATTAAATAATTTCAAAATGGTAATATGTATATATAGAAGTCCCCCCCCCCCCGTGTTCCCCCGAGTTGAGACAAGTCTCACCTGAAGCACTAAATTAATTAATTAAAAGGCTAACCTTATTTGGTTTACGGCCGTGAGTTGCAGGTTTATTGATGAGTGGTAAAAGAAAAACAATCCACTATATCTTAGTATCGTGTGTTGCTTGTGCATCGGTACCTGGGCACACTTACGATACAAAAAGTAACCGTGTATATCTCTACTGCGTGTTCCATGCTCATGAATAAGCGTCTGTACTGAAGAGTAGCGATACCCCGCATGTTTATTGAAGAATGGGAACTCTTAACAAAAACTGGTATGCATAATCCAGCGTAAACATTAGGTACCGAGACTATGTACTTTGGCTAATGATTGATAATTACAAGAGGAATGTAATATTCCGGGTCATTATATCTATTAGACTACATCGTAAGTAGGTCTGGGATTGTCTCTGGAGGGCAAGAAGTTGTTGCACGCTTTCAAATGATGTTCATTATTAACTCTTGTGGATTCGTAGTGTAGTACACAATGCCCTAAATGGACAGGCGAGAGATGAAAACAATGCGAGACAATTAAGTATCGCTAGCTGGGATGTAATTGGATGTGTTCCCGCAGGGTGAGACAGGCTCCCTGGACCCCACTCTTTGTTGTGAGGGCCAACAATGTTGGTGTCATCTGGTCGCCGACTGACGCGCCTAAAACTCTCTCAGCCAACTTGCTTCACTTGCTGTCCATCAGTCTACCCTTTCCTTACCTTACCCTAGCCTCTCTTTTCACCACCTTACCCTAGAGTCCATGCTCACCCCATCCTCACCACGGTTTCCCTCTTTTCCACTTCAACTAACCTATTCACCACCTTTCTTCGCTACTTTTCATAATTATATTTTACTTTAGGCCTGTACTTGCAAACGGACTTTAATCCTATGATTGTAAAAACTGTCAATGCGAGTCTGTGTTTCTTTTATTACTAAGGGTGCATGAGATTGAGAGGGGGTTGGTTAATTGTCTTAATCTATCAACTAAACAAAGGGTCGTTAAGGCTGCAGTAACTTGTCCAATACCAACGGTACTTTAATCCCTAATATAACAGAGTAAACCCTGTGTGTGTGTGTGTGTGTGTGTGTGTGTGTGTGTGTGTGTGTGTGTGTGTGTGTGTGTGTGTGTGTGTGTGTGTGTGTGTAAGATCTACATCCATACAAGTGCTTTTGCACTGTCGCTCTCAGCACATCAAGAGATATATTAATCGGAGTATATGTTAATGAGGATGGGTGTTAGTGAAGGCATCTCTAGACCAGTTTACAGGTCACCGCACTTTTGATATGGCACAAGGAGCTGGTTGGTTAATTAGATTGAAAGCCTGTCTTCTACATCACGGTGATTAAGGTTTCATGGAACCTGCTCATAACCAGTCAAGAATACTTTAGTTACTAAAATGGGAAGTATACTCTCCGTGTATATACACTGAGACGTACACCTTTCGATGTATGAATCCTTGCCAGGGGCCTCTCGGTGACGTCTGAGAGTTTGACGAGGTAACCTCCCCTTTCTTGGATCAAACCCAGTTAAGCTTCATTCCCCAGGTGCTGTATGATCAATACTAGTTTACAACTTCCCCGTGAAAATATAAAGTGTTGTTTAATATGGGACTATATTTCACCGATATATTCATTACAGTGCTGCTACACTCCATAATTTCCCCTCAAGTAAGATGCTTTGATGAGGGTGAGGAGCTCTTCATCCAGTGAGCTAGATCTATTATCCCCCTTTGGATAGAACCTGATTGCCTCCCAGTCCAAAACAATCCTTTCGGGTTTAACGCTTGCCCCTGATTGTATAGGATGTTAAAAAAAAAAATAACTACAAGAATAGTGTTCATATTATAAGACGATGAATTTCTAACCTTATTTATCAGTCTTATACACTGGGAGAGTTGTGTGTCGTCATCATTCAGCATATACGGCGTTTCAAAATTTTTATATAAGGGCAGAGTCACTTAAATCAGTTATAATATTTCTAAGAAACTAAATTTGAGATATATACTCTGCCTCCTGATAAGACAACATTGAGTGTACACCACCCACCTGCCTCCTGACAAAGCAGGTGTGGAAGTGCCAGTCGTCACACTTAACACTTGAGAAAGTTGGTAAAGGAGCACAAGTCCCCTACACCAAAGAACATAAGAAAGAAGGAACACTGCAACAGGCCTACTGACCCATGCGAAGCATGTCCATCCCCCCCCCCCCCCGGATAAGACCAATGACCCACCCACCCCGGATTAGCCCAATGACCCACCCAGTCTGGTCACCTAAACTCAAGGATGGAGCACTGCACCAGACCCAGCAGCACAAGCTAGTCAGGTCCAACTCACACCCACCCACACCCACTCATGTATTTATCTAACCTATTTTTAAAACTACACAACGTTTTAGCCTGAATAACTGTACTCGGGAGTTTGTTCCACTCATCCACAACTCTATTACCAAACCAGTGCTTTCCTATATCCTTCCTGAATTTGTTCCCTATCCACACTCTATTACCAAACCAGTGCTTTCCAATATCCTTCCTGAATCTTGTCTTGGCTGGAAATTTTCAGCACGCTATTTACATCCCCTTTATTCCTGTTTTCCATTTATACACCTCGATATATCCCCCCTAATTCTACGCCTTTCGAAGAGTGCAGATTCAGGGCCCTCCGTCTATCCTCGTAGGGAAGATTTCTGATACATGGGATCATCTTTGTCATCCTCTGTACGTTTTCCAGAGCATTTAAATCCATTCTGTAATACGGTGACCAGAACTTCATGAAAGGCAGGTGTAAGGGTGTGAGACCCCCACACCTGCCTCCTGATGAGTCAGGTGCAGCAAGGAAAACCCTCAAAAACATCATAAGTATTAGTTTTTTCATCGAGTTTTTTTAAAACTCGATGAGGTCTGTGTAACCGTTAATCCCCTCCTTTTTTCAAACTGGATAAAAGGGGATAATGGCACTTCCTAGGTGGCATCTGTAATGAGAGTCTGAGATCCAATTTGTTTATTGGGGTCTCAGAGCATTGTTGCAGTTTGATTCAGTGACTGACAGTCTACCACGCTGAGAGTGGTCAGTTAACACTCAAACTTGCCAGCAGCCTGGCGACAATGCCCCGAGTTGGGCTGCCCAGTATAGGCTGGGCAAGTCTTGATTTTGAATGCCTTCAGGGGTCTTGAGCGAGGATATACAAGGCACCATGGCCGGACACCCTGACTCCTCAGCTTGGGAACCAGCAGAGACAATCAGTGTCACTTGCAAATAAATACCTATTTTTTCACGTTTGTTTTAATATAACTGCCCCTCAAGGAAGGTTCCTTGATGTTGGTGAGGGGCTCTTGATTTAGGGAATTGGATCTGTGCTCCAGTTCCCCGAATTAAGCCTGAATGCCTTCCACATCCCCCCCCCAGGCGCTGTATAATCCTCCGGGTTTAGCGCTTCCCCCTTGATTATAATAATAATTTAATATAACTGGTACCTACACGACCTATGATTAATCCAAGACATTCTCTAACGATAGATCAGCGATTAAGGTTTGAAGAAAATCAGAAGAATTCTCCGGTTATTGTATGGAAATCAATTTGTTTCATAAAAGTATCAACGATTTACACAGCTGAAAGTCGTGTGGGATGAAGCCGACCAAGAGAACCATTCTCCAGTTACTGCTGAATCCAAACATTCCAAGTTCATTCATTATGATGATCTCACGGAAATCAAAATTACTAATGTTTTATTTAAACTTGGTACCTGCACATGCTAATAGTTACATGAACCTTTCCTTAGTTACAGTGCACCAGCGTTGAAGATTTGAAGCCGACCGGACGAGGCATTCCAGAGTAATAAACGAAAGTCTTTGAGGAAGAAACTGGCAGCCACTTAAGGCACCCCTTGCTTAGGGCATAAATAATAACTATATACGTACTTGCCTGCCATCCATGACGGCCCAGTGGGAACACAAAGTTCAACATGAATTTACGGCCTTGAATCACAATGGCACACATAGAACCCCTATTTTAATGCCGTGTAGTGATGGTATCCTGGTCTGGGACCCGGCCTCGGGGTCTGGGGAGGTAGCATTGTCCCCCGAGTCTTCTAAAAGTAATATAAAGGTATGGTATCATTAGTGAGATTGGTAGCATGGAGCTACAAGATGTTGGCGCTGGCAGGTACGAGAGGAGAGTCCTCTTGTTGCACAGTGCTGTTGTAACCAGTTGCGTGCTGCTGCAAGACTTGAGATGTTAATACGTTGGTATACAGCACTATGTTAGAGACTGTTAGGTAGCACAACTAAAAGCTGTGTTAAGTATGTAGCACAAAGTACTGGAGGCAGTATTGTGATTACAATCATCCGCAAGCCAGGCACTACTCCCAGGCCTGGGGCTACTCCCATCCCTTCTCACGGTCACACGCTGTACCAGCAACCCTTTGCGCTAAGTATATATATATACACACACACACACACACACACACACACACACACACACACACACACACACACACACACACACACACACACACACCACACACACACACACACACACAATCGCAAACAGGCGATCTTAACTATGCAAGACAAACCACGAGGGATGGAAATTTTTAGCTCAAGTGCTTTCATAGTTCTCAGTGCATCATCAGGAGCTATGCATTCCCAGAGAGGCTGCGACAGGTGACAAACCCGCACTGCGCTACTCTGAGAAAACTTCTCTTCATTCCTTCAGTTGTTGCCCTGCAACTTTGCATAGCTCCTGATGACGCACTGAGAAGTGTGAAAGTACTTGAGCTAAAGATTTTCACCCCCCGTGGCTTGTCTTACGTGCACACGTGCACTCGCGACACACACACACACACACACACACACACACACACACACACACACACACACACACACACACACACACACACAGTGTACGTCTCTAAGAATATAGAGACGTGTGTGCGTATGCATCTGCGTATATACACAATGACGTTTTAATCTGTGCGTATATATGGCAAAATATGGATTCTTCTTTGTACATTTAAACCGAGGCGAGTGTACCTATGCATTTAAACCGAGATGTACGTATCTATGAATATATACATGGAGACGTGTCTGTATATTGCGTATGTACACCAAAATGTGTATATCATATCTGCTTATATTCAAGGTGTGTGTGTGTGTGTGTGTGTGTGTGTGTGTGTGGTAACTGCATGTGTATATACACGAAATTGTGCACGTCTGTGTATACTTCTATATACAGACATGTGTACCTCTCTGCATTAATTCCCAGAGATGTTTCTCTGCGTATATACACCGAAACGTGTATTTCTGCATATATACACACCAAGAAAAGTGTGTATCTGAGTATGAACACAGTGTATGTGCATCAAGAAGTATGCGCATATGAATATATCCATACTCTGAGATGTGTGTACTATGTATATGTACGGAGATGTTATGTGCCTGTGTGTATATATACCGTGACGTGTGTGCCTCAATGTATATACCCTGAGAATTTGTCAACCTCTGTTTTAGGGTGTAAGTGTCGAGTTGTTGCAGCCTTAACTTCATGAACCTCGTGAAGTTGCTAGGCTTGCAGGAAGCGCACGAAGATTGACCTATTCTTCTCGCTAGCCTCGCTTCACAACGTTTTATTGGCGATGTGCAAGTGTTTACCCATGCTAATTATCTTATCAGTGATGATAGTAATTAAGTGACGGGAAAAGAGGCATGGGGGAAGGGGATTAATTACACGCAAATTAACCTTGTGGACGTGGGACTTGATTAGGGTAATGCTCTCCATTGCAAGGGTTTGAAGATACCACTCCACCTTACTCACATTAAATTTAATTACCTCCTATTCCCCAGGAAGTGTATAACCTCTACGGGTTAAGCGTTTCCCATGTATATAATAATAATAATAATAAATTTTTCTAGGTAGTAGGTTGGTAGACAGCAGCCACCTAGGGAGGTACTACAGTCATGCCAAGTGAGTGTAAAATGGAAGCGTGTAATTGTTTTACATGATGGTATGATTACTGGTGTCTTTTCTCTGTCTGATAAACGTGTAAGATTTCAAGTACTCTTGCTACTTCTATTTACACTTAGGTCACACTACACATACATGTACAAGTGTGTGTGTGTGTGTGGTTGTTGTGTGTGTGTGTGTGTGTGTGTGGTGTGTTTGTGTGTGGGTGTGTGTGTGTGTGTGTGTGTGTGTTGTGTGTGCGCGCGCGCGGCGCATTATATATATATATATATATATAATATAATTATATATATATATATTTATATTATATATATATATATATATATATATATATATATAATATATATATATATATTTATTATTTTTTTTTATTATCACACTGGCCGAATCCCACCAAGGCAGGGTGGCCCGAAAAAGAAAAACTTTCACCATCATTCACTCCATCACTGTCTTGCCAGAAGGGTGCTTTACACTACAGTTTTTAAACTGCAACATTAACACCATATACACACACATACACACACCCCTCTGGGTTTTCTTCTATTTTATTACTAGTTCTTGAACATTAAAATGGTATAAAATACCGACAGGTTGTTAGGTGAGACACATATGCAACAGTTAGGTATCTTTATTTCGAAACGTTTCGCCTACACAGTAGGCTTCTTCAGTCGTGTACAGAAAAGTTGATAGAAGCAGAAGATACTTGAAGACGATGTAATCAGTCCATCACCCTTAAAGTTTTTGAGGTGGTCAGTCCCTCAGTCTGGAGAAGAGCTTTGTTCCATAGTATGAAACAATATGGAGATGAAGTGACAGGATGGAGCCTTATATAGCGCCAAGAGGTGAGACGTAGGTCACTAGAAGAGGTAAGAACTCAGATGTTGGGAGGTCAGGTCCCTCTCAAATCCAGCCATTCTCACTAGTAGAGGTTGTCGAAGTTGATTGCAGGTCTGTACCAAGATACCCTTTTGTTGCAGTGTCTGACAGATTGAACATTAAAATGGTATAAAATACCGACAGGTTGTTAGGTAAGACACATATGCAACAGTTAGGTATCTTTATTTCGAAACGTTTCGCCTACACAGTAGGCTTCTTCAGTCGGGTGATGGACTGATTACATCGTCTTCAAGTATCTTCTGCTTCTATCAACTTTTCTGTACACGACTGAAGAAGCCTACTGTGTAGGCGAAACGTTTCGAAATAAAGATACCTAACTGTTGCATGTGTCTTGCCTAACATTACTAGTTCTTGTTCTTATTTATTTCCTCTTGTCTTCATGGGGAAGTGGAACAGAATTCTACCTCCGTAAGCTGTGTGTGTTGTAAGAGGCGACGAAAATATCAGGAGCAAGGGGCTAGTAACCCCTTCTCCTGTATACATTACAAAAGTTAAAAAGAGAAACTTCCGTTTTTCTTTTTGGGCCACCCTGCCTCGGTGGGACACGGCCGGTACGTTGGAAGAAGAATTATAATCTTGTTGGATAAAGCAGTTTTGTCGACAATATTCTAGTGTTTCAGCACACTGTAACAGGCACATTAGTACTGGAAGACTTCAAGGGTGTATCATACCCTACTGCAGACACTAGTGAAGATAAGCCAGACGTTGAAGACTGAGCATTCATTGGTGTAACGTTTCTCTCGTTAGAGCTTCGTTCACGTCAAGACATAATAAGCGAAACGTCGTCCCTATATGAGTTCTCCGCAGTGTTTACTATTGACCACTACCTCATCTAGCTCCGAGCACTCGATCTGCTTCTGTGGGAGGAGGCGCTGGAGGTGGGGTGCGTGGAGGTATAGAGGGGTAGTACACTGCGGGTATTGGTGACTAAGAGGCACTGGGTTTTGCTCGTGGAGTACCTTCACCCTTAGAGTACTTAATAGTGTGGCTTATTGCTTGGGTCATAACTCTGTGCCCCGCAGGACACGCTCCAGGCTGACACGCCACATCCTCTGACCCATAATGTTTTTGTGTGTATGTTCAGCGTTGTACTCGCCGAACTGTACTAATTACGTTTGTTGGGGTAGAGTTTTAGCTCCTGGTCCCGCTGGCATTCTGGTTCTTAGCCTCTTCGGACCTATGTATGTGAAATTACCTCTGGTGTCCCGTCTTCAGTAATTATTTCACTTATTTTTTTAAATTGTTAATAAGTTGAGATTTCGTTCGGATTTTTAACCCCGGAGGGTTAGCCACCCAGGATAAGCCAAGAAAGTCAGTGCGTCATCGAAGACTGTCTAATTTACCTCCATTGGGGTCCTCAATCTTGTCCCCCAGGATGTGACCCACACAAGTCGACTAACACCCAGGTACCTATTTGCTGCTAGGCGAACAGGATAACAGGTGTAAGGAAACGCGTCGAAATGTTTCCACCCACCGGGAATCGAACCCAGGCACTCCGTATGTGAAGTGGAAGCTTTAGCCACCAGGCCACCAGTTTTAGTATTCAATATTTTCTCCTTGAATTCCTTTCGCTGGTCTACCACTCAGTGAAGAAACGTTTTCTGGTATCCCTTGGTCTCCACTTTTTGAATTTTATTGCAGTGGCTTCTTGTTATCCCTGTTAAAGGAACTAAGATTCATTTATTATCCATTCTTTCATATCCTTTTGTGATCTTGTATACTGCACTGGTGGGCAAACTGCGGCTTGCGAGCCTTATGCGGCTCCCGAAGCTACTCCGAGGCTCGCGAGACAGTATTGACTTTCATTGCCATTTTCCAGAAATTTTATATTAATCTATAGTAGTATAGTATGTACCAATATTTAGAATATTTTACATATATATACGAGTACTCCACATTATCTTTTTGAACATCCACATGTATTGTGTTCAAACTGCTGTTTAAACTCGCTGAACATGGCCTGGTGGCTAAAGCTCTCGCTTCACACTGTGATGTCTGGGTTCGATTCCCAGCGAGGGTAGAAACATTGGACATGTTTCTTTACACCGGTTGTCTATGTTCACCCATTAGTAAAATGGGTACCTGGGTGTTAGTCGACTGGTGTGGGTCGCATTCTGGGACAAAACTGACCTAATTTGCCCGAAATGCTCAGCATAACAAGGGGCTTTCTATATAGTAGTATGTCCTTGATGTCAGCTAAGACTGTATACCATGTACATGTTCTTGTAGAAAATAGATATTATCATTAAACATGTTTAAACAACTACGGATGATGCAACTGGACTCTGCACACTCTTCATGCAGTACACACAAGTTATGCGCCTGCAGCGGTAGTAGAACATAACTAGTACAGTGTAATGTAGATAAGTACTTTTTTGATTAATAAATACTTAAGATTGACCTTAGAAAAACCCTTGTTTAAAATGACAAGAGCAACAAAAGAGTATAAAACGGAAATACAAATAAGAAAAGTTTTTAACCAACAATGGGAGGACGATTCTGGTTTTACTGTTAAGGGTGAAAAGGCGCTGTGTTTTGTCATACAACCATCAACCACTTTAAAGCCAGTAATTTAAAGCATCACCATGAATGTAACCATAAACAAAAATGCATCTGAAATTCCCCCTGAATCACAACTGCGATTTTTTTTTTTTTGAAATCTAATTTAGTCAGTGAACAAAATAGCCTATTTGACCTTTGTAAGCAAAGTGATTTGGCTACTGACCTCTATGACCTTACAGTCATGGAGAATTTGTAAAAAAGAATATTAGTGATGTGATGGCAATTCTCGCTCCAGAGAACTCAAAATTTAAACAGGCAGTAGAACAAATTCCTGTCACCCGCCACACTGAGACACACATTTCTGAAATTAGTTCTACAATCATTTGCTCACTGTAGAGTGATCTGATAAGCTGCGTTGCTTTCAGCTTAGCATTGGATGAATCTACAGGGTAAGGTACGGCACGGGTTTCATGCTTTGCACTGCTTGTGGTCTCGAGGTCCTCTCGGATGAGAAGGGGAACTTATGGCCCTTTCATGCCTTCAAGCAACTGTCCCTCCGCTGTCCCTTTTTTTCTTTCCTCTTTTTTTTTTAAATCATAATTAGAAGTCCCATCATCACGGAGTCTTCGTTCCATGATAGCCCATCCCCCTCCCAGGCCCTGTTTTGTTACCACATCCTGTTCTGACCTGGCTTTCTTACTGGACCATTCTCCAGACTCTTCCCATACCCCTGTACCTTCTGCTGGTGATGCTTCATCACCTGCTTCAGGTGCTAAGGCTCCACCTGTTTCTTCTAGTGCCTCTGTCTCTTGCACGTCTGGCTTCCCTGAATATGGCGTGATGGCTTTGGGATCATCCACCTACCTCGGGCCAGGCCACCCACGGTACTACGCCTAAATGTTCCAGACTATTTACTGATGATGGTTCTTCGATGTCTACTCATTCTACCCAAAAACGACCTATGTTTACAAGTACGCAGTGGACTAAATTCTTTTCTCTACAACTGACATATCCAAATGATGATCTTTTTGACCATAGTATTGGTAAAGCTCTTTTACGACATGTTGGCCAAAATATATCCTTTCACGTTCTTCGAAGCGGTGCACACATGTTACAGTTCAAAATGCAGAACAAGCTCATGATCTTTCCTATACTACTTCCATTGATAACATTGCAATCATAGTTCATAGGCACACTACTCTCAGTTCTTCCAATGGTACAGTGGTTTTACAGAATACCATTGTACAGAGTGATTTTCTGTCTTGCGGGGATATTTTGGAGCAATTAACCCTTCAGGATCTTCCTATTCTCAAAGCGGATACACATGTTCTGCCCGCTCATGGGATAAGGTGCTTTCCCAGTAAAATCGCCCGCTTAACCTTTGACTGCCATGAACTCCCGTCCTCCATTTATATCGCAGGCCATTGCCTAGAGGTCTGTTGTCATGTGGGGTTCGAAACGTAGGCTGGTTAGTACGTATAATTATAACAAAGTATGGGAAGCACCAGGCCGCCCTGCCTTTCTCTATCTCACTGACCCACCACCTCTTGTTTGCACCACAGCGACAAATCGTGGTCGTCAACCATCGCAGAGATCACCAAGGACCAGTGTACAGAGTCATTATAAACCTTGTAGTATTCGTAGCACATTCAGCAAACATAGTCAGCGGACTTGTTACAACTGTGGTTTCCGTGGCCATATTGCAATTAATTGTCCTGATAGTCACCCTAAGAGGCGTCGTACTGATGATGAGTACCAGTCAGATCTTCCGTACTGTACTTATAGAATACATGGACATGTCATCTGAGTGCAATGCTCTCTACAACCTTCAGTACTCTAGATCTTTCCATGGCATTCCAACCGCAGAACCAGCAGAGGAAACAGACGTCGTGGTTCTCAGACTAAGCAGAACCAGGCTCCTCCTTCCAATTCGGGGGAATTCGAGCGCCCCAGTCAAACCGTCCCATGGTGACAGTAGGTGATAATGAGTACACCATCCCCTTTCACAATTCCTTTGAAGCCTTAAACAGTCTCTAGAATGACAATCCTGCTGATGTGTTGCTTCACACGTCTCTGACGTAGATGATTTTGGGGATGAAGTGGAACAAATCTTTTCTGATGACAATCCACCTTTTTGTTTGCACATAACTTCCAATGCAGTGATAGGCCCTATAGTGCAAGCATCTGTTCATAATGCGCCCGTTCATTTGTTCATGGACTCTGGTGCCCAAGTCAATATTATCAGGTCTAGTTTGTTTAGGGATAAGCAGTTACGACATTTCCTTCATGTGTCCTCCCTTAGTGGAGTAGCTGGTTCTCACCTGCGTGTCCGAGGTCGGACTTCCCTCACCTTTTCTATCCAAGGTAGAGACTTTACTGCTTCCTTCCTTGTTGTCGACCAGATTACTTTCCCTGGTGACCTTCTACTGGGATTTGCTTCCATGCGAGACTTGCGCATTGTGCTCGACCCTTATCGATGGCATGCCCAAATTGATGACTTGATCGTACCATTTTGGGGTTACCAGCTTGGATCCGAGATCTGCCATACTTCCGCAGAGTACGACATTTGGATTAAGTCTTTACAGGCCAGTGCTTTTTCCAGTAGCGTACCCAAGCGGTCAGGCACTGGTGATCTTGTCACTCCTGCCTGTGTTCCACCTGCAACTTCAGGCTTGCAAGATAGTGTCCAGTTACCTCAAGTGTCCAAGGATGCTCTGACTACCTTGAGTGCTGAGCCTATCCCTGCAATGTCAATGTCAAAGTACACAACAATTGAACATTATAACATAAGGAGAATATTGGAATGGAAGCTTACGTAATTGACTATAATGAAACTTATTGTAATGAAACTGTAATGCATTACAAGGTATGATATAGCACAACTCATCGAATGAGACTCAACATTGGGATTACACAACAGAAGTGATAAAAAAAATTTGATCGATCGATCTGTATTCACGTGATCTACGGATTCTGAGGAAGAAATATATACAAAGAAAGAAGTGTTTAACAGAAGACTGTTAAATCTCAGAATTCGTAGAGAACGTGAACACACAAAAAAAAAAAAATTCTTGAATATTGATAAGGTGATATTGTAATTATTCATCTATACAGGTCATTTACATTTAACCTCAACTCTGCTAGGGTGAGATTGACATATGCAGAATGGGTGTCATCTCTGGGAGGATCAAACTCTGTTGCACTTATTAACTCATGCCGTATTTGAGGCAAATCTGAATTGGTAGTTACAAATAATACTTGAGTATTTCTCAATACCCGTCGTGTACGTAGGGAATAACGACATTCAGGTTGATCGTCTGACAGGGTATCAGAGGTAGAGTACAGGATCAGGAGGATTGTCAGAGTCTGTCGCATGAGTCTTGGTTGGAACATCATTATCATCACATACTAACTTCATATGATCTCAATGCGATTCTTTATACTGACCAGTACTAATTTCTCTAACCTTATACTTAGTGCCAGTGATATGTTCAGCTACTCGATAAGGACCAACAAACTTTTGATCAAGCTTAGGCATTGCAGACGTTTTGTTAAAGTTAGCCAGCATAACTCTCGAATCTACTTTGATTTTGGACGGCTTTGCTCGAGTGTTTGCGACTCTTGTAAATTCTGCTGTTGATTTATGAAGTGTTTCACGGATTCTTCTAAAGACGCTTTGAGCTAGGCTGGATGATAGGCTGAGGCAGGCTGACTGGTGCTCACTCCCACTCTCTCGCTTACTGGCTGGCTTAATTGCAAAATCCGGGTCATCCCCTCGGAGATTGAAGCAATTAGCACACGAACTAATCCAGGAAGCTTGAAAGACGGCTGCACTGGTTTTTAAGCTGGAGCGGCCGGTTGAGGCTGGCAGACGTGACCTCTGACCTGCCGGCACCCCACAATCAATCTTCTAACGTCTGAAATGCCCGTAAATCCACGCCCCCACCGCTGCCACCAATTTGTCATGTGAGGTTCGAAACGTGGATGGGGTAAGAACACTCACATAGGCTGGTTAGTACGTATAATTATAATGGAAAGTATGGGAAGCACAAGGCCGCCCTGCCTCTCTCTGCTCTCTATCTCAGACTGACCCACCAGCGAGGCCTAAGGGTGAGTGATGTTCAAAAACATGCTATGGTCAGCAGCAACGTGAATAATAGTCAGTGATTCACGCAGACGGTTGGTAGTGAGCCATACTACTGGTAACTGGTTACTGGTAACTAGTACTACTGAGACTGTAATGTGGTCTCTACTCCCCAACAGTGTCGAAATTCCTGGTGCATTGGACATGCCCACTAAATACTGCAGATCTGCAGCAGAGTGCCCGATCTGTGGTGCGGCAGATCATGCCAATACATCTTGCAGTCTTGCCCCCACTTGTCTCAATTGCAATGAACTTCATCCTTCTTTTTCCCCGCCATTGTCAGGTGTATTGTAATGAACGAGAAATCCATTGTCTTAAGGAGAGCGAAGGCCTTATGCTATGGCTGTCTCTTGGCTTCGCCTTCAGGGGAATCTTCCTCATATCCCTTATTTGTGAGGAGCTAGGAGACCTCCAACCTTGGCGGTTTCCCCTCCTAGCCTATCACCTGCAAAGCTGAACCTGTCTCATAAGCCCAAGTCTTTTTGCGTTCCTCCAGTACTTACAATTCCCCAACAGTTTTCATTTTCAGCCTTGGTGCCTTGTTCTCACCCCCTTTCTAACTCTCACATGGAGGTGGAGGTTCACCCCTCCCTCGTGTGGTCCTCTTCTCCTGTTCCCCCAAGACTTCTTCCACAGTTACCTTCCAACCTCCTTCCTCTCCTGTTCCACTGCAGGACTCTTCTGTCACCGCTGGCACATCTCTCCAGGTTCATTCTCCCCTCCCTTCTCAGACTTCTTTGGTTCTCTCCATGGTCTCCCTGATCTCTACTTGCTCTACCTCACCTCTGTCTGAAGTAATGGGATTGGCGTCTTCCTTATCCAGTGAGACACTTGATGCTATCTCTGTTACCAAGTCCGCTAAATGGACTTGTTGACAAGACTGTGTCTACCGTTGCCTCGTCTTCCCCTGTGTGTGCGGTTTGGAAGAAGGTACAGAAGTTGTGTGGCAAGTACACTCTGTACCCAGCTCCTGCTTTGTGGGTTGCTAGTATTAGTGTTGCAGAACCTCTTGAAGTTGCCATGGAAATCAGGAACTATCTTGTCCGTGTCTCCCAAGGGCCTTAACTTTGTTCCTCATTTCCTGCATCTTAAGTCTGCAAAGGAGCAATTGCTCTTTGATTTCTTCTCTAATGGAATGGAGCAGTATAATGTATCTTTCACTGTCCTAGAGCTAGATTCCACACTTTCTGCTTGCCAGCTGTCGGCAGCTGAACCTGATGATTTTCATATCAGTATGCTGCAACATCTGCTTTCTATGGCCCTTCCAGTCCTTTTGTGTCTTTTCAATCTTATTTGGGCACGAGGGGTTCTCCCTCGACAATGGAAATCTGCCATTGTACTACCGTTTCACAAACCAGGTACCTCGGGGCTTGATACCTCTCACTATTGTCCCATTGTTCTGACCAGTGTAGTCTGCAAGGTGATGGAACGATTGGTGAATAGACATCTGATATGGTTCTTGGAGACTCTCAATAGTCTTTCCCCTCGCCAATATGGCTTTTGCAAGGGCTGTTCTACTTTGAACCCCTTGCTCCACTTAGATATGTATGTGCAAAATGCCTTTGCTAACAAACACTTCATCTTAGCAGTCTTTTTTGATCTTGAGAAGGCATATGGCACCACTTGGAGGCATAACATTTTAGCCCAAGCCCACTCCTTAGACCTCCACAGTAATCTACCAACCTTCCTTGCTGCTTATCTGATAGACATTTTCGGGTTTGTGTTGCCGCCTCGCTTTCCTTAGACTTTGTACAAGCCAAGGGAGTCCCACATGGTTGCCCTTAGCACTACCCTTTTTCTCTTAGCTATAAATGACATACCTTACGTTCTTCCATCATATATTTGGTCGTCACTTTGTGGATGACTTCGCTATAGCTTACTTAGGTGGTGACTGTCGCCTGGTAGCCTCTCTTCAGGATGCAATTGACCAAGTTTCCCATTGAATCACTTCTCATGGCTTAAAATTTTCTAGTACGAAAACCCCATACATTACTTTCCCTAGGTGTCCTCTTATCCCAAATATTCCATTGTATTTCCACGGCTCGTGTATTCCAGAATGTAATACAGTAAAGTTTCTTGGCCTTCTCTTCGATCTCCGATTGACATGGAAACATCACACTTCTTTGATTCCAACTTGCCATGGTCGGCTAAATCTAATTAAAATTTTCGTGCATCGTTCATGGGGAGCAGATCGCCGAAGTCTCCTCCATTTGCATTCCACCCTAGTCTTGTCCAAGCTGGATTATGCAAAGTAAAAGGACACAAGTGCAACTAATGTGACATTTTTATTGTGGCAACGTTTTGCTCTCCAGGAGCTTTGTTAAGCCGTTCCTGGAGAGCGAAACGTTGCCACAATAAAAATGTCACATTAGTTGCACTTGTGTCCTTTTACTTTACATATTGTCGGTAATTCTACCAACTTTATTAAAAGCTGGATTTTGGTGACCAAGTCTATTCTGCAGCTTCTCCTACAACTCTTTCTAAGTTAATCCCCTTCATCATCAAGGTCTCCGTTTGTGCCTTGGTGCATTTCGTTCATCCCTGTTGAAAGCAGAGGCGAATGTTTCTTCCTTAGCTGATCATCGTGATGCTCATTGTTTTCGTTACTTTGTCAGTGTTCATGATCTTCGTGTTTCTTCTACGTATAGGTTGGTCTCAGACAATAGTAGAAGTCCATTATTTGTTCGGCACCCCTGCCTACTCTGACCATTTTCTTTTCATCTTCACTTACTCCAGTCTTCTCTCCAGTTGCCTCCCTTGTATGTTCATTTAGAGTCTGCCTTTTACCTTCCCCCTTGGGAGGTTCCGACGGTTCATGTCTGTTCTCCCCCACTACTGTGCGCCAAAGCTTTTCTCCCTACGAATGCTTCTCTCTCTCTCTCTTTCTCGACCACTACCAGTCACGTGCTCATGCCATCGCTGTTTATACAGATAGTTTTAAATCTTCTGACGGTGTTGGGTTCGCAACAGTATTCTCTGTCGATGTTGTCCGAGGTCATTTGTTAGACTCGGCTAGTAATTTTACTGCCGAATTGTATGTCATTCTCACAGTGCTTCTTCATATTACATGTCTCCTTTGACGTTTGTGATCATTTCAGATTCCCTCAGTGCTTTATAAGCCATTAAACAATTTGATTCTCCTCATCCATTAGTCCTTCGTATTCAACAATGGTTGCGTCGTGTGGCTAGCAAGAACAAATACATCGTTTTCTGTTGAGTCCCTGGACACGTTGATGTGCAGGACAATGAACAAGTGGATGCTGCTGTGTGGTCAGCAGTGCATGATCTTCCTATTTCCTATAGAGGTATTCCATTCAGAGATTATTTTTCAGTCATCTCGGCCTATCTTCGTAGTCATTGGCAACACTGGTGGTCGAACACGCAGCATAACAAATTGCACGCTTTTAGGTCTGTGGCCATCTTCTTACCACCGTTGCCGTTCTTGTGAGACCGTTATCGGTGTTTTTCGCTCTTCACCTGTTGAGAGCCTCGATGCAGAGGTAAATATTCCATTCTTGACCGATCGCCGTGATGCTCATTGTCTTTGCTATTATGTTCGTTTCTCATGACCTCCGCAGTCCTTCCATATATAGAATAGTCACTGATGTTTGTAGCCATTCTTTATTTGTTCGTCGCCCCTGTTTACTCCATCCCTTTTCTCTTCACCTACATTCACTCATGTCTTCTCTTCAGTTACCACCTTTCTATGCTCATGTAGCATCTTACTTTTCCCTAACCCCTTGAAAAGTTCTGATGGTTTGTGTTTGTTCTTTCTCACTGCTGTGCATGAAAGCCCAACTGTGTACGGTTTCTTCTCGCTCTTTTTCTTAACCACTTCCGATCTCATTCTCGTGCCTTCGCGATGTACATTGATGGTTCCATGTATTCTGACGGTGTCGGATTCCAAGCAGTGTTTCTAGACAGCATCGTGCGAGCGCATTTATTATCCTCGGCTAGCATTTTTACGGCTGAATTGTAAGCCATTCTCATAGCACTATCTTTGCCTGTGTCACCATTTGTGGTAGTTTGACTCCATTAGTGCTTTACAGGCTATAAGAAAATTTGATTCACCTCATCCCCTGGTTCTTTGTATCCAGCTTTGGTTATGCCGTATCTCTAGCAAGCACAAAGATAGTTTTTTGTTGGGTCCCCAGTCATGTTGACGTACAGGGCAATGGACAGGCACACACTGCTGCATGATCAGCAGTACATGACCTCTCAGTTTCATATAGAGGTGTTCTATTCACAGATGATTTTGCTGTAATTGCTACCCACCTTCGCAACCGTTGGCAACAACGTTTTGTCTGATCTGCTATATAATAAATTACATTCATTAAGCCAAGTATAGGTTTCTGGTCGTCGTCTTGCCATCAATGCCATGGTTGGGAGACTACACTCTCCAATCTTCGCATCGGATACACTCGTCTTACTCACAGGTATCTCATGAAGAGGCGCCCTGTTCCGCTCTGTGAGACTTTTCAAGGTCCAGTTTCTGTTAGCCATATTCTGTTGGACTGTCTACTCTATCAATGAGCAAGCAGAATTTGCCTCTGACGTCACCACTCTGCTGCCCTTACTTTACTTTCCGTTCATGCTGATGGACCCTCCTTTAACTCACTCTTATTGACTTTTCGAGAGCAACTGATTTACTGCACAAACTTTGATGATGATGCCTCTAGTACTCCTCACAGCCCTTTCTACCTCCACCTCTTGCTACCCTACACCCCTGCACTTTTCCCTGGAAGACCCTAATAATAATGTACCTCTCCCTCTTGCTACCCAATACTGCTGTATTCTTCCCTGCCCTGCTGTGCTGTGCTCTTGTAGGTTTAGTGCTTCATTTTTTATTATAAAATAGAAGAAATGAATGCGATTTATATATCTCTAATATTCTGATTATTCTTTACAATAATAACTAGACAATCCCTGAAATTTTCTTTTAACACCACTAACAGCCTTATTCTGTATACCACTAAACTAGTTGCGATCACCATGTTACAATCAACTGTGTATACCTTTGTATTGCTCTCTAGATGGGCAAGGACCTTAATGGGTCATTCTGCATTTTTTTTTTCGGGGGGGGGGGGGTTATCCTGGGATATCCACACATGTGTACCCATACCTAAATGAACTTCCCATGCTTACTTCCTTACTACTAATTTTATATCGACCAAGTTGTTGCAGTCAGTGACTGCAACAACTTGGTCTTGTGTACTGTAAAATTACAATACCTTTAAATAACAAAAAAGGCACAATACCGTGACTGGAACGATACACAAATAACCCGCACATAAAAGAGAGAAGCTTACGACGTTTCGGTCCGACTTGGACCATTTACAAAGTCCAAGTCGGACCGAAACGTCGTCATAAGCTTCTCTGTTATGTGCGGGTTATTTGTGTACAATACCTTTATACAGTAGTACCTAAGCGAGTTATACATTGTTGATGTTCATGATAGACATAACATGTTATATACAGTCTAACCTCGGTTGTCGAACTTAATTTGTTCCAGATGTTGGTTCGACAACCAAAATGGACGACAACCTATTCCCCATGAAGAACAATGTAAATAGAATTAATCTGTTACAGACTTCAAATGACAATATAATTATCAATAATGTACCAACTATTACGTAGAAAAACAATGCATAAAATTATACAGCACAGGGAAACTGTAAAAATGAATACTAAATGGAAATTAACTCGAATACTGTACAGTAAATAAAATTTAACTGCCTGTTACCTGTCAGAGAAGAGCTACTGGCAAAATTCTAGTAGCTTCAAATCTTGTGGAAGAAAGCTGGTAGGCCTACATGCGAGAGAATGGGTCTTCATGGTGAGTGTGCACAGTATAAAAAAATCCAGCAGCCTGCAGTGCATAATAAAAAAAACTGCGACCGTGTTTTTGGCTTAAAACGGTGAGTATTGTCGTGTATTTTTATATGGTATTTATGGTTTTATTCTCGATTTCTTGGTCTCATTTGATAGAATGGAAAATATATTATGGAAATGGACATGATTTTGAATGGTTTACAGGCTAAAAGTAGGTTGAAATTAAGCTGAAAGTAGCTGAAATATTAGATTTTTGCCGATGTTCAAGAGTAAACAAATCGTGTTACGCGTTCAATACACGTCAACTAGTGGGTCTAATATGCATTCACGAATATTATTTGTACAATTATTTGTACAATTACAATGATATTTGTACAATTATTACAATTATGCAGTAGTATGAATAACAGTAAATCTATTTTTTGTGTGAATAAAAATTCGAATGAAAAGCAAGCGTAATATAAGAGGAACCTTGAGACGTGACTAATGAACAGAGAAAATGTTATTTTAGTGTCAGAAATGTCTGGATTGTTTATTCCGAACCCTATTTTGAAATTGGCTTTGAATTTTGTGTGAAACTGGCCAAATTAGTAATTTCAGATCACTTTATTAGGTAGTTGAAATAGGTACTCAGTCGACAGAATGAGAGAGTTTTAGAAAAACAACTATGAGTGGTCGACTGGAACAATGGAATTAGCCCAAAATAGGGCTCAAAGTTGGAGAAATTGCCAATTCGTAAATATCACAGACCGCTAACTTTAGATAGCATAATTCAGTAAGTTTTCCATCAAATTTCGTACTTTTGGTTTCATTATGAACCCTCAGAAAAAAGTGCTCTATCATTTCATAAGTTTTTTTTTTAAGTTCTTCAGCTTTGGAACGTGGTCGGTCGATACCCAAGAGCGCATACAAAAACCAGGAAATTTTTTTCTCAAATTTCTTGTTCCAAAAACTAATTTGTTTGAGAAATAGTGCATTCGGCAACAGAGGTTCCATTGCATTATATAGCATTCACGATGTACTTAACATGATGAATATAGCAAGGAATCAATGCTCCTATTTGGAGAGCATGAAATGACATCATCAGAGGGTGTCCAGCATCATTTCTCTTCTGTATAGCGGTTAGGGAAAT
>NC_069406.1:18728925-18888925 GCF_026875155.1 Cherax quadricarinatus
GTTATTGTCGCTTGCATTATTCTTTACATATTCTTGCCAACGTTTTCTGTTATTTGGTAGGTGGTTGTAGGTAACAGCAACAACAACCTTGAGACCTACAGGAACTGAAGCAGTTGTATATATGTGTGAGTTCATCGCGTCCTGCAGTTAACATACCAGCAAATGTTCACCCGATATTCATCAGTCATCCCTGCCTCCTAAACCACCTTGATAGGCATCATTGATTCTATCCTCTGGCTTTATCGTATCTACTCTTGAAGCTGTATATTGAGATTGGCTCCACCACTTCATCTAAATCACTCCACCTTCCAACCATCCTAAGACTAAAGAAATGAGTGTGTGGGTGCGTGCGTACGTGTGTACTCAACTAGTTGTGTTTGCAGGAGTTGATTCACATCTCCTGGTTCCTCCAGAGAGCAAGTGTCTAGTATCAAGCATGACCTTGCTGTCATGCGACTTCCACCAGCTACGCCGCCTTTTATTTTTTATTTCATACGGGAGCGCCAAACTCGTAGGGGGGAAGTGAAATGGAAGAGAGAGAGAGAGAGAGAGAGAGAGAGAGAGAGAGAGAGAGAGAGAGAGAGAGAGAGAGAGAGAGAGAGAGAGAGAGAGCGCGAGCGAGCGAGCGAGCGAGCGATCGATCGATCGATTCAAGGAGTGGGCGGCTTCAGTTTCTTGAATCAAGAGCCCTTCACCGGCGTGAAGGCATCTCTCTAAATGTTTTTCTTTCAATAGCTGTCGAGTGTGATAAAGATTTACAGAAGTAACTTACGAATGTGTTATTCCATGAAAATATTAGTAAATATAGAAATGTGATGTTATTATCATATAGTACAGTTATAAATAAGTCTACTTATAGTACAGTACAGCCAGTTTAATTGTCAATAACTGCTTATCCTCATTACTTACTCTAAATATCCTGAGGTCTGAATATAATATGTCTATAAACCATACCACGGGCGGGGCTTGAACCCGCGGTCGGAGATTCGTAAAACTCCAGACCGACGCGTTAGCCACTGGGTCAGCTGGCTGCAATAAGATTCACCCAGCTAGGTATATTTATACACCATAGAAAGGTTAGCATAGGCACCACTGTGACCACAAATGCAAGCTTTTACAGACGAATCTCCCGCCAGCGTGACCGTGACGAACTCTAGCTCAAGTGCCCTCAAAGTCGTCGTCATGACTCACGAAATCGTAATGACACGATTGCAAACAAACCATACCACGGGCAGGTGCCTATGCCAACCTTCCTAAGGAGTATAAACATGCCTAGTTGGACGAATTTTCTTGTAGCCAGCTGGCCCAGTGGTTAACGTGTCGGTCTGGAGTTTTACGACTCTCCCGCGGATTCAAGCCCCGTCCGTGGTATGTTTTGTTTGCAATCGTGTCATTACGATTTTGTGAGTCAGTAATATATTTATGTATGCAAAATAACCACGGGGGAGTTGAATGATAGCTCTAGGCCTCTCGCGTTGCAATCACAAACTTGCAATGTTGCAGAAAAAGCAGGAGGTCCAAGCAAATACGATCAGAGGGAGCGCCTTTGCTGGCGCTTGGACCTCTTTTGTGCAACATTGCGAGCTCCTGATGTGTTGACTGCAACACAAAAACCTAGTTATCATTCAACTTCCCCCGTGGTTGTTTTTGCATCTTGTATCGCTTGTTCACGATTTCTGCATAATGTGTGAGTATGAGATCAGATGCAGAAGAAACCTTTCTTCAGTTACAGACGGTGGTCAGTACTACGCTTTATTGAACAAAATTATCAGATTACAACTTAAAGAATCCAGTACCAACATCATCCTTCCTTTGTGAAAAATACGGCAACAGTGAAATTCTGAAGACAATCTTAAGGCATTCTCCAGCGCTTGTACGGACGCCATTCCATATAATTTTATGTTGGGCCATTATCGTAATTACACCTTGACATCTTAAAACTATATTAACTCGTACATTAAATGAGCCAGTGTAAAAAAACATGAAACCGTTGAGGAAAGTCATCATTCTCTAATTATCGCATAGAAAAGATGATCCCAAATAACAGGATTTTAGAAAAAATAACCAATTAGCACCTGTACAGTCGAGCAACAATCCCACATTTTTAAGTAGGATACACCCTGCATGCATCAGCTTTACTAGAGATTTTAACAATGCAAGGAATTCGCGAGAGCAGGCGAAATTTACACAAACACTGATCTCTGGCTGAAGGAGACTCGAACCTACGAACCTTAGGACAAGGTACGCAGTGCTTTACCAATCTACCCACACTGGACAATACCTTGGCGTGTAGCTTGCGCTGATGCATGCAGGGGATGAGATGAAAAGCTGTAAGCCTTCTCCATGAAAGCTGGCTGCCTTGGATCAAACGTGTAGCGGAAGCTACACGCCAAAGTATTGTCAAGTGTGGGTAGATTGGTAAAGCACTGCGTACCTTGTCCTAAGGTTCATAGGTTCGAGTCTCCTTCAGCCAGAGATCAGTGTTATATATATATATATATATATATATATATATATATATATATATATATATATATATATATTATATAATATATATATATATTTATTTTAATATTAATAATAATAAAATTACGTAGAGGATATTGACTGCTGTATGATGTTAGAGGCGCGTGTTATCTTCCCGACATTTATTTTATCCCTTCAGCTGTGCTAGTAGCTATATCCAATATACTATGCTAGTATTGAAAAATAATTAAAGAATCTTATAATTTTAGAACGTTAAAAATCAATATAGCAGTTAAAAGATAACTGATAATTTTTTCTTTGCACAGCCTTTCTTTACAATCTTCTAAGAATTTTTTTAAGATAGTCCTGTTTGACAAAAAATCAGATTTCAAGTTTTAAATTATATTTAATTGAAAAATCTGCCTAAAGAAATGTACTATTATGGCCATGAGATGCATCAGCTATTACTTATTGAAGCCATTCAGAAGAGGTAGACGCATATATTTTGACTGCACTGATTAAACGGGAATCAAAAATTTTAACTTAAAATAGTCAGTTACCCATCTGAATGTGACTCCGTCGTTCTCGAATTACAAAGCACCTTTGTTGAACGTTCAACGTTATGCTGCTCAGGGTTCCGAAGTTACCTGAACCAATCCTGGGTAATAAGAATGGGTTCAACAGCTTTGGTCATAGGACACGTGCATATACCAATTGTTCCAAGAATCTGGCCCTAGTTACCGTACACAAGTATTGAAAATTGGAAGCTGAGCAGACGAGGCCTCGAGTTATGCGAGAAATAAAAACGAAAAGTTGGAGGAAATAAAAATGATTCTGGCAACCATTTGAGGGTCTCGTATCGGGATAATTAAAGAGAATGTTAACTAATGACACTGGCAAAAATCATTGCCAAATTAGTAATTGGTTAAAACAATTATCAAAGTAGCGTTAAAAATATATAAAAAAAAATTGGTTATGTATATATTGATTTAGTATGTTTGCGGGTAAAAATATTTTTCATAATTCTTTTATTTTATATAGAAAATTATTTGTGTATCAGAAAAAAATTGAGATCAAAGTTCTTAGCTGTAATACAAATTAAGATTTTTTTATTAATATTTTCGACCCGGTAAATTTCTTTACGAGAAGCAGTCAGATGAGAAAGTATATAATTCAGTTTGGAAGGAATATATTGTACTTAAGAATGAGTGAGTATACATCCGTCTGGAGGAATATTACATACTATGGAGAGAATCTTAATTTTGGAAGATACTTTGGAAGAAATGCATATTTCAGTTGGAAAGGGATAGATACATTTCCGTTAGGAAGAAACATACTTCAGTTAGGAAGGAATATAATTTATTTAGGATTAATATACGCAAATATCTTTATTATATATTTTTATTCTTTTGAGTTTCAACAACCGTTTACGAGGTCACAGGTTTTCACTGATCTGTTGATACAATTTTAAGAGCAGACTGTAAAATGGTGCCTTCCGTGACTGGTGGCGCGACAACAGGGCGAGACACTCGTGTTTCAGCGGATATCACCCATTACTGAGGCTGTCGAGATTCATTATCACGAGAGTAATACATCAGCATTAGATTTAACAAGTCGGTAGGTGGAACGAAGGAGGAATTTCGACCGGGAGTAACCAGCGATTGCAACATCATCTCAATACACCTGACGCGACCTTCCAACCCCCCTAGTAAAACCCTAAGGTCACGCAGCCCAGAATTATCTTGGTAAATGGTACAGTTGCTGCGCCCCCCCTTCCTACCCCCCCTTCTGCTGTAGACTAGTACAACCTCCTTATTTACATTTTCATGTATATGCAATGTGTTCCGAAATGAAAAGACCAAAAATAGACTAGAGTAACTTTGTAGTTCTTTAAGATTTTATTAAAAATGTAAATTAATCATCAGTGAAGCATGTAAGTTCTATATTTTTTTTCATTAAATCATTAACGTTTAGAAGTATAGTGAATGGATCTTATTGTTTTACTTGTTAATATTCTGAAGAATATTACTAAAAATTATCCTCTTCTGAAAAATTCATGAAGTACCTACATTTAATAACAAACTTTTATTACATCATAACTCGGTTAATGCTCTCCTAATTGACTTTTAGGGCCTGCGATAAATATTTTCCTAACTTCATTTACCCTTGTTGGACACTTTGTGTTATTCCATGTCATTAATATTTTTTATTTCAACTTTTCCTGACTACTATTCTCCGGGGAGTGGATAGGTGAGGGGGGGGGTGAGGGGGGCTCACGGCTGGTGGTCTTTCAGACGAGTCAGTGCTGCCAGGCGCATGACGGTGTCTCCACTCAGGTTTCCACTACTTTTCATGCATTGCTCCTGACGAAACGTTTAAAACGTGAAAAACTTAGAGCAACTTAATTCGCCGCCCTCCCCTGTGGTCGTCTCTTTCTCTCTCTCTCTCTCTCTCTCTCTCTCTCTCTCTCTCTCTCTCTCTCTCTCTCTCTCTCTCTCTCTCTCTCTCTCTTTCTTCTCTTTCTCTCTTTCTCTCTTTCTCTCCTCTCTCTCTCTCTCTCTCTCTCTCTCTCTCTCTCTCTCTCTCTCTCACCTCTCATCC
Organism: Cherax quadricarinatus; assembly: GCF_026875155.1. Lineage (NCBI taxonomy): Eukaryota > Metazoa > Arthropoda > Malacostraca > Decapoda > Parastacidae > Cherax > Cherax quadricarinatus. The sequence continues at coordinate 18,733,993 of NC_069406.1, forward strand.
TCTCCACTCTCCTCTCACACACACACACACACACACACACACACACACATTATCTCTAATCGACATGTACCTAGGACAAAATGGTAACTAACATTGAGGACATTACATATGAAAGACCCCTTGGGGCCAGCGATCATGTGGTTTTGAGCTTCGAATACACAGTAGAGCTACAAGTGGTGGGGGAAGCAGGAAGGCCAGGACGAATGAAACCAAACTACAGGAAAGGGGACTACACAGGAATGAGGAACTTCCTGAATGAGGTTCAGTGGGACAGAGAACTGGCAGGGAAGCCAGTTAATGAGATGATGGAATATGTAGCAACAATGTGCAAGAAGGCTGAGGAGAGGTTTGTACCCAAGGGTAACAGGAATAATGAAAAAGCCAGGATGAGCCCATGGTTCACCCAAAGATGCAAGGAGGCAAAAACCAAGTGTGCTAGGGAATGGAAGAAATATAGAAGGCAAAGGACCCAGGAGAATAAGGAGAGCAGTCGTAGAGCCAGAAACGAATATGAACAGATGAGAAGGGAGGCCCAACGTCAATATGAAAACGACATAGCAGCAAAAGCCAAATCTGACCCGAAGCTGTTATACAGCCACATCAGGAAGAAAACCATTAAGGACCAGGTAATCAGGCTAAGGAAGGAAGGAGGAGAGACAACAAGAAATGACCGTGAAGTATGTGAGGAACTCAACAAGAGATTGAAAGAAGTGTTCACAGAGGAGACAGAAGAGGCTCCAGAAAGACGGAGAGGTGGGGTACACCACCATGTGCTGGACATAGTACACACAACCGAGGAAGAAGTGAAGAGGCTTCTGAGTGAGCTAGATACCTCAAAGGCAATGGGGCCAGATAACATCTCTCCATGGGTCCTGAGAGGGGGAGCAGAGGCGCTATGTGTACCCCTAACAACAATATTCAATACATCTATTGAAACAGGGAGATTGCCTGAGGCATGGAAGAAAGCAAATGTGGTCCCAATCTTTAAAAAAGGACAGACATGAAGCACTAAACTACAGACCAGTGTCACTGACATGTATAGCATGCAAAATCATGGAAAAGATTGTCAGGAGAAGAATGGTGGAACATCTAGAAAGGAATGATCTCATCACCAGCAGACAACATGGTTTCAGAGACGGGAAATCCTGTGTCACAAACCTACTGGAGTTCTATGACATGGTGACAGCAGTAAGACAAGAGAGAGAGGGGTGGGTGGATTGCATTTTCTTGGACTGCAAGAAGGCGTTTGACACAGTACCACACAAGAGATTAGTGCAAAAACTGGAGGACCAAGCAGGGATAACAGGGAAGGCACTGCAATGGATCAGGGAATACTTGTCAGGAAGACAGCAGCGAGTAATGGTACGTGGTGAGGTGTCAGTGGGCACCTGTGACCAGCGGGGTCCCACAGGGGTCAGTCCTAGGACCAGTGCTGTTTCTGGTATTTGTGAACGACATGACGGAAGGAATAAACTCCGAGGTGTCCCTGTTTGCAGATGACGTGAAGTTGATGAGAAGAGTTCAGTCGATCGAAGACCAGGCAGAACTACAAAGGGATCTGGATAGGCTGCAGACCTGGTCCAGCAACTGGCTCCTGGAATTCAATCCCACCAAGTGCAAAGTCATGAGGATTGGGGAAGGGCAAAGACCGCAGACGGAGTACAGTCTAGGGGGCCAGAGACTACAAACATCACTCAAAGAAAAAGATCTTGGGGTGAGTATAACACCAGGCACATCTCCTGAAGCGCACATCAACCAAATAACTGCTGCAGCATATGGGCGCCTAGCAAACCTCAGAACAGCATTCCGACATCTTAATAAGGAATCGTTCAGGACCCTGTACACTGTGTACGTTAGGCCCATATTGGAGTATGCGGCACCAGTTTGGAACCCACACCTAGCCAAGCATGTAAAGAAACTAGAGAAAGTGCAAAGGTTTGCAACAAGACTAGTCCCAGAGTTAAGAGGTATGTCCTATGATGAGAGGTTAAGGGAAATCAACCTGACGACACTGGAGGACAGGAGAGATAGGGGGGACATGATAACGACTTACAAAATACTGAGAGGAATTGACAAGGTGGACAAAGACAGGATGTTCCAGAGACTGGACACAGCAACACGGGGACACAGTTGGAAGCTGAAGACACAGATGAATCAAAGGGATGTTAGGAAGTATTTCTTCAGCCACAGAGTAGTCAGGAAGTGGAATAATTTGGGAAGCGATGTAGTGGAGGCAGGATCCATACATAGCTTTAAGCAGAGGTACGATAAAGCTCATGGTTCAGGGAGAGTGACCTAGTAGCGACCAGTGAAGAGGCGGGGCCAGAAGCTTGGACTCGATCCCTGCAACCTCAACTAGGTGAGTACACACACACACACACACACACCACACACACACACACACACACACACACACACACACACACACACACACACACACACAGGATATCCACAAAAAACATTCCCTGATTTCAAACAAGTATAACTTGTAACTTTATTGTAATAATCTTTCACAGTTAGTAGCTTCAGATGCAGGATTTCATTGTTTCATGTGGTATATGGTAGCATTAAGGCACTCAATGTGCAGTTCGGTCCAGACACTCTGCAGCATATAAGAACTTAAAGAAGGAACACTGGTCCAATTCTCCCAACGGCTTAAGCTCGCTGACCGTCTGACCTCATTGACCTAGTGAGGTCAGACACGTCACTTAATTAATGGAGGAGCACAGCATCCGACTTAGTAGTACAAGCTAGTTAGGTCTAACTCAAACCCACCCACACCCACTCGTGTATTTATCCAACCTATTTTTAAAACTACACAATGTTTTCGCTTCTATGACGGTACTTGGGAGTTTGTTCCACTCATCCACAACTCTATTACCAAACCAATGCTTTCCTATATCCTTCCTGAACCTGAATTTTTCCAATTTAGAACCATTGCTGCGAGTCCTGTCTAAGTTAGATATTTTTAGCATGCTATTTACATCCCTTTTATTCATTCCTGATTTCCATTTATACACCTTAATCATATCCCCCCTAATTCTCCGCCTTTCTAGAGTGCAGATTCAGAGCCCTCAGTCTATCCTCATAGGGAAGATTTCTGATACATGGGATCATCTTTGTCATCCTCCTTTGTACGTTTTCCAGAGCATTTATATCTATTCTGTAATACGGTGACCAAAACTGCGCAGCATAATCTAAATGAGGCCTAACCAAAGATATGTAGAGTTGAAGAACAACCTGAGGACTTCTATTATTTATACTTTTTGCTATGAAGCTAAGGATTCTGTTAGCTTCATTGCGAACACTTACGCACTGTTGTCTTGGTTTCAGATTACTGCTAACCAGAACTCCTAAATCCTTTTCGCAATCAGTAATATTAAGATTTCCATTATTTAGTTTAGAGTTATCAGGGCCATCACGCGAACTGCTTCAGTAATCGAAATTTTCAGCTCCTCCAGGGTTGCAGGATAGTGGTGGTACGTAAACTGCTCTTCACGTACGCCCAAAGAAAGAAGTCACAAATAGTTAGGTCCGGTGACCTCGTAGGCCACTTGTAGAGGTCACTGGACCTAACTACAACCCTGGAGGAGTTGAAAATATCGATCACTAAAGCAGTTCGCATGATAACTCCAGATATGTTGCAGAGCGTCTGGACCGAACTGGACTACCACATCGATGTTTGCCGAGCAACCAGAGGGACGCACATTGAGTGCCTTTAATGCTACCATATACCACATGAAACCGAATGAAATCCTGCATCTGAAGCTACTAACTGTGAAAGATTCTTAAAGTTACATGTTATACATGTTTGAAATCAAGGAGTGTTTTTGTGGACACCCTGCATAATGTGCCAAATAGGTAAAACTGGTCAATTAGCAAGAACTCGTTTAAAATTGTCGTTTCTAAAAGTTTCTCTTGTACATTTTCAAGATGTTTTTTCATCTTAATGTAAAATTAATAATTTTGTATCAAAAACGCTTTAGAAAACTTACCTAACCTTATTACAACAATATCAATTTAATTTAGCCTAATCCAACTAATAAACAAAATGAAAAATATTTCTTTCGTTAGGTCTAGGATGATTGTTTGCGAAATTATTGCATACACAAATTTTCGCTTGCCTTATTCGGCAAGAAAAGCTTTGCTATTTAAGCCAAAATCGCAAGTTTTACCTATTCGGCACGACATTTACATATGAACAAAAGTTGTACATCGTTGGAGCAACACTCACAGGTGTGCTGGTGTTGTAAATCCTACGTATTTGACCTTGTTATAGAGCGTGAGTTGCTAATATCATTGCATCACGTACCTGAGAGCTAATATTGGCTCATTTGGTGTGATCATTTGCTAACACCTACACACATGAGCAGAGTTGATTGTGATGACGCTCCGTTTTCGTGGAAGAAACGAATTTAGGAATCTTTCTGAACTTGCAGTTCGTCTGTTATAATCACTTTTAGCTAGATTTATTATTATTAGTAGTATTATTTGTAGGTGTGCCGCACCGATGGCCAAAAATGTCGAGGACATCTCTAGGACACATGAAAATATAAGTAATGCTTTACTTGTCATTGAGTATTCCTTAGGGTGTACTAAGAGACAACACAAATAAATAAAATTACTGTAAATCAAATATTTATCGATGGCGCAAAGATTTGTCATACCGTTTTTACCGAGTAAATGAAAATTTCCATAACATGGCAAGTTTTTAATCCCTTAAATATGTTAAGTTATTCCCTTAACCAGGAGCCGGTTGATAGTGTTAGGCTGTATGTCCTGTTACCAGGAGCCGGTTGATAGTGTTAGGCTGTATGTCCTGTTACCAGGAGCCGGTTGATAGTGTTAGGCTGTATGTCCTCTTACCAGGAGCCGGTTGAAAGTGTTAAGCTGTATGTCCTCTTACCAGGAGCCGGTTGAAAATGTTAGGCTGTATGTCCTCTTACCAGGAGCCGGTTGAAAGTGTTAGGCTGTATGTCCTCTTACCAGGAGCCGGTTGAAAGTGTTAGGCTGTATGTCCTCTTACCAGGAGCCGGTTGACAGTGTTAGGCTGTATGTCCTCTTACCAGGAGCCGGTTGAAAGTGTTAGGCTGTATGTCCTCTTACCAGGAGCCGGTTGAAAGTGTTAGGCTGTATGTCCTCTTACCAGGAGCCGGTTGAAAGTGTTAGGCTGTATGTCCTCTTACCAGGAGCCGGTTGAAAATGTTAGGCTGTATGTCCTCTTACCAGGAGCCGGTTGAAAATGTTAGGCTGTATGTCCTCTTACCAGGAGCCGGTTGAAAATGTTAGGTTGTATGTCCTCTTACCAGGAGCCGGTTGAAAGTGTTAGACTGTATGTCCTCTTACCAGGAGCCGGTTGAAAGTGTTAGGCTGTATGTCCTCTTACCAGGAGCCGGTTGAAAGTGTTAGGCTGTATGTCCTCTTACCAGGAGCCGGTTGAAAGTGTTAGGCTGTATGTCCTCTTACCAGGAGCCGGTTGAAAGTGTTAGGCTGTATGTCCTCTTACCAGGAGCCGGTTGAAAGTGTTAGGCTGTATGTCCTCTTACCAGGAGCCGGTTGACAGTGTTAGGCTGTATGTCCTCTTACCAGGAGCCGGTTGAAAGTGTTAGGCTGTATGTCCTTTACCAGGAGCCGGTTGAAAGTGTTAGGCTGTATGTCCTCTTACCAGGAGCCGGTTGAAAGTGTTAGGCTGTATGTCCTCTTACCAGGAGCCGGTTGAAAATGTTAGGCTGTATGTCCTCTTACCAGGAGCCGGTTGAAAATGTTAGGCTGTATGTCCTCTTACCAGGAGCCGGTTGAAAATGTTAGGCTGTATGTCCTCTTACCAGGAGCCGGTTGAAAATGTTAGGTTGTATGTCCTCTTACCAGGAGCCGGTTGAAAGTGTTAGGCTGTATGTCCTCTTACCAGGAGCCGGTTGAAAATGTTAGGCTATATGTATATGATTTTTTCTCTGCATAGAGTAATATGTTTTTATTTAAAAACGAAATATGTGGAAAGCATTTATTAATAAAACTCGATCAGCGGGGTGAAGGTTCTTAAAGTAATGATAAACACTTGTAGTCTGGATACTGTGAGAGCACCATTAATTTATTATAAAATTGTTATGTACGATGCAAGGGTTGGTGCTTCAGATTTTGTGCTCTTGAACCGATATACTTTGAAATATTGTTCAAAAATTAGACAGCTCGCTCAGTTGCTGGGGCGTTGTCTTATTGTTTGTAACATCTTGACAGAGCTTCTGTAGGGCGAAACGTTGGCACGGTAAAATGTCACATTAGTTGTATCCGAGTCCTTGTACCTAACGTGTTGTCCAGCGAGTGGAAATACATCCGATCTTATAATCGCTATGTTCAGCACATCTTAGTGGAGAACAATGAACTTAGCACAACAATGACCTCAGTCGATTATCAGGTTTCTATCTAGTGACTTTTGAACTTGTTCATCATACAACATCAGTTATGTGGAACCCGCGGAACCGCTATATATCGGCAAATTCCTACTACGCTAACCTTTCTGAATATATTCAGAAAGGTCAGTACAGTAGGATTTTTTTTTTATCAGATGACAAGTCATGGTAGAATTCGTAGTTTACACTAGGCACTTCCATTAATACTTGGAATTATTTTGTGGCACCTAATTATTTCGTTGCTTCCTTAAGTTTTTTAAGCAGATCTTTTGCTGTTCAGTGATACAAGAATTCTGAGCTCCAGTACAGTGCTGATTGTTGTCCCAATATTTAACTTGAATATTAATTTGTACTTCATTCTGTTGAATAATTCGTCGAAGAGAACGACTGATTCTGAATCGAGGAGCATTTGTCGGGAGATTTCACCGACAGCCAGGATGTAAGGGTGGAGAAACTTAGAGTTTAGAATAAAAAAATCAGTAGGCCTATTTGTCCACGCGGGATATGCTATACTTTAGGTAGCATTGAAAAAATAAAAATTTTAGAGATGCAAGCTGTACTTTTCAGGCAATATTTGTATGGTCACAAACTTCTGTGCAAATTTTCAGACCATTTCGCAGCGCTGTATAGCCCTTGTGGCTTAGCGCTTCTTTTTTATTATAATAATAATTCAGACCATTTCATGACCATTTACCCTGCAGCATCGCGATCGACTTTTCGTCAAATTATACACCATTGAAAGCAATTAGTTATACATTATTTGTTGTCAGGATAATCAAGTGTACGTGGTTTATATCATTTTTGGTTGTGAAGATTGTATAATCAAATGTACATGGGTTATATCAATCATCTACTATTTAATTGTAGACCATTACAAGTAATTAGTGAAGTCTTTCTTGCTGCAGGACTTGGATATCACTTTCCTGGAAAATATTCTGTCTGATATATCCATCTCTTGCCTTCTGTCCAGTCACCTCAGTACAAGCTTCAGTCATCAATTTTATCCCTCTCTCAACAGCCTAAGTGTTGTTTGGCCACTTGGGCACCTCCAGTGGAGTCTCAATAATTTTCAGAACCTGTTGATCTGATAGAGAAGCAATGAAAGGAGGCTCAATTTTGAGTTCAATCTTCCATTCAATCATGGAATGATAGTTCTTTGCTTGCCACTTAAGTTTGGGAATCACTACTTTTCTTTAGGTGACAATAGGAGCCACATTGTCATTCTCTTCATCTTCACTGTCATCCTCATCATCAGTGTAGATTAACAAGTCTTCGTCAACAGCATCAGCAGAATCTTCTCCATCCTCATCAGAGCTCTCAGTACTTTCTTCTGTCTGCTGATTCTCTTCTCTAATTTTTCTTATTTAGACAGCTTTGTCTCTCTGTCATGTCTACATCAGTGCACATACCAAGAAGCAGCTGATCTGTGTGAGCAAAGTAGGAATTTCTTCTGACAGTCTTCTTTACTATCTTCTTTTCTTCACTGTTCAGATGTCTTATAAACTGCGGTGACTGGAAGACGATCTTTGGACCGTGTCTGACATAAGGGTGCAGCTTGACGTGGAACCACACTGGAGCACTCAACTTCAAAATCATAATGACTCTTTTTTTTGTCAACTCCTGACTGGGCCTTGATGTTGCCATATACAGCCTAAGGATCCTATCCCATAAAGTATTCCACCTTGACACACACGGTGGACCTGGTTCAAGAGCAGCCAAGTCGCCATTAACCACACTTGTGATCACTCCTTTGCAAATCCTATACAAGTATTTCTGGTCCCAGGACAGATCCTCTGCCACCTTGTCATTCAGAGCAGGGAAATCAGTGAAACTGATTGGCTGGAGAGCAACAGCTGGCAGCTCAGACAGAAGATCCTTGATTTGCTTGCCAATGGGACCTCTCCAATGCTCAGGACCATTTGGCTTACCGTCATAGTGGTAGAAAACAGCCCGGAATGGCAGCTCATTTCCATGAAGATGACAGATGAAATAATGGACCAAGCAACATTTAAAGATGATGAATGGTTCCATTGTCAGCTCCGACATTTACGTTGGTTCCGTCACAACCAACACATACAACAGGCTGCCGAATTAGTTTGTTCCACCAGAAATGCACAGATAGTCTTGGCAATGTCCTTTACCTGGCCTGACTTGGGAGTCACATGAGTGAGATATTCAGTGTCGGGCTCCACCATGACGTAATGATCTTTCACCACTATCTTTGAACTCCATTTCTTGGTCTTCTCATTCTTTGTCATTACACGAGTGGACGTCTTGTTACCATCAAATTAGTAATGTGATATTTTCCAAGTCTGTTAGTTCATTTTCTTGCCTCTCCATTCGGTATTTGTGTCCGGCATCTCGTAACTTCTGTGGTCCAATAACTTGACTTCTGTCATCCTTGGTGATAATGCCATAGTCCATTAAGGTGGTGGTAGCAATGGCAGCTCCAGCATAATCACCGAGAAAGTTAATGTTTATAAATACTGCAGAGTACATGCAGTACATAAAGCACTGCACTGCGGTACTCATTAATAGAGACATTCAAAAATTTCAGTCGCAAATGCTGTAGGCTAAACCTTAACCAATCAACTTCATATTTGGCACTGAATCTAAGATGTATATAAGGAACAATGCCCGAAGAGTGCAGCTTTGACCAAAATTTCAATGCTCCCTACTATACACTGTCATCTTCGCTCGTTAATATTTCTAAGATATTTGTAACATTTTGCAAATGATATACTGGAATGACGTCATTTGAGTTTTTCAGTCATGTACAACTCAGCTGCCAGGTCAATGCTCTCCCGTATTCCTTACAAACTTTTTTTTTCCAGTTTGATCACATTGGAGTTTTACCTTAATTTGATATTCATTCCTTTAATTCTTATCACTATTCCCTGGCTTTCATCATTTATCTTGGAACTGGTTTCATGGAGCTCCCAGGTTGTGCATGTATGCTTGCATGGGTAAATGGTTGATTTGTTAGAATAAATTTACTTAACATGAGTCTGAATCGTAAAATGACCCGTTCAGTGGTGGCGACAACCTTTCTGTGGAGGCGCAGCAAGTGGGAGTTGTCTAGGAAAACGGAACGTTGGATACAGTGGGTTTAAACAACGCCGTAGATTGTGGAGTGAGAACACTGACACACGGAGAGGTGAGTGGAGAGCACTCATCTCAGACACACGGAGAGGTGAGTGGAGAGCACTCATCTCAGACACACGGAGAGGTGAGTGGAGAGCACTCATCTCAGACACACGGAGAGGTGAGTGGAGAGCACTCATCTCAGACACACGGAGAGGTGAGTGGAGAACACTCATCTCAGACACACGGAGAGGTGAGTGGAGAACACTCATCTCAGACATACATCATAAATAATATATAATATACAAAGAACGCTTGCAACTCAATTGTGAAGAATAAATTATAAAGTAAATTATTTTTAGATATGCAAAAGTCAACTCGTGTAATGTATACAAAGACTTCATCCTACATAATAACAGAGTAACATAGTAAGATAATTAGGATACCACTAATTACTGCATATGAAAACGTTGTTTGTAAGATTTTCTTCAATATTGGTCATTAGCACAGTTTTGTCAAGTGAGCAATTGGAAGAGATGCATACTGGTTGCAATTGTGCAATAAGACACATTTTATGCTTCTAATGGAGCTGTCTACAAACAGCCACAAATCTCTTGATCGATATTCAAGTCCCATTTGAAGAAGTCCAGGGATATTATTGAAGTATACAAGTTCTTCGTCATGGCGGAAGTAAGGAATGAGTTCAACCTCTCTTGTCCGATAAGCTGTTATTTTAATTTCTTGTAGTAGACGGTTCCTTTCTTTTAGCACAGATGCTTGCTTTGGCAGACTGAGGTCACGTGTCAGATCACTGAGTTCTTCTTGAGGGAACTGTTGGGGTGTTGAAATAATTCATAATCACTTCCACTGTTATCACCTGTGTTACATCCTGAATCCTGAGTCTCTTCAGCATCTGACAATGGAAGGTCAGGTAGTGTTGTAAACACTGGTATGGTAACGTCTTCACTGTGTGGCACAGTGATCCTTGCTGACTCTTAAATCAGGACAATCCCACTTGACTTTCTTGTACTGATTGAAACCTTTCGCATTCACCATATAAAACTAATCATCATGGTGGTTTTTCTGCTCTCTCCGCACTGTAGAGACACTGAAGTATAAACTTTTTCGATGCCTATTTTTCCACTGGCATAAGCATTCTACACAGGCTTTGCAAACTATATGGGGAACCCAAGAATTGTCTTGTTTTCCAAGAGCCATTCCAAAATAAACAAGGTAAGCTTGTTTTACAAAACTTGTGATGTGATAAATGGTTTAAAACCGACAAGTTGAAGATTGAGACACTTGTGCAACATATGGGAGTCTTTATTAAAAAAAACGTTTCGCCATACAGTGGCTTCATCAGTCTATACAAAGGAAAATGGTGAAGAAAAGGAGAAGTTTGACAAAGGTAATCGGTCCTTCAGCCTTGAGCCGATGTAATCAATCCATCAATCTTGAAAATGTGAAAGTTAAGACACACGTGCAACATCTGGATATCTTTATTGTAGACGTTTCGCCATCCAGTGGCTTTATCAATATAGATTCTAGCACATAATTAGAAGACAGTAGAACTAATACAAAAGATGAGGTAATCAGTCCCTCAGCCTTGGTGTTGAGAGCACCGTAGTGGTAGAGAATCTTTACCACCATGGTGCTCTCAACACTAACTCCAAGGCTGAGGGACTGATTACCTCTAACTTTTCCTTTTCTTCACCATATTCCTTTGTATAGAGTGATGAAGCCACTGTGTGGCGAAACGTTTTTTTTAATAAAGACTCCCATATGTTGCACAACTGTCTCGATCTTCAAATTTTTTTTTTTTTTTTTCAAAGAGTAATCGCCACAAATGTAGCAAAATATACATGTATTGGGGTTGTAATAAAGTTGGTAGAATTACCGACAATATGTAAAGTAAAAGGACACAAGTGCAACTAATGTGACATTTATTGTAGCAACGTTTCGCTCTCCAGGAGCTTTATCAAGCCATTACAAACAATACATGGACACAGAGGGTATATACAGGTTCAAGATGAGGTGAATACTAGTGATGGTACATTCGATGTTAACTAGTGGTAGTGTAGTAGTAGTAGTGGTAGTGACAAAAGCAATTAATTCGTACATGAGTAAAAGGATATAAAAGCTATTACTTGGTAACATAAAAATAGGTTGGACAATATAAATGAATGGGCAGTGTTGTTCAGTGTTCACTCTCTGTGGCTTTGTAGTAATTATACAGAGAGACTATGTGAATGGCAGGGTTTACTGTTTTCAGGGGATTCTTGCTAAGACTTCGGAGGATGAGTGAAGCTGCCGTTGTTTTGTTATAATTGTATTCGAAACGCGATCCAGTGCTGATTCAAGGCCTTGCGTTGTGCGGAAATAAGTTTTTTTTTATTCTAATTGGGGCGTCTCTGAATTTCATAAGATGATTGGTGGAATTTCGGTGTTGTACACAGGCGTTGTTTAAGTTGTCGTTCCTACATGCGTATATGTGTTCATTGAGGCGGGTGTCGAGGTTTCTTGCTGTTTCACCTACGTAGATTTTGTCACAGCTCCACAGGGTATAGTGTAAACTCCTGCATTGACTGGTTCGTGGTGCTTGGGTTTTGTCCTGGTTAGATCCTTTATTGAAGTGGTAGAAGCGATGGCGACTCTGGTGTTAGCTTGTGAAAGTACTTTTGAGACGTTTAGTGCAACCTGGCTGTTGGGAAGAATTATAACTTTGTTGGGAGCGGTGTTGATGCGTGGAGAATTGATGATCTGAAGAGCTCTTTTCTTGCAGTCTTTGATGAAAAAAGAAGGAAATTGTAACTTAGTGAATGTTTGGTGAATGTAAGTACATTCCTCGTCAAGAAACTCAGGACTACAAATTCGGTATGCTCTTAGGAAAAACCCGATGATGATGCCTCTTTTGGTCTTGGTATCTTGACTGGAATAGAAGTGTGTGAGATCATTTTTATTGGTGGGTTTCCGATAAACTTGAAATCTTAGGTTGTTGTCTACTTTGTGAATGAGGACGTCGAGGAAAGGTAGCTTGTCATTGGACTCTTCTTCTAGTGTAAACGCAAGTGCCTTGAATCAGCACTGATCGCTGTTTCGAATACAATTAAACAAAACAACGGCAGCTTCACCATCTCCGAAGTCTTAGCAAGAATCCTCCTGAAAACAGTAAACCCTGCCATCACATAGTCTCTCCTGTTATACTACACAAAGCACAGAGAGTGAACACTGAAACAACCTGCCTCATTCCAGTTTATATTTGTCCAACCTATTTTTATGTTACCCAAGTAATAGCTTTTATATCCTTTTACTCATGTACGAATTAATTGCTTTTGTCACTACCACTACTACTACTACTACTACCACTAGTGAACATCGAAATGGTACCTCACTAGTATTCACCTCACTCTGAACCTGTATATACCCTCTGTGTCCATGTATTGTTTGTAATGGCTTGATAAAGCTCCTGGAGAGCGAAACGTTGCTACAATAAATGTCACATTAGTTGCACTTGTGTCCTTTTACTTTACATGTATTGGGGTTGTTTAAGCAGACTCTTCGTGAAGAACTCCTGCTTATCTGAAAAAAAATAAAGGTTACAATATTGATACATTTTTTTTTAAATATTAAATAATTTTAAAATTAAATTTTAATCTTTACCAAAACTATCCGTATATAGAAACTGTCACTACATATATATGCGTTATGGCTAACTTCCCTGTTAATTGAGGGTAGGTATGTAATATCTCTCAAACTAGAGCCAATTTTGAAAATTCGACTGATATTTTCGAATTCAGCACCCCCAAAATACCCTATATATCTTCAAATATCTTTGGCAACGAAATTCTTTGTCCTTGTTGACCAGTGTATCAAATTACTCTGTTGGTGTTTTAAAACTCATAATTTTATATCATTTAACGTATTGCACTTCTGGAAAGACAGTTAAGGGACGAGTCAATTTGAATGTGATTTCAGCCTTTGGGTCACGCTACCTGAGTACTAAACAGCTCACGTGTTGAAAAAATTCGTGAACGCTGTTCCACACAAGGGATTAGGTAACCTCTCGTTGCGCAGGACAAGGAGCATAGTCAACAATGTTTTTTTTTTTTTTTGGGGGGGGGGGGAACTGAAATCACTACTAGAGAGTTTGTGAGGTGGGTGTGATTTGGACCTGACTAGCTTGTGCTGCTGGGTCTGGTGCAGTGCTCCATCCTTGAGTGGAGGTGGCCAGACTGGGTGGGTCATTGGGCTAATCCGGGGGGGGATCATTGGTTTAATCCGGGGGAGGAAATGGACCTGCTCCGCATGGGTCAGTAGGCCTGTTGCAGTGTTCCTTCTTTATGTTCTCATGTACTGAGTTATTCAGGTAGAAGTGATTCTTTCGTTTCGGTGGATACCTGTTATCAGTATTTGAATACGGTAATCATTCCGACATCGTAAAACTTCGAAATCACGGGTAACAAGAAATGAGGTTGTGTGTGTTCACGAGACAGAGAGGGGGAGAGAGAGTACAATAAAATATAAAACGTGTATACATGTGCATTATGTAGGTCAGACTTAATGCACATGATAGGTGAATCGTAACTTCAGTAGTAGGGCCTCCGGCTCACAGCCCACAGACCTGGGGTCAAACCATACCCCCGGCCGGGATTGAACCCGCGGGTCAATTACGGAACAATCAGCACTTATTGGCGCTGTTCTTCTGGCAGTAAATAAGTACTTGATTTTCCAGCTATTCTGTGGAATCATGCTGAAGTGTGGTAGTGTATCTTAGGACTGCACTTTGAAATGAGCTGAGCTAGGATAACAGCTTTTGGTCTGTAAATGAGCTGAGCTAGGATAACAGCTTTTGGTCTGTAAATGAGCTGAGCTAGGATAACAGCTTTTGGTCTGTAAATGAGCTGAGCTAGGATAACAGCTTTTGGTCCATAAATAAGCTGAGGTAGGATAACAGCTCTTAATCTGTAAATGAGCTGAAACAGAATATCAGCTCCTAGGCTGTGAAGGCATCGCAGACATCTGCTTTGGTGTAATTTTGTCTTCACTATCAGCCAGGAAGCTTACAGCACTTCGCCGTATCTCCCATCTGCTTGACAGTAGGGGTTGCAAGATCCTGTACGAGGCACAAGTACGCTCGCACCTTGAGTATGCACCACTTTCTTGGTTTGCCTGCCCCCCCCCCTCTCATCTGCGACTGCTTGACAGAGTAGAGAACAGAGCAAGACGTCTCATCTCTCGCCTGGACCCATCCTGGATAGATCTGTCATTTCAGCAGAGCCTTCAACATAGGAGGGATGTGGGTGGCCTTACTGTTATGTACAAGGCCAATATTGTCAAAACCACACTTGGATCCACTTCGAGGACAGCGTGAAACAAGCTTTTATGCCACAAGACGGGCAGAAAGCAGCAACTTCACTCTGGCTGTACCCTTCTCCAGAACATCACTCCATCTGAGATCATACATACCCAGGATGACTAGAGTATGGAACACATTCGTACAGCATAATGATGTCAACGAGATAAAGTCAGTTGATCAAATGAAAATGCTGGCCCACAGATGGCTCCAACTTCATCCTGTTTCCTACTTGTATGTCTCATAACAAAAATGCTTTCAAATGAGCTGATGTAGGTAACAGCTCTTAGCTTGCCAATAAAGTTAGGAATCCTTAACCTGTAAATAGCTGTCAATAAAGCTAGGGATCCTTAACCTTGTCAAACCCTGTGTAAAAAAAAAAAAAAAAAAAAAAAAAAAAAAAAAAAAAAAAAGAGGACGATCCAGCAAGATATTGAGGACATTATATATGAAAGGCCCCTCAGAGTTAGTCACGTGATCCTGAGCTTCGAGTACGTAGTAGAGCTATAAGTTGGGAGGGAAGCAGGAAGGGCAGGGCGAATGAAACCAAACTACAAAAGAGGTGACTACACAGGCAGGAACTTCCTGCACGAGGTTTAGTGGGAAAGAGAACTGGCAGGAAAATCAGTAAATGATATGTGACAGCAATATGCAAGCAGAAGAGAGGTTAGTACCCAAGGGCAACAGAAATAATGAGAAGGCCAGGACGAGCCCTTGGTTCACCCAAAGGTGTAGAGAGGCCAAAACTAAGTGTGCTAGAGAATGGAAGAAATATAGAAGGGGAAGGCCCCATCAAAATAAGGAGATTAGTCGAAAAGCCAGAAATGGATATGCACAGATAAGGAGGGAGGCCCAGATACAATACGAAAATGACATAGCGAAAGCCAAATCTGAGTCGAAACTATTGTACAGTCACATCAGGAAGAAAACAGTCAAGGACCAAGTATTCAGGCTGAGGAAGGAAGGAGGGGAGACCAGAAGCAACGATCGAGAAGTATGTGAAGAGCTCAAGAGATTTAAAGAAGTATTTACAGTGGAGATCAAAAGGACTCCAGAAAGTCGGAGTGGCGGTGTACGCCATCAAGTGCTGGACACAATACATACAACCGAAGAGGTGGTGAAGAGGCTGTTAAGAAAACTAGACCCCTCAAAGGCAATGGTGCCGGGCATCTCTCCGTGGGTCCTGAAAGAGGGAGCAGAGGTGCTCTGTGTACCATTAACAACAATCTTTAACACATCTATCGAAACAGGGCAACTACCTGAGGTGTGAAAGTCAACAAATTTAGTCCCAATTTTTAAAAAAGGAGACACACACACAGCATTACACTACAGACCAGTGTCACTGACATGTATAGTATGAAAAGTCAAGAAGAGTAGTGGAGCACCTAGAAAGGACTGAGCTTATTCACGACAAACAGCATGGCTTCAGAGAAGGGAAATCTTGTCACAGACCTACTGGAGTTCTACGACAAGGTGACGGCAGTAAGGCAAAGAGAGAGAGAGAGAGGTGAGTAGATTTTTTTTTTTTTTTTTTGACTGTAAGAAGGCTTTTGACCCAGTTCCACACAAGAGATTAGTGCAAAAGCTGGAGGACCAGGCAAGTATAACAGGGAAGGCACTGCAATGGATCAGAAAATGCCTGACAGGAAGTCAACAGCGAGTCATGGTAAGTGACGAGGTGTCAGAGTCGGCGCCGGTGACGAACGGGGTTCCACAGGGGTCAGTCCTAGGACCGGTGCTGTTTCTGGTATATGTGAATGACATGACGGAAGGGATAGATTCAGAAGCGTCCCTGTTCGTAGACGATGTGAAGCTAATGAAGAGAATTCAATCGGATGTGGATCAGGCAGGATTACAAAGGGATCTGAACAGGCTGCAATCCTGGTCCAGCAACTGGCGCCTAGAGTTTAGCCCCACGAAATGCTAAGTTATGAAGACTGGGGAAGGGCAAAGACCGCCGAGAGAGTACAGTCTAGGGGGCCAGATATTGCAAACTTCACTCAAGGAAAAGGATCTTGGGGTGAGTATAATACCTAGCACATCTCCTGAAGTACATGCCAACCAAATAACTGCTGCAGCATATAGGAGACTAGCAAACCTGAGAATAGAGTTCCGACACCTCGGTAAGGAATCGTTCAGGACTCTGTACACAGCGTACGTCAGGCCTATACTGGAGTATGCAGCACCAGTTTGGAACCCTCACCTGGTCAAGCGCGTCAAGAAATTAGAGAAAGTGCAATTGTTTGTAGTGAGACTAGTCCCGGAGCTAAGGGGCATGTCCTACGAGGAGAAGTTAAGGGAAATCGACCTGATGACACTGAACACGGAAGGGAGGGAAGGGAGGGAGGGAAGGGAGGGAGGGAAGGAAGGAAGGAGGGAAGGGAGGAAGGGAGGGAAGAAAGGGAGGGAAGGAAGGAAGGAAGGGAGGGAGGAAGGGAGGGAGGAAGGGAGGGAGGAAGGGAGGGGAGGGGGGAGGAAGGGAAGGAAGGAGGGAAGGAAGGGAAGGAAGGAAGGAGGGAGGGAATGGAAGGAGGGAGGGAATGGAAGGAGGGAGGGAATGGAAGGAGGGAGGGAATGGAAGGAGGGAGGAATGGAAGGAGGGAGGGAATGGAAGGAGGGAGGGAATGGAAGGAGGAAGGGAAGGAGGAAGGGAAGGGAAGGAAGGAGGGAGGGAGGGAAGGAAGGGAAGGAGGGAAGGAAGGAAGGGAGGGAAGGAAGGAAGGAGGAAGGGAAGGAGGAAGGGAGGGAAGGGAAGGAGGGAAGGAGGGAAGGGAGGGAAGGAAGGGAGGGGAGAGGAAGGAGGGAGGAAAGGAAGGAAGGAAGGAAGGAAGGAGGGAAGGAAGGAGGGAGGGAGGGAGGGAAGGGAAGGAGGAATGGAAGGAGGGAGGGAATGGAAGGAGGGAGGGAAGGGAAGGAGGAAGGGAAGGGAAGGAGGAAGGGAAGGGAAGGAGGGAAGGAAGGGAAGGAGGGAGGGAAGGGAAGGAGGGAGGGAAGGGAAGGAAGGAAGGAGGGAGGGAAGGGAAGGAGGGAGGGAGGGAAGGGAGGGAAGGGAAGGAGGGAGGGAAGGGAAGGGGACGGGACGATATGATATATGATATGAAAACAACATATAAAATACTGGGAGGAATTGACAAGGTGGCCAGAGACAGATTGTTCCAGAGATGGGACACAGCAACAAGGGTTCACAATTGCAAGAAATGTTAGGAAGTATTTCTTCAGTCACAGAGTTTTCACGAAGGGAAATAGTCTGGAAAGTGATGTAGACGGCAGGATCCATACATAGCTTTAAGAGGTATGATAAAGCTCATGAAGCAGGGAGAGAGTGAACCTAGTAACGTTCACCATCACTGAACCCCTAGCTGTTTCCACTAGTGCGAGGACATCATGAACCTGATGACACACTGAGCCCCGGCATCCCCAGGGTTCAACCGCTTTATTTCCCACTTGCAGAACTTACTAACCGGTTTTTCCTGAATCCTTTCATAAGTATTTTCTTCCTCCAGAAATGTGTGAAATTCCAAAATAACACTGCCTTCCAACCCCCCTCCCCCCTTCGTCAAGATTTCTACACCCGCGTTATCAATATAACTTTCCCCATTCTTTCTCAATAACTAAGTCATCTCAACGTTCTCTCCTGTGCATTCGAAATTATTCCTTTCATTTCACCACTCCATCTTATAATTTCTTCACGCCTTATTTGCTGCCAGATATTCACACCGCACAATAATCTCGAGCATTACAGCTACCATTGTCTCCAGCCTAATCGTTGCAACATTCAAACTGCATAAAATTACATCCCACAAGAACAACAGACAATTCACTGGCAGAGTGACGGGCCGCTGCTCAACCTTTCTAATCATTCACATTTCAAATAAGCCACTTGAAACGAAAAAAAATTTTGTACGCCATAACGAAATACTGATACACAGATTTTTCACAGGAAGAAGGAAGAATAAATTTCCTTCAATAAAATTCAAAACTTCTGTGATGCACACTTTCCTCTAATAGTCAAATGGATCACAAGAGAAAGACTGAGCAGGTATTGGCTAAGTAAGAGTTTACGTAGATCAATTGATAAGAATCTTAGCCATAAAAATAATTCTTGTCAATATCTGGAAACAAAACCACAAGTTGCAGAACAATCTGTTAGTCAACGTTTCGAAATGTTTTTCAAATAAATTGTAGATTTGTAACCTTTCATACTTAGTCACTGTTATTTCGTCCACCTTAACATTCTAGTAATTAAACCTGGTCTACTAATATTCTTGATTTATTTAAACAGAGGAGATAAAAAATATCACCGAGAACGTTCTCTCAAATTCCAGGGTAGAAAATATTAATTTGTAAAGTGGTGGACGGGTAAGCCAGCAGAAGGCCTCGGTCCGAAGAACAAAAGCTCCAGTGGCGGGTCATCACATGACCTGTCATCACAGGACGCAGGTCAGGAAACACTTGTCCTGTTTCCTGACGAATCTAACTTAACCTAGCCTAACCATCTCAGGTGATAAACTGTAAATAGTCAATAGTTTTTCAAATATATAGTCAGTTCTAGGTAACACCAGACACAAAATCAAGTCAGAAATGATCTTAAAAATAACTAACTTCCTATACGTAGTTCCAGACACTCCTGAAGTTTACCCACTAATAAATTAGCCAAAAATGAAGCAACTTAACTGAAACACCCTCAGTCACATTCAAGAAAGCTGCTCATAGGTTGTTACGTGTCAAACAACACTTGCAACAAATCTCTTGAAACCAAAACATTCCCAGACCTTTCTCAACAAACCCGTAATTTAGAGAGGAAACTTTAGTCGACATTTCCTCTGCAAATTGTAGGTTAGCTACGAATTGTTCCGGCCACGATATTGTAAATTATACTTTTATTGGTAGATAAACTCCAGCCATGGCTGCTCTCGCCCTCACCACTCACCTCTATGTATGGTGTAACATATTTTGAGTATCTTATTTCTATTCACCTTCATTATACCCTTTTTTGAGAATGTATAATGCAAATTTTTAAAATGGCAGAAAAGGAAAACAAAAAGAAAAGTAAATTGTATTTTTCTGTTTCTGAAACGTAAGAAAGTAAGATAACTTTTATCGCTATTCACATAGTGTTTACGTTGTTCGATGCTTCAACGAACCAACTAAAAAAAATATGTAAATGAATGGTTCAGAGAACCGACATGTTGTTGAATTAGACACATGTGCAACTCTTGGGTATCTTTATTGAGGAAACGTTTCGCCACACAGTGGCTTCATCAGTCCATACAAAGGAGAAACTTGAAGAACAGGAGAAGAATGAGGTTATCAGTACCTCAGCCTTGAGTCGATGTGGTCAGTCCATCAATCTTGAATAGAATGTTCTATTCAAGATTGATGGACTGACCACATCGACTCAAGGCTGAGGTACTGATTACCTCATTCTCCTCCTGTTCAAGTTTCTCCTTTGTATGGACTGATGAAGCCACTGTGTGGCGAAACGTTTCCTCAATAAAGATACCCAAGAGTTGCACATGTCTAATTCAATAAAAAAAATATCACCGTTAGTGTAGAATTTACGTAGCATAAGATATCTTATTTCTTTTAGCTATATTTTTTTAGTTTCATTTGATTACAGATTAATTCCATTAAATCAAAATGCATAGTCATTAAGCAATATTAAATGATGTGTCTTTAGACTACATATATACCTTGTATATGTATATATACATGTACATGAAGCCACAAATAATTTTCAGGCTGCCTGTCATCTGTTCATTTAGCGGTACCTTGTGGCTCACCAGTGTTGTGGCTCACCAGTGTTGTGGCTCACCAGTGTTGTAGCTCAAGTGTTGTAGAAACACTACATTAGATCACAGTATGTTGTGGCTCACCAGTATTGTGGCTCACCAGTATTGTGGCTCACCAGTATTGTGGCTCACCAGTATTGTGGCTCACCAGTATTGTGGCTCACCAGTATTGTGGCTCACCAGTGTTGTGGCTCACCAGTGTTGTAGAAACACTACACTAGATCATATCATCCTGTGAACCACCAGTGTTGTAGAAACACTACACAAGTCCACTTAGCAATACCACTTACGTTAACAACCTCAGGCCAATATCTAATCTATCCACAATAAGCAAATGATTAAAAAAATACACAAACACACACTCCTACATAACGATTCATATTTAAATTTCATGTCAGTTTGGTCTCAGACTGAAGGAAACACAGACGCCGCTACATTATAAAAAACTTGGTACATATTGCGCTTCACTGGAGCAGAGAGAATATCCACTTGGTGTGTTTATACATCAGAGGAAATATTTTGTGTGTGTACTCGCCTATTTGTTGTTGCAGGGGTCGATTCACAGCTCCTAGCCCCGCCTCTTCGCTACAAGGTCCACTCTCCCTGCTCCATGAGCTTTATCATACCTCTTCTTGATGCTAAGTATAGATCCTGCCTCCACTGCTTAAATTTCCAGATTATTCCACTTCCTGACAACTTTATGGCTGAAGAAATACTTCCTAACATCCCTGTGACTCATCTGAGTCTTCAGCTTCCAAATGTGAGACTTTGTTGCTGTGTCCCATCTCTGGAACATCCTGACTCTTTGCGTCTTGTCGATTCCTCTCAGTATTTGATATGCTGTTATCATGTCCCTCCTGTCCTCCAGTGTCGTCATGTCGGGTTCTTAACCTCTCCTCGTAGGACATGCTCCTTAGCTCCAGGACTAGTCTCCTTGCAAACCTTTGCCCTTTCTCTAGTTTCCTGACGTGCTTGGATAGGTGAGGGTTTCAAACTTGAGTTACTCCAATATGGGCCTGACGTACACGGTGTACAAGGTCCGGAATGACTCCATACACACCAGTTTGACCACAGGGCATTGTAATACAAAGATTGTCAATAACTTCATAATAAATATAATTTGATACGTATACTCTCACAAGAAAAGTGGTCTCCATGAAGGAGCTGTTGATGCTCTCATATGTGCTGAGTGTTATTACTGTTCTTGCTGTTTAACAACGTTTTAGTGCCGATGAGGTAGCGTAGGTAGCAATGATAAGGCCGTGGACTAGTTTGGCTTTAATTGGAAAGAAGTGAGTACACAACAGGCAATGTGAGGGAATGACCGATAGCCAGTCCGTGGAGGGGAGCACTTGTACCTCTCAAGTCGGTCGGCCAGGAAGTGAGACCGAATGGGCCCAGCATCCCACCGACCTGGGTAAGCCTACAGAGGGCAGCACTTAAATGCCGCAAAATATGAACTAAGCTGGCAGACGGCATAGGCTGTCTGTGCTGACAGTACAGGCTGTCTACATTTGCTCGGCCACGCACCTCGCATTGTCCCGACACGACAATACTAGTGGGCCCGTAGGTGCAAAAGAATTGCTTACACTAGCTACCCCAAGGAGGGACTGGCTTTCGCTCACTTGTAAATCAAAAATGGACATAGAATGCAACGGGCAAAAAAAAAAAAAAAAAAAAAAAAACTCTCCCATCCTGGGGAAGAGAAAACTGGCTTGCCCGCACTGCTCCACTGAGGAGAGTCCGAAGACATCAGCACTGGAACTAAAATCTTCTATATACAGGTTGTCCGCAGGGCTGAAGATCAGGCTTGACTGCTCGTCTATGAACGCTGCTGCTCCCTCACATCTGCAAACAATGACTGACAGTAGCATTTCCTAAGGTGTGACATGTGACTCTGAGGGCAGCACTGCCCAGTGTCGCTTTAAAAGCGACACTGGGTGCACATACCTACAATACTATATCCATGGAATTCATTATACTCTGGGTACCCTTCTAAAAGTATTACATATTTACATGATGTCCACCCTGACTCCATTATCAACTAGCTATACAATGTGTGTGCATTTATACCCATTTCTGCAAGCAAACAATTAGCATAACTAGCGTAGGAGTCAGACAAGTCAGTAGGTACGTCAATGTTACAGAAATGTACTGTTGTCCTGGGTCACAGGCCATAAGTATGGAGCCTTACTGGGCTGTCTTCAGTAACAGTAGTAGTGGGAGAAGTAGTAGACGGGTTGTCCCTAGCATTGGTCTGATTGTGGCGTTGCAACGCACGCGACTCCAGCCTGCTTTGGCCTGCACATGGTTCACATACTTCATGTGATCCAGGTGGGCTTCTTTGATAGTTCCCGTAGCAATCTCCCTCACTTCGAACTTATTGCCACGGAGCTGTCGGAGGACACGGTAAGGACCCACGAATTTTGGGACAAGTTTGTGCATACCTGGGGTCTGCGCTGGGTTGAGCAACAGAACTTTGCAACCTGGTTCCACTTTGCTTTCCTTGGCGAGGGCATTGCGCTCAGACGTGAACCTATCAGTAGCTTTCATAAGGTTCTCTCGTACCCGCTGGAAAACAAGCTGTTGTCCGCATCTTTACTACACTGGGGTTATCAGTGTCATAAGTAGGTCGAGGCAGAGCAAACAGAATTTCGTATGGTAAGCGCTTGTCATAGCCATACAAAGCGAAATGAGGTGTCTCGCCGATCGAGCTGTTGAGGGAGGAGTTTAATGTACACTGAACATCTGGGATAGCCTCATCCCATGTAGTACAACTTGGGCTAACGGTTACCCTGAGCACCTCCAGGACTTTGCGATTTGTACGTTCAGCAAGATCATTACTCGCAGGGTGGCGTGGAGCTACTGGCGCTTGGCGAATGTTAAATCTGGAGCAAAGATCCTGCATTATGGCGTTTATGAACTCAGACCCATTGTCTGACAGAAGGACAGTGGGCAGATATGACGGAGAACCACATGCTCACGGAAAGCATTAGCAAGTCTCGGCAGTTTTATCAGGAATGGGTAATAATTCGCTGTACCGCGTCAAGTTATCTACCATTACAAGCAGGTGCTTATTTCCCTTCTCCGAGGTCGAGAAGTACGTCAACAGGTCGACAGAAGTTCTCTCCCAGGGCTCCTTTGTAATTTGATACTTTAGAATGAGGTTAGGACCTGTAACGGTATCCTTGTGCTGTAGGCAAACAGCACACTGGTGTACATGCTTGGCAATGTCCGCTGCCATCTTAGGCCAGAAGTATTTCATTCGTGCCTGTTTGATACTGCGGTCCTTCCCGGGGTGCGCTACATCTGGGACATCGTGGATCAACCTAAGAGTAGCTGGTTAGACAGCCTGTACTTGAGTTTACTTGTTTCCTTATAACCTAGGGTGGTAAAGTGAGAGTTTAACGCTCGGAGAACACTCATTAAGCTTGTTAGTTTTCCTGCAAAAATTAACATTATAAATTTCCCAGCAGATGTGATCACAACTCACTGTGAACGTTGTGCGTGGCATCTGCCGACAGTTATCTCTGGAGTTTATCCACATAATTTTCTAGAAAGTCGTCTGTCCACGAGTTAAATTAACATGGTGAAATTCTCGAGATCCAAAATTGTGACTAGCTTTCTAGGGTCTCTCAAGCTATTTATCTTTGTTGTGAATAAATACGTAATCCAGGAGGGCGGTGTGGAAATCCTGGCGAGTATGACACTGTCATGAAATGCAGATTCCTGCATTTTCCATGATGGGCTAAGCTCATGTACGACATTCATCACAAGGAGTGGTAGAGGCTCGAACCTCAGTCCACTATTCACTCTGTGTCATACAAGTTGGGTCTTGTGTTGAAAGCTGACTCGTCTCTTACATCCACCTTCCCCCCCTCCCTTCTCTACTTCCATCCAGTCCTATTTTGTAATGTCGTCAGATATTGGGTCATCTAACCAGGATTCAGAAATGGTGATTCTGTTCAGTCAGGCAGTCTTTGAAGCTGTGAGATGTAGAGAAGAAACCAAGACAGTTTCTTCTGTAACACAGGAGGCCCACGGAAACGAACACGACGATTTAGGAATAACTATCACACACAAGCCCCCCCCCCTCTCTCTCCCTCCCCCAGACCACATACAAATCACGTACCATCAACATAGACTAAGGACACAAGCATATACCAGTGGCTCTTAAACAGTTGTTTCAGCTCTATTATGCAATAAGAATAGTTTTTTAGTATCATAGAAAGTTAATAAAAAGTGACACCTGTGGAACATTAAGTATGCAACGTAACGCTGCAACTCTCGTGTAGTGAAACAAAATGAAACTCTGAATACTATTTCTTACGTTGAGAGACATGAATGAGCTGTTAAGAAAAACACTTGGAGAGGAATGCCTTGCTGCCTACGAAGGGTTCTTGATCCGTGGAATTAGTTGCCCTACACTTGAATCAAACCTGATTGTCTCCTGCTTACCAATGATAATAATAATAATAATAATAATAATCATAATGTACAAGACACGCAATGTACACACGCTAGATAACCAGCAATAAAACAAGAAAAAGAATATATACCTTACCAGGGATGAAGCAACATGAACAAAATATACATTTCGGGCCTTGGGTCCTGGTCAAAATGATAAAAAAGTAGAGAACACAGTATATATACTAAATAATCAGGCCACTGGTGAACATCAGGTGGAGGCGTCAGATCATCTAACAGTCGTATCACGAAGCAACAGGAAATCAACGTGTAGTATAAGCATATGTACAAGACTAGCTGAGATGTATATACTAGCTCCTTCGTTCTACGGTGTTGAAAGGAGCAAGCAAGAAGCCTTCAATACAGAGGCGCCTGTCAATGCTAGATTCTCTGTTTGCAAATTCTGCTTCGTTCCAGTGCTTGTGATGACCTTTTTTTTTAGGTACGTGCAAGACATAAGCATCGCTGGTATCAATGCAGTTTTATCATTTATGTTGTTATATCTATGTGGAAAGACTCCTCCCAGTATTTAAGAAAGGTGACAGACAGGTAACATGAAACTACAGGCTAGTGTTACTGGCATGTATAGTATGTAAGGAGATAGAGCAGACTATCGTGGAAATAGTGGAACACCTAAAAAGCAGCGAGTTTTAGAGATGGTAAATCCTGTCTCATAATCAACTAGATCGTTATGGCATGACGATGGCAAGAGACGGGATGGGCGGACTGTGTATTTTTGGATCGTAAGACGACATTCCATACAGGACAGCACGAGAGACTAAGAAGCTAGAGAAGCAGGCAAAAATAATAGTGAAGAAACTACAGTAGATTAGGGAATAATTAACAGGAAGAAAACAGAGTTATTGTCCTGGAAGAGGTGACAAAATGGGCAAGCGTAACAACTGGACTTCCACATTGGTCAGTACTATTTCTTGTGTACACGAAGGAGCTGCTGAGTCGAAAAATGAATCTGATTCATCTCTGTAGATGACTTGAAACTAATGGGGAGAACACAGACAGGAGCAAGCCAGGAGAAACTACAAAAAAGACCTGGACAAAATGCAGGATTGGTCTAAAAGTTTTGCTATTAGAAAATGAAGTGGTATGAAAATTGAGTAGAAGCAAACAGGACAAGAAACAGACACTGAACCTCGCTCAAATAGGTCTTCGGGGTGAGCATATTTCCTAGTATCACGTAGGGCGTACATAAACCGAATTTCCTTAGTAGCAAATGCTCATCTGGGAAATCTAAAATTATATTTCAGGAACCTTAACATGAAGCCATTTACCACACTATTTACAGCATGCAACAGGTTCATCGTGGAGGCTGCAGCACCAGTGTGGAAGCCACACTGTGTAAAGAATATAAAAAGCTGAAAAAATGCTGAAATTTGCAACGAAACCTTCCCCAGGTAACTAGTGCCAGTACTGTGAGGTATGTGGAGAGCAGCCAAAAAATGATGACACTAGAAGACAGAAGAATAAATGAAGACCTGATAACTATAAAATACTGAAAGGAATTGATATAGAGAACTGGGACTAACTAATAGAGAGGTGGGAATCAGGTACACGAGGGCATTACTGGAAGTTGTAAACAGTCGCACTCCTGGTGTAAATTGTGGGACCCATAGCCTCGGAGAAGTGGATGAAAAGGCTTCAAGGAAGAATATTTGGATTTCTTCCTGAAGCCGTTTGAATATTCCACTTCCCCTATCACCCCATCTTTTCATTCTTTTTACCAAGAGGTATATTTTATTACATAATATGGCACAGAAGATTTAAGATATACATTGCTGATACAAAGATGGCACATACAGTACATGAGGTGTGAGAGATACATGTCTAGTACATATTGTTACGTGTTTGTCACTGATTATAATGCGAAAATCTCATCCAGCTCCTCAGAGCTGGGACGTGCCCAAAATACAACAGACATTACCCCTCTGAACAGCTGCACTGAGTTGCTGGAACAGAGAACTATCTGCCCTGGGATCCCTAGTTACCCTGATGAGTCTTTTGCCTAGCTCCTTAAGGAACTTAGATGTACTCTTTCCCCATGAGCCAAGGGTCTCTGAGCCTATAGGAACAAACATATAATGATGGACAAGTTCTCCATATTTTCTAGACTTTTGGGACTCCCTGAAGCTGGCGGCTGCCCCTCCTTCCTCCCTGGTGTACTGGAGATAGATATCAGCCAAGGTAGATGCACATGTGTAGTCCCACATCACCTGCTTACCGTCTGCCAAGGCTTGAAGTGTGATACCATCTGGACGCTTCTGGCTGCCATCAGATCTGTATAGTTGAGGTGGCTCCCTTACTGCTGGGCATCCGGTTGTTGTGAGGCTCCTCTTCATGTTATTAACCTCCTCATGTCTTGCAATCTTTCCCTCGGATTTACGGCACACAAGACCATGGTACCCGAATCGGTCTGCTGCTTCACTGTCACAAATACGCCTGTATTCAGCGAGAATAGGGGTGGCAAGTTTAAGCGCAACACCAATGAGGATGGTCCGTGGGTCAAGGCACGTGCCAAGGCTGGAGTTGGGAACAGCCAACAGAGAGTTCCCTGCATGAGGAGCTCTCACTGCCAGGAGGTGGGCTCTATCTTTCCCTGACACACACTGAAGCATTGTTGAGGCTATGTTCTCCACTACTGGGCATTCCCAGCTTGACTGTTTGTAGTTGTTGGGCTCTGAAACCAGACCTGCTCCCCCCATTAGATTATCCCAGATCATGGCTTCGTCAATGAACCTTTGGTCCTGGACTCCAATCTTGTCCCTAAGATGTTCAGGGAGAATCACGGCTACAAGTCCTCTGGATGCACCGCATGAGGACAGAAAAGCAGGTAGCGCAATCTGTGATGACTTGCGGACACCAATGCCTCCTAGTCTGACTGGCAGTGTAGCTTGGTCCCACTGCCGTCTTCTAGAGTAAGGTTAAGTACTTTCGTAAAAATCTGCCTCAGGATACTGTCATATTCGTGCAGTATATGGTTATCATATGAAGGTGCACATCTTAGGAAATATGTCAACCTGGGCAGACACAAACACTTTGCGAGAAGGTACAAGGCATCGTGGGTGTCAAGATTGCCTATTCGTTGTTCCATTCTCCTCAACTCTGCCAATTTCTTTCTGAGAATTGTCAATGGCATCGCTTTCCAGGGGTGCTCTAAGCAAGACACTATTTGTAGGGGCAATGACTAATGCTCCTGGTAGTTTGGATCTCGCTTCATTTATCACTTGTTGACTGACTGAAATGATTTCACATTTGGAGGGATTCAGGATGAGACCATTTCCTGTCCCCATGTCATCACCTGTATAAGATCATCTAGGAGGGATTCCTTTGTACCTGTTAGTGTGCCATCATCCAGGAACCAGATGTTTAGCTCACTGGTCAGTTTCGCTGATTTCCCTAACCACGATACAGAAGAGAAATGATGTGATTTCATGCTCTCCAAACAGGACCATTGATTCCCTGCTATATCCAGCTGAAACAAAGGGAAAGAGACAAGGGAAATGTTCTTGTACCGCTGCTAATACCACATCTCCTGAAAGAGATTAAATGCATTCTTGAAGTCTAATTTTACCACTGCATTGTCCTCAGGCAGGTTGTTGTTATGCACCCTCGTTGCATGAACCGCTGGTTCACTTCCTTGAGAGACCCCACAGGCAAGCTGGTTTGGTTGAAGCATCATGGCCGCCTCTGCGCGAATGCTTCAGACAGCAGCTTTGAAAACTGTGGCGAAAAGTGTTGCCTACTGTAAGAGGCCTAATTCCTCCATCCTTTTTTTTTTTAAGTGCACAAAGTGTTGCACCAAAAAAGTTTAATTTCGTCAGGAATCAGACCAGCCATGGAATTGTTGATGAACCTTGTGAAGTTTGAAAGCAGTGTCTCTGCAATCTCCCCAATAACTGGATTAACCATTTCCTTTAAATGCTGTGTCCTTATTCCAGTATAAACTCCAGCAGAGCCAAGTGGGAACAACATTATTGCTTTATAAATGTCGGAGTCTTCCACAACTAATGGTTCCACAGTGGGGACAGAGGTGCTGAAACTGTTGGTGCCCCTGGTTTCCCTGGCAGGGTGCTTTCCTCTAAGTGCTTCTGCCATGTCAGCATCCCTGGGGGGAACTGTATCTTCACTGGTAATAATTCTGATTGTCCCTAATGTGTTGCCCTCTGAATTTTCTTGCTCATCTGCACTCTGACATTTTCACTGTCAGTGGAGTAAGTGGGGGTTCTGCCTCTCCCGTTTTTGTATTGGCGGGGAAGGCGAATGAGGTTATCAGCTCTAGAAAAGTCTCTTAAGGATTTAATGATCACTGAGGCTATCCTCTTTCCCCTTGTTACTGGCACAGCTAAGCAAACATTGCCACAGAGTAGCAAGTTGTGCCATGCCTTGATGGTTGGTGGAGCATTTAGGATAGTGAAACCATCATTTACTTTTTTTAAGAGGTCTATAAGTTTCCCAGCTGCATGTGGGCAGGCTGCTTTGGGAATGTGTGAGTGTGTCCTGGTACCAGTTGCTATAATTGATTCCAAGATATCTGATGAGATGAGATCTGTTGGACTGGGTTCAGGTACCTGAGGTGGCTCTGGATTACCACTTTGCACAGGAGGACATCCTGAACCAGGGCAACTACCGTGTTTCCGGAGGAAACCATTAGAGTTGAGACAACGAAGCTGTAAGCACGACCGGTACTTGTGCCTCTCCTAGTATTGCCAGCCGTGCCATTTTCCTGGCTGCTCGCTTCCTCCTGCTTGGCATCCACCTAGCTAGACAAGACTGTAGGAGTGGAGTATGATGTGCTGGGTGGGTATGGTGCGTGGAAGGTAGTGAACTTGACCGTGGTGGCCTGGTGGAGTTTGAGGGGCTGGGAGGGGAAGGAAAAAGCTGCCCCTGGGAACTGGGTGGGGGAGGCACAGGTTGTTGGGTGGGGTTAGCTCCGGGAGAGGGATGAGGGGAGTACAATACACATGAACTTTGTGGAGAAATTTTCTCCAGGAGGGGGGTATCAGCCCCCTTCAGCCCCTTTCAGCCTTAAGGGGCCCAGCCCTCTCAGAAGGGGCAAGCATCTTGT
This sequence comes from Cherax quadricarinatus, assembly GCF_026875155.1. Classification (NCBI taxonomy): domain Eukaryota; kingdom Metazoa; phylum Arthropoda; class Malacostraca; order Decapoda; family Parastacidae; genus Cherax; species Cherax quadricarinatus. The sequence goes on from NC_069406.1 coordinate 18,764,176, forward strand.
TTACTGCTACAGCAAGTAATTGATCCCAGATGCAGTACGAATATGCAACGTGAGCGACAGACGCTCCTTGCAGTCCAGTGTTGCAAAGTGTATTTTAATAAGAGAGTGTCCATCTCTTACCTTAGCAGCACAATTAAGGAAAATTCTGCTCCCATTTTATTACCATGGTAAAGATAGTGTACATTGTTGTCTATGCTTAAGACAGCAAGAATCAAGCATTCTGCTTTGCTTCATGGAGGAAGTGGCAAGGAAGCAAAAGGTACTAGATCAGCTTTTCCTTTGTGCTAGGGGCAGTGACGGTGTAGGAAGCTGTGGCATCTTCAGATTACTTTTGACTCTACTGAGAGTCACACTGACGCCAGGATAACCAACAAAGAACACTGATCCGTGCGTTAGTGTGAACAAAGTGTCTCACAAAACACAATAAACACTTAGAGAAGTGTGATCAGCTTCTTTAGTGATAAGATTGTGAACAATAAAGACAAATCTTGTGGAATATAGTGTACCAGTGTGTGTATTCCTAGACTATGAAAGACGTGGACATCCAAGGACACTTCAGCTTCTATCAAGTCACCGATACCTGTCGAAGGTGTGAAGAACACCATAGCTCACGCTACAAGAGCAAGGTGGGTTACTTATTTCTTGTACGGGGGACTGCACAGTTCTTGTGTCACAAGGAGTTTGTAATCGACCTATAGTCGGCAGTGAGGTGTGGACTTTTGAGTCCACACAAGTATGGAAGTCAGCCATCAGTGAATGAAATATACTGACATAACACCCCCTAGGGGTAATTTAATCTTGCATAATATAGTTCATTTCAGCCCATTGAGAAGTGATCTTCGACAGCTTCTCAAGACCTCGTCTGCAGGGGCGGCTGTGCAGGCAATGAGCTGTCTTTCTAAACTAAGTTTTCCCTATATTTAAACTATAAACTTAGCTGGTAAACCATTTCTCAACAAACTTGCACACTATATATTGTTCACACTGTCTTACAATACACACACTATTTGTTTCCCATGTACATCATGCACGAAGTGGGTATGGGCACTGCTGAATCCATGTGTTCCCTCACCACCTACACACTGCGGCCTCTTCCCCCCCCCATACCCTTGGCGTGGGGGAGGCGGCATTGACTGGCCACTCCCTTGTTAACATTAATCCCACATTGTTTTTCCATAACATATGCCTCTAATTATTCCATGCATCGACACGTAATAATTTCTAAGTTAACTGGAAACATGACGCATGGTGCTGGAGGTGGATATTTTTATGAGAGCTTTTCGAGGTTTGTATATACGATAATCTTGGCCGGCACTCAGTGTAGGTCTTATTCTCCCCCGCCCCCACTGGCCATCTTCCTCACTACCACCACTCGCCAACATTCACAAACTGCACAACACTTCCACTATTTACACTGAAACGGTGTATTGAAATGTCTTCTCGCTGCACTGGAGTCTTCTCAGAGTATTCACACTGAGTCCTATTCAGTCTTAACCTGGTCAGCCTCCTTGATCAGGAGTTACAATTGAAAATCCCGCAGACAGCCCGCCACACGTACTCGCCTAATTGTACTCGCCTAATTGTGGTTGCAGGGGTCGAGCTCAGCTCCTGGCCCTGCCTCTGAGTGCTACTAGGTCTTCTCTCTCCCTGCTCCATGAGCTTTTATCATACCTCATCTTAAAGCTATGTATGGTTCCTGCCTCCACTACCTCACTTGCTAGGCTATTCAACTTCCTGACTACTCTATTACCGAAGAAATACTTCCTAACATCCCTTTGACTCATCTGGGTCTTCAACTTCCAAATGTGACCCATTGTTTCTGTGTCCCCTCTCTGGAACAGCCTGTCTGTCCACCTTGTCTATTCCACACAGTATTTTGTATGTCGTTATCATGTCTCTGCTAACCCTCCTGTCCTCCAATGTCGTCAGGCCGATTTCCCTTAACCTTTCTTCGTAGGACATTCCCCTTAGCTCTGGAACTAACCTTGTCTCAAACCTTTGCGCTTTCTCTAATTTCTTGACGTGCTTGATCAAGTGTGGGTTCCAAACAAGTGCTGCATACTCTATTACGGGCCTGATGTACACGGTGTACAGTGTCTTGAACGATTCCTTACTAAGGTATCGGAAAGCTATTCTCAGGTTTGCCAGGCAGCCATATGCTGCAGCAGTTATCTGGTTGATGTGTGCTTCTGGAGACATGCTCGGTGTTATACTCACCCCAAGATCTTTCTCCTTGAGCGAGGTTTGCAGTCTTTGGCTACCTAGCCTATACTCCGTCTGCGGTCTTCTTTGCCCTTCCCCTACCTTCATAACTTAGCATTTGGCGGGGGTTAAATTCAAGAAGCCTGTTGTTGGTCCAGGTATCTTTGAAGTCCTACCTGATCCTTATCTGATTTAATTCTCCTCATTAACTTCACATCATCTGCGAACAGGGACACTTCTGAGTCTAACCCTTCCATCATGTCATCCACATATACCAGAAATAGCACTGGTCGTAGGACAGACTCCTGTAGGACCCTGCTCGTCACTGTGATACCTCATCACGTACCATGACTCGTTGTTGCCTCCCTGTCAGGCATTCTTTGATCCATTGCAGTGCCCTTCCTGTTATACGTGTCTGGTGCAGAAGCTAGAGGATCAATCTCCTGTGAGGAACTGTGTCAAAGTGTAGTGGGGGTTCGTAGGAGATATGAAAGCTGGAGATAAACACACTTGTTGGATGGCATCACATGTATTAGCAGTGTGTGGGAAGGGGGAGCCCAACCTGCCATGTGTTGCCTGTAGGCCTGTGCGTGAAGAACTGAGGAGGCTACAGCTGTTCTCACTTACATATGCGCATCACGTGACGTCACACATGCTAGTCGCTGAGCCTACTGACCAGGGAGCCTAAATATATATATGGATGATACGATCTACAATATACTACACAAGTATACGTATAAGGGAATTCAGTAGCTATACTGACAGCTCAGTCATGTTACGTATGTCGTCTCGACATACAATACTACGCTATAGGCTGAGCAGGCAGGTGGCTCTGAGCTGATTGTATACAATAACAAAGACGTATGTAACTTAGAACTAATGGATGGTATCGTAATGGATGTTAATGTAAGGAGTTTTAACGTAATGCATTACGAATTATAAGAACAAATCATGGTATAATAAAGGATGGAATTGATCGATCGATCTGTATTCATGCACTCTACGGATTCTGAGGAAGAAAAAATATATTTACAAAGGTGAAAGTAAATTAACAGGAAAGGCAGATCTGTCACGCACAGATCAGTACTGCTAAATTCTCAGTATTTGGAGGGAACGTGAACACAAAAAAAAAATTCTGAAAAACTGATCAGCTAATAACGAAACACAGTTGACAACTTCATTCTTCTTGGACATCTAATTATACAGACTATGTACATTTAAACCCAACTCTGCGAGGGCAAGATTTACATACGCAGAATGGTTATCGTCTTTGGGAGGATCGAATTCCTTTGCAATGGCTAACACATGCCTTGACTGAGGGAGATCTGAACAAGTATCTACAAAAGATACTTGTGGGTTTCTCATTACTTGTCGTGTACGTAAAGAATAACGACATTTAGGTTGATTATCTGACTATCTGAGGTAGAGGGTACAGAGTCAAGAGGATTGTCAGCATCTGTCACATTAGTCTGGGTAGCAATATCATCAACATCGCATACTAACTTCATATGATCTAAATGCGATTCTTTATACTGACCAGCACTAATTTCTCTAACCTTATACTTATTGCCATTGATATGTTCAACTACTCGATAAGGGCCAACAAACTTTTGATCAAGCTTTGGCATTGCGGATGTTTTGTTGAAATTAGTCAGCATTACTCTCGAACCCACTTCAACTTTTGTCGGCTTAACACTGCTATTAGTTACTCTAGTAAATTCTGCTGTTGATTTACGAAGTGTTTCACGGATTCTCCTAAAAACACTTTGAGCCATGCTGGTACGAGTTGCTATGAAATTATCAGGGTTGTAATTGGGCTTCGGTGTGGAATATAACAACTCATAAGGTAAACGCTTATCTACACCGTACAATGCATAATGTGGAGTATCACTTATGGAAGCATTGTAAGCAGACTTTATGGCATATTGAACATCTGGTATAACTTCATCCCAAGTTTTACTATTGGGTTTGATAGTGGCTCTCAAAACTTCTAGTACTTTCTTATTTGTACGTTCTGCCAAACCATTACTCGCAGGATGATAAGGAACAATGGTGGATTTAGAGATCTTGTACAAGGTACACAAATTTTCAAGAATCTCATTACAGAATTCACCTCCATTATCTGTTACTAGGGACTTAAGGGTGGTATGCCTGCAGATAATGCCTTCTTTAAACGCTTTAGCTACTGTCTCGGCAGTCTTATCTGCAATAGGAACTAACTCTCAATATCTAGTTAAATGGTCTACCATAACACAATGTTTGTTGCCTTGGAGGGAACATTTAAAATTGGTTAACAAATCTAGCGCAACTCTTTCCCACGGTTCGCTAGTAGTTGGATACACCTGGATTGGATTAGGACCATTGACATTTCCTTTATGCTGCATACAGACACTACATTTCTTAAAACATACTCGGAAATGTCAGTTACCATACGTGGCCAAAAGTATTTCATTCTAGCTTGTTTCACAGAACGATCCATACCAGGGTGTGCAACACCTGGTGCATCCTGAACTAGCTGTAGAGCTACGTTCACTAGTGACTGTGGAATTACTAACTGGTATACTCTTCTGCTTGGAGTACCCAACTCGGCTGTGCGGTATAGTAATTCTTGACTCATGACTGTCACTAATGGGTGCTGGTGGCTTCACAGTCAGAACAAGATCTTCCTGGAGCAGGAATCAAATCGCACCAGACCACAAGGGATCTGTTCTTTCTTACTGGAGGAATGAACAAACTCGGTGGAGTGGATGACTCTCCCCGGTAGAAAAAAATTAACGCTGTAGCATGCAATATGAGCATGGGAGAACGGATCTACTAACTCTCACTGCAAACACAGGGAAAAAGAAATCAACACTGTCAACAATTCTGATATTCATTCTGAGTCGCAGACAGTGACACTAGGTATCAACTATAAAGAGACTGCTCTATAAACTTTAACAATACATAAAGATTACTCGAGAAACAACATTTTACAATGCACGGATTACTGTCAACGAGGATAGTATCACCATCTGGAACACAAGGAACATTATTATTATTATAATCAAGGGGGAAGCGCTAAACCCGGAGGATTATACAGCGCCTGGGGGGGGATGTGGAAGGCATTCAGGCTTAATTCGGGGAACTGGAGCACAGATCTAATTCCCTAAATCAAGAGCCCCTCACCAACATCAAGGAACCTTCCTTGAGGGGAACACAAGGAACAACAACAGACACTCTAGTGAGAGCACTACCGCGACAGAGACGTCTTTCTGCAGGCGGAATGTGACATCAACAAGAGATGGCATTACTAGTTTCAAGTAATCGTTTTCTGACAAGGCATCCCCTGTGGAGAAACTATTACTTGAACTAGCAGACATTGTAGGGATAGGCTGAGCACTCAAGGCAGTCTGAGTGTCCTCGGACACTCAATAAAGCAGACTGTAAACGGATGGGGTTGTAGGCGCCCTTATAAACACAAACAATAAATATAAAACAAACTCCAGGAGCGTACTCCGGTAAGCTGTCCTGATATAAAAGTACAGTTAGAAATAGAAATACAGATAGCTAGAGTTTTACTTAGAGGTTATTAATAGAGTATTCAAGAGGTTGCTAGTAGAATTACAGTAAATCAACCATTCAAATCATTATGAAGCTGTGTGTAGTCTGCAATAAATCAAAACGGGCTTCCACATGGTAAATTTTTCATTTTTGGGGAAATTGGTGTCACCCCCCTTGTGCAGATATCCAAGAACTAGCTACAAGCAGTATTAAAAGGGAAAGTGTTTTTGGGTATCCCCAAAGGGAGATAAATCTGTGGACTAAAATCACAAGGGTATTAAAAGAGGATAACATCAAAGCTGCTTTCATGGGACAACCTGGAAGCTTTCTACAACAGATGGGAACATAAAAGTCTGGGTGAATGGTACTCCCCTTGTTTACTGGCCATGTAGTCGGGGAAACTGAAAGGTGGAGGTGATGTCTGGTAGTCATTTAATGTGGGGCTGATAGTGCTGTCCTGGGAGATAGTAATGGTGAAGCTGGAGGTGCTGCCCTGGGAGACAAAAATGGTGAAGCTGGAGGTGCTGTCCTGGGAGCAAAAATGGTAAAGCTGGAGGTGCTGCCCTGGGAGACAGAAATGGTGAAGCTGGAGGTGCTGTCCTGGGAGACAGTAATGGTGAAGTGGGGGATGCTGTCCTGGGAGACAGTAATGGTGAGCGGGGAGGTGCTGTCCGGGGGAAACAGTAATGGTGAAGCTGGAGATTTTGTCCGGGTTTAGTCGGGAATTTACGCGGGAAAGGAATGCATATAAAATGACCTCTAGGGGACAGGAGCCGTAGTGGGGAAAACAAGTGTAGTCAAAGATAAGATAAAACCAATATTGCAAACAAGAAAAAACAGGAAATAGCAAACAAAAGGACTCCACTTTGCAATAGTGAGGATATATTACCAAAAACAACTGGTGGGAGCTTCATTGTTGGTGCTAGGGAAGATAGGAATAAGACAGGTAAACATGCACCAACAGGGAATAGTCACAGAAACCCAAGGCAAACGGAAACCAAGCCTGTGCACATACTATGCACTTGGTATCTTCAGACATGGGAAATCTGGAAAAAAAAGATGGGACGTGCAACTATGACCACCCTAGAAAATGCCGTGCCCATATGACAACAGGAAAATGCAAACTCTCTTAAATTGCCAGGCACACCATCTAAAGGGGACAAAAAGATACAAAACATCCAGGCCATGGGAAAACCTGGGTAGCCACAGCCACTCAAGAGGGAGAGGTTTTTTAGTGCCAGGAAGGAAAAAAAAACTGGCAGGAAATGGCAGAAAATTGTACACCAAATCCAGTTATTCCTGGAGTGGAACCACAGTCGATGGCCTCCACTCCAAACCAACAGATACAGATACTAATGCCGGAAAAAAAATTCCCCCCCCCAGTACCAACAATACCACCAGTCCGATGACATTCTTCTTTGCAAATTTTCAGGGTCTAAAGCCAGCAACAAACAACAAAATACCTTTCATCCATGGACTGCTTGCAGAGGCAAAGGCAATGTTCGTGGCTTTCACTGAGACCCACATAAAGGATCAACTTAGACAACGAAATATGGATCCCAGGTTACAACCCATACAGATGTGGGCAGAGTGAACAGGCAAAAGGGGGGGGGGGGTGGCCTGTACATTGCAGAGTCACTTGTTTGCACAGAACTGCTTAATGCCTCAAATGATGTAGTGGAAGTTTTAGCAGTAAAGGTCGAGAACCAAAACCTAGTCATTGTGGTAGTCTACAAGCCTCCCGGGTGCAACATCCACCCAATTCCCGGAACAGCTGTTAAAATTGACCACTGTTGGAAAATCTTCCAGCTCCTGCACCCAAATCTTGTCCTGAGGAATTTCAATTAAGGCACCTAAAATGGGGAATATAGCAAATAATATTGTTGCAGTAATAACACCAGGAGGCAGCTCTGATGAAACTCGCACTCACACGAGCTTTTAAATCTCTGCACCAAATTCAATTTAAACCAGCAAATATTTGAGCCTACTAGAATGGAGAATACACTAGACCTCATCTTCACTAACAATGATGATCTGATAAGAAATGTCACCATATCAAAAACAATATACTCAGATCACAACATAATTGAGGTCATGTATGCGCAGAGCCCCAGACCGACAAAATGAGATTAGTCACGAGGGAGCATTCACCAAATTCAACTTCAATAACAAAAACATAGGGGGGCCCAATTTAACCAAGTCCTAACCGATTAAGCTGGAAGATTTTACTAAGCAACACAGACCCCAACTTATGCCTAGAACAGATTAACTTGGTGGAACTCGATGTATGCACAAGACTTATTCCTCTAAGAAAAAGGAGTAGACGTAAAATAGAAAGAGACAGGCCCTCTCTTTACAGGCGACGGAAAAGAATAACAGAGCGGCTAAAAGAGGTCAATCTATCTGAAATGCGTAGGGAGACACTCGTCAGAGAAATAGCAAACATCGAACTTAAGCTAAAGGAATCTTATAGGAGTCAGGAATCGCGGGAAGAACTAAAAGCCATAAATGAAATCGAAAGAAACCCAAAGTATTTCTTCTCCTATGCCAAATCGAAGTCGAGAACAACGTCCAGTATTGGGCCCCTTTACTTAAACAAGATGGGTCCTACACAGATGACAGAAAGGAAATGAGTGACTACTCAAGTCCCAATATGACTCGGTTTTTAGCAAGCCACTAACCAGACTGAGAGTAGAAGATCAAAATAAATTTTTTATGAGAGAGCCACAGAATTGGTTAACACAAGCCTATTTGATGTTTTCTGACGCCAAATGACTTCGAAACAGGCGATAAATGACATGCCCATGCATTCTGCCCAGGAGCCAGATCATGGAACTCAAGTGTTCATTAAAAACTGCAAGAAGCCCTATCCGAGCCTTTCCTCCTATGGAGAGGGAGCAGGGGGACAGGGGGGTCCCAAGTACTAAAATACGACATAGCCCCACTCCACAAAGGGGCAGTAACCAACAGCAAAGAACTACGGGAACCGATAGCACTAAATCCCATGTCATAAAAATCTTTGAAAGAGTCCTAAGAAGCAGATCACCACCTATCTAAAAAACCCTCAGTTACAAAAACCCAGGGCAACATGAGTTTAGAACAGGTCGCTCCTGTCTGTCTCAACTATGGATCACTACGACAAGGTCCTAAATGCACTAGAAGACAAAAAGAATTTCAGATGTAATATATACAGACTTTGCAAAGCCTTCGACAAGTGTGACCATGGCGTATAGCGCACAAAATGCGGGGCTAAAGGAATAACAGGGGAAAAATCGGTCGATGGATCTATAATTTCCTCACTAACAGAACACAGAGAGTAGTAGTCAACAGAGTAAAGTCCGAGGCAGGCACTGGTGAAAAGCTCTGTTCCACAAGGCACAGTACTCGCTCCCATCTTGTTCCTCATCCTCATATCCGAATAGACAAGGATGTCAGCCACAGCACCGTGTCTTCCTTTGCAGATGACACCCGAATCTTTCATGGGCAGTGTCTTCCATTGCAGACACTGCAAGGCTCCAGGCGGACATCAACCAAATCTTTCAGTGGGCTGCAGAAAACAATATGAAGTTCAACGATGAGAAATTTCAATTACTCAGATATGGTAAACACGAGGAAATTAAATCTTCATCAGAGTACAAAACAAATTCTGGCCACAAAATAGAGCGAAACACCAACGTCAAAGACCTGGGAGTGATCATGTCGGAGGATCTCACCCTCAAGGACCATAACATTGTATCGATCGTATCTGCTAGAAAAATGACAGGATGGATAATGAGAACCTTCAAACCAAGGGATGCCAAGCCCATGATGACACTCTTCAGGTCACTTGTTCTATCTAGGCTGGAATATTGCTGCACACTAACAGCACCTTTCAAGGCAGGTGAAATTGCTGACCTATAAAATGTACAGAGAACCTTCACGGCGCGCATAACGGAGATAAAACACCTCAATTACTGGGAGCGCTTGAGGTTCCTGAACCTGTATTCCCTGGAACGCAGGTGGGAGAGATACATGATTATATACAACCTGGAAAATCCTAGAGGGACTAGTACCGAACTTGCACACGAAAATCACTCACTACGAAAGCAAAAGACTTGGCAGACGATGCAACACCCCCCCAATGAAAAGCAGGGGTGTCACTAGCACGTTAAGAGACCATACAATAAGTGTCAGGGGCCCGAGACTGTTCAACTGCCTCCCAGCATACATAAGGGGGATTACCAACAGACCCCTGGCAGTCTTCAAGCTGGCACTGGACAAGCACCTAAAGTCGGTTCCTGATCAGCCGGGCTGTGGCTCGTACGTTGGTTTGCGTGCAGCCAGCAGTAACAGCCTGGTTGATCAGGCTCTGATCCACCAGGAGGCCTGGTCACAGACCGGGCCGCGGGGGCGTTGACCCCCGGAGCTCTCTCCAGGTAAACACTTGAGGCAATGGAACACTATCCTGCAAGTCTGAAGGTGTAGGTGGAACACAGATAGGAGTGACAGAGTTACTAGTGCCTGACCGCTCGGCTACGTTAATAAGGAATTCATGGATCTATAGGAACTTAATCTGAACTTCACATTTCGCAGCACTTTAACAAATCTCAGATACAAGCTGTGAGAACAAACACATTGCTCAAGGGCTAGGTATTGTCTTTCAGTCAGTAAGGGAATATTGGTACTGTGGACTGATTCATATTGACTTTGACTGGCATGATACACTAAGTGAGCAAACATAATTGACTGGGACATCTTCTCAGGGAACTTACTCAAGGATACAAAAGCAAGAAAAATAGAGAATGTATGACACAGTAAGCTTAAATGTGGAGAATATGCTTAACTATTCTGCATAAGTAAAGAAAAATTGACAAGTCACACTGTAAGCAAGGAAAACTCACATGAAAAAAAAATACTCAACTGGATGAGCAACACTTTGAAAATCAAGAGAAATTGTACTTTACTCAAATTAAATTTACTCAAATTTACTTTAAATTGAATTAATGGCACAGTGAGTTGTCTTTACTCTCAGTTCAATAAAGAAATTCAACAAAAATGATAAATCAAGCAAAAATGATAAAATAGAATCAATAAATCTTGTGCAATATTAAAACAAACTGGGAAAGCAATTCACTAAAAAGAAAAGAAAATGACACACAAAGAATAAAATATTATACACAGAACAAGAAATGTGAAACTGAAATCACAGAATATTTCACTGAAATAAACTGTAGCAATATTGCAAATAACAATTTCTAATCAAAAGTTCTGCACAACACTACATAAAAATTTCTGAAAGAAAAAAATAATGTCAGCACAATGTTTACACAAGAATTCTTGCAAATGAGTTAATACTGCATTAATAAAAAAAAAATGCACAAGAAAATGCAGTTTAAAAAACAATAAAAAAAATTATCAGGGAATGAACTGATTGAACACTTTAACTCTTAATTGCAGCTTAAGCAACACTGAACAAGCAAAAGAATGATTTACTTTAAAAGAAGTTAAAAATTGCATTAATTTGTTCAATGAAATATGAAAAATAATAGATGCAAAAACACAAAACAGGGAAAGGCTAGCACTCAGTGATGCAGGAACAAAACACATCAATATATGCACAATGCTATGAGAATTTTCTTGCAATGAATCTTGAGGTCACAAAAATTGGAAAATAGTTCTCTTTCTTCAAACAAAATAATGGCACTATTGTCTGTGGAGCTAAGACAAATTAGACACTGGCTAAATGAAGGGAATTAACACAGGAAACTTCAACACAGAAAAAAAATGGCAAATGAATGAATACAAAAACAGCAAGAATACACAAATGCTGGGAGAAAAAAATTGAAACAAAACTGAGTTGTGATGCAGAATATAAGATAAGTTACTGAATTACTTCACTGCATAAATTACTAGACAAGGAACACAATACTGTGAACACAAGATAATTGTGAAGTGTAAACACAAGTGTAAACACAAGTGTAAACACAAGTGTAAACACAAGTGTAAACACAAGTGTAAACACAAGTGTAAACACAAGTGTAAACACAAGTGTAAACACAAGTGTAAACACAAGTGTAAACACAAGTGTAAACACAAGTGTAAACACAAGGTTATACTGTTAATACATTAAACACAATAACAAGGAAACAATTAAAACAAGGTATTACTTCAAGTATAAAAAAAAAACATGAATCAGAAAAAAAATGGACAGAACACAACAGACATAAAGCACGAAAATTAACTCTGAAGAAAGAGAAAAAAATATTGCAAAAAGGATATAATGAACAGTGTGTTCTTCTTGAAGGCTTCTACACTTGTCCCAGCAGTGTTCTTCTTGAAGGCTTCTACACTTGTCCCAGCAGTGTTCTTCTTGAAGGCTTCTACACTTGTCCCAGCAGTGTTCTTCTTGAAGGCTTCTACACTTGTCCCAGCAGTGTTCTTCTTGAAGGCTTCTACACTTGTCCCAGCAGTGTTCTTCTTGAAGGCTTCTACACTTGTCCCAGCAGTGTTCTTCTTGAAGGCTTCTACACTTGTCCCAGCAGTGTTCTTCTTGAAGGCTTCTACACTTGTCCCAGCAGTGTTCTTCTTGAAGGCTTCTACACTTGTCCCAGCAGTGTTCTTCTTGAAGGCTTCTACACTTGTCCCAGCAGTGTTCTTCTTGAAGGCTTCTACACTTGTCCCAGCAGTGTTCTTCTTGAAGGCTTCTACACTTGTCCCAGCAGTGTTCTTCTTGAAGGCTTCTACACTTGTCCCAGCAGTGTTCTTCTTGAAGGCTTCTACACTTGTCCCAGCAGTGTTCTTCTCGAAGGCTTCTACACTTGTCCCAGCAGTGTTCCTCTTGAAGGCTTCTACACTTGTCCAGCAGTGTTCTTCTTGAAGGCTTCTACACTTGTCCCAGCAGTGTTCTTCTTGAAGGCTTCTACACTTGTCCCAGCAGTGTTCTTCTTGAAGGCTTCTACACTTGTCCCAGCAGTGTTCCTCTTGAAGGCTTCTACACTTGTCCCAGCAGTGTTCTTCTTGAAGGCTTCTACACTTGTCCCAGCAGTGTTCTTCTTGAAGGCTTCTACACTTGTCCCAGCAGTGTTCTTCTTGAAGGCTTCTACACTTGTCCCAGCAGTGTTCTTCTTGAAGGCTTCTACACTTGTCCCAGCAGTGTTCTTCTTGAAGGCTTCTACACTTGTCCCAGCAGTGTTCTTCTTGAAGGCTTCTACACTTGTCCCAGCAGTGTTCTTCTTGAAGGCTTCTACACTTGTCCCAGCAGTGTTCTTCTTGAAGGCTTCTACACTTGTCCCAGCAGTGTTCTTCTTGAAGGCTTCTACACTTGTCCCAGCAGTGTTCCTCTTGAAGGCTTCTACACTTGTCCCAGCAGTGTTCTTCTTGAAGGCTTCTACACTTGTCCCAGCAGTGTTCCTCTTGAAGGCTTCTACACTTGTCCCAGCAGTGTTCTTCTTGAAGGCTTCTACACTTGTCCCAGCAGTGTTCTTCTTGAAGGCTTCTACACTTGTCCCAGCAGTGTTCCTCTTGAAGGCTTCTACACTTGTCCCAGCAGTGTTCTTCTTGAAGGCTTCTACACTTGTCCCAGCAGTGTTCTTCTTGAAGGCTTCTACACTTGTCCCAGCAGTGTTCCTCTTGAAGGCTTCTACACTTGTCCCAGCAGTGTTCTTCTTGAAGGCTTCTACACTTGTCCCAGCAGTGTTCCTCTTGAAGGCTTCTACACTTGTCCCAGCAGTGTTCTTCTTGAAGGCTTCTACACTTGTCCCAGCAGTGTTCTTCTTGAAGGCTTCTACACTTGTCCCAGCAGTGTTCTTCTTGAAGGCTTCTACACTTGTCCCAGCAGTGTTCTTCTTGAAGGCTTCTACACTTGTCCCAGCAGTGTTCTTCTTGAAGGCTTCTACACTTGTCCCAGCAGTGTTCCTCTTGAAGGCTTCTACACTTGTCCCAGCAGTGTTCTTCTTGAAGGCTTCTACACTTGTCCCAGCAGTGTTCTTCTTGAAGGCTTCTACACTTGTCCCAGCAGTGTTCCTCTTGAAGGCTTCTACACTTGTCCCAGCAGTGTTCTTCTTGAAGGCTTCTACACTTGTCCAGCAGTGTTCCTCTTGAAGGCTTCTACACTTGTCCAGCAGTGTTCTTCTTGAAGGCTTCTACACTTGTCCCAGCAGTGTTCTTCTTGAAGGCTTCTACACTTGTCCCAGCAGTGTTCTTCTTGAAGGCTTCTACACTTGTCCCAGCAGTGTTCTTCTTGAAGGCTTCTACACTTGTCCCAGCAGTGTTCTTCTTGAAGGCTTCTACACTTGTCCCAGCAGTGTTCTTCTTGAAGGCTTCTACACTTGTCCCAGCAGTGTTCTTCTTGAAGGCTTCTACACTTGTCCCAGCAGTGTTCTTCTTGAAGGCTTCTACACTTGTCCCAGCAGTGTTCTTCTTGAAGGCTTCTACACTTGTCCCAGCAGTGTTCTTCTTGAAGGCTTCTACACTTGTCCCAGCAGTGTTCTTCTTGAAGGCTTCTACACTTGTCCCAGCAGTGTTCTTCTTGAAGGCTTCTACACTTGTCCCAGCAGTGTTCTTCTTGAAGGCTTCTACACTTGTCCCAGCAGTGTTCTTCTTGAAGGCTTCTACACTTGTCCCAGCAGTGTTCTTCTTGAAGGCTTCTACACTTGTCCCAGCAGTGTTCTTCTTGAAGGCTTCTACACTTGTCCCAGAAGTGTTCTTCTTGAAGGCTTCTACACTTGTCCCAGCAGTGTTCTTCTTGAAGGCTTCTACACTTGTCCCAGCAGTGTTCTTCTTGAAGGCTTCTACACTTGTCCCAGCAGTGTTCTTCTTGAAGGCTTCTACACTTGTCCCAGCAGTGTTCTTCTTGAAGGCTTCTACACTTGTCCCAGCAGTGTTCTTCTTGAAGGCTTCTACACTTGTCCAGCAGTGTTCTTCTTGAAGGCTTCTACACTTGTCCCAGCAGTGTTCTTCTTGAAGGCTTCTACACTTGTCCCAGCAGTGTTCTTCTTGAAGGCTTCTACACTTGTCCCAGCAGTGTTCTTCTTGAAGGCTTCTACACTTGTCCCAGCAGTGTTCTTCTTGAAGGCTTCTACACTTGTCCCAGCAGTGTTCTTCTTCAGGGCTTCTACACTTGTCCCAGCAGTGTTCTTCTTCAGGGCTTCTACACTTGTCCCAGCAGTGTTCTTCTTGAAGGCTTCTACACTTGTCCCAGCAGTGTTCTTCTTGAAGGCTTCTACACTTGTCCCAGCAGTGTTCCTCTTGAAGGCTTCTACACTTGTCCCAGCAGTGTTCCTGTTGAAGGCTTCTACACTTGTCCCAGCAGTGTTCTTCTTGAAGGCTTCTACACTTGTCCCAGCAGTGTTCTTCTTGAAGGCTTCTACACTTGTCCCAGCAGTGTTCTTCTTGAAGGCTTCTACACTTGTCCCAGCAGTGTTCTTCTTGAAGGCTTCTACACTTGTCCCAGCAGTGTTCTTCTTCAGGGCTTCTACACTTGTCCCAGCAGTGTTCTTGAAGGCTTCTACACTTGTCCCAGCAGTGTTCTTCTTCAGGGCTTCTACACTTGTCCCAGCAGTGTTCTTCTTGAAGGCTTCTACACTTGTCCCAGCAGTGTTCCTCTTGAAGGCTTCTACACTTGTCCCAGCAGTGTTCCTCTTGAAGGCTTCTACACTTGTCCCAGCAGTGTTCTTCTTGAAGGCTTCTACACTTGTCCCAGCAGTGTTCTTCTTGAAGGCTTCTACACTTGTCCAGCAGTGTTCCTCTTGAAGGCTTCTACACTTGTCCCAGCAGTGTTCCTCTTGAAGGCTTCTACACTTGTCCCAGCAGTGTTCCTCTTGAAGGCTTCTACACTTGTCCCAGCAGTGTTCTTCTTGAAGGCTTCTACACTTGTCCCAGCAGTGTTCCTCTTGAAGGCTTCTACACTTGTCCAGCAGTGTTCCTCTTGAAGGCTTCTACACTTGTCCCAGCAGTGTTCCTCTTGAAGGCTTCTACACTTGTCCCAGCAGTGTTCTTCTTGAAGGCTTCTACACTTGTCCCAGCAGTGTTCTTCTTGAAGGCTTCTACACTTGTCCCAGCAGTGTTCTTCTTGAAGGCTTCTACACTTGTCCCAGCAGTGTTCTTCTTGAAGGCTTCTACACTTGTCCCAGCAGTGTTCTTCTTGAAGGCTTCTACACTTGTCCAGCAGTGTTCTTCTTGAAGGCTTCTACACTTGTCCCAGCAGTGTTCTTCTTGAAGGCTTCTACACTTGTCCCAGCAGTGTTCTTCTTGAAGGCTTCTACACTTGTCCCAGCAGTGTTCTTCTTCAGGGCTTCTACACTTGTCCCAGCAGTGTTCTTCTTGAAGGCTTCTACACTTGTCCCAGCAGTGTTCTTCTTGAAGGCTTCTACACTTGTCCCAGCAGTGTTCCTCTTGAAGGCTTCTACACTTGTCCCAGCAGTGTTCTTCTTGAAGGCTTCTACACTTGTCCCAGCAGTGTTTCTTTGAAGGCTTCTACACTTGTCCCAGCAGTGTTCTTCTTGAAGGCTTCTACACTTGTCCCAGCAGTGTTCCTCTTGAAGGCTTCTACACTTGTCCCAGCAGTGTTCTTCTTGAAGGCTTCTACACTTGTCCCAGCAGTGTTCTTCTTGAAGGCTTCTACACTTGTCCCAGCAGTGTTCTTCTTGAAGGCTTCTACACTTGTCCCAGCAGTGTTCTTCTTCAGGGCTTCTACACTTGTCCCAGCAGTGTTCTTCTTGAAGGCTTCTACACTTGTCCCAGCAGTGTTCTTCTTGAAGGCTTCTACACTTGTCCCAGCAGTGTTCTTCTTGAAGGCTTCTACACTTGTCCCAGCAGTGTTCTTCTTGAAGGCTTCTACACTTGTCCCCGCAGTGTTCTTCTTGAAGGCTTCTACACTTGTCCCAGCAGTGTTCTTCTTGAAGGCTTCTACACTTGTCCCAGCAGTGTTCTTCTTGAAGGCTTCTACACTTGTCCCAGCAGTGTTCTTCTTGAAGGCTTCTACACTTGTCCCAGCAGTGTTCTTCTTGAAGGCTTCTACACTTGTCCCAGCAGTGTTCCTCTTGAAGGCTTCTACACTTGTCCCAGCAGTGTTCCTCTTGAAGGCTTCTACACTTGTCCCAGCAGTGTTCCTCTTGAAGGCTTCTACACTTGTCCCAGCAGTGTTCCTCTTGAAGGCTTCTACACTTGTCCCAGCAGTGTTGTTCTTGAAGGCTTCTACACTTGTCCCAGCAGTGTTCCTCTTGAAGGCTTCTACACTTGTCCCAGCAGTGTTCCTCTTGAAGGCTTCTACACTTGTCCCAGCAGTGTTCCTCTTGAAGGCTTCTACACTTGTCCCAGCAGTGTTCCTCTTGAAGGCTTCTACACTTGTCCCAGCAGTGTTCCTCTTGAAGGCTTCTACACTTGTCCCAGCAGTGTTCCTCTTGAAGGCTTCTACACTTGTCCCAGCAGTGTTCCTCTTGAAGGCTTCTACACTTGTCCCAGCAGTGTTCCTCTTGAAGGCTTCTACACTTGTCCCAGCAGTGTTCCTCTTGAAATCTTCTACACTTGTCCCAGCAGTGTTCCTCTTGAAGGCTTCTACACTTGTCCCAGCAGTGTTCCTCTTGAAGGCTTCTACACTTGTCCCAGCAGTGTTCCTCTTGAAGGCTTCTACACTTGTCCCAGCAGTGTTCCTCTTGAAGGCTTCTACACTTGTCCCAGCAGTGTTCCTCTTGAAGGCTTCTACACTTGTCCCAGCAGTGTTCCTCTTGAAGGCTTCTACACTTGTCCCAGCAGTGTTCCTCTTGAAGGCTTCTACACTTGTCCCAGCAGTGTTTCCTCTTGAAGGCTTCTACACTTGTCCCAGCAGTGTTCCTCTTGAAGGCTTCTACACTTGTCCCAGCAGTGTTCCTCTTGAAGGCTTCTACACTTGTCCCAGCAGTGTTCCTCTTGAAGGCTTCTACACTTGTCCCAGCAGTGTTCCTCTTGAAGGCTTCTACACTTGTCCCAGCAGTGTTCCTCTTGAAGGCTTCTACACTTGTCCCAGCAGTGTTCCTCTTGAAGGCTTCTACACTTGTCCCAGCAGTGTTCCTCTTGAAGGCTTCTACACTTGTCCCAGCAGTGTTCCTCTTGAAGGCTTCTACACTTGTCCCAGCAGTGTTCCTCTTGAAGGCTTCTACACTTGTCCCAGCAGTGTTCCTCTTGAAGGCTTCTACACTTGTCCCAGCAGTGTTCCTCTTGAAGGCTTCTACACTTGTCCCAGCAGTGTTCCTCTTGAAGGCTTCTACACTTGTCCCAGCAGTGTTCCTCTTGAAGGCTTCTACACTTGTCCCAGCAGTGTTCCTCTTGAAGGCTTCTACACCTGTCCCAGCAGAGTTCCTCTTGAAGGCTTCTGCATTCGTCCCAGCAGTGTTCCTCTAGAAGGCTTCTACACTTGTCTCAGCAGTGTTCCTCTTGAAGGCTTCTACACTTGTCCCAGCAATGTAGTGTTCCTCTTGAAGGCTTCTACACTTGTCCCAGCAGTGTTCCTCTTGAAGTCTTCAACACCTGTCCCAGCAGTGTTCCTCTTGAAGACTTCTACACCTGTCCCAGCAGTGTTCCTTGAAGGTTCTCATTACATTCTTGTCCTCAGCAGTGTTCCTCTTGAAGGCTTCTACACCTGTCCCAGCAGTGTTCCTCTTGAAGGCTTCTACACTTGTCCCAGCAGTGTTCCTCTTGAAGGCTTCTACACTTGTCCCAGCAGTGTTCCTCTTGAAGGCTTCTACACTTGTCCCAGCAGTGTTCCTTTTCAAGGCTTCTACAATTGTCCCAGCAGTGTTCCTTTTGAAGGCTTCTACAATTGTCCCAGCAGTGTTCCTCTTGAAGACTTCTACACCTGTCCCAGCAGTGTTCTTGAAGACTTCTACACTTGTCCCACCAGTGTTCTTGAAGACTTCTTCACCTGTCCCAGCAGTGTTCTTGAACGCTTCTACACTTGTCCCAGCAGTGTTCCTTTTGAAGACTTATACACCTGTCCCAGCAGTATTCTTGAAGGCTTCTACACCTGTCCCAGCAGTGTTTGTGATATCTTCTGGTAGAATGTTGAACAGTCGAGGCTTTTTACCATGGGCTTATTTTACACCTGTATATCTTTTAAGTCCAGTACGAGTTATGGCAGTGTGTATGTTTGGTACTAGACCCTCTCACACCTCCCACGTATGTATTGTCATGTCTCGCATTATTAATTTTTAAAGGGGTGAACCGGTAAGTCGTTCAGAGGACCAAAAGTTCTAGTGGTGGGTCATCATATGACTAAAACCCGCCTCAAGAATCACTTCCTGTTTCCTGACGAATCTTACCTAACTTAACCTCTCCTGGCTACAAAAAGTACGTCTTCTGGATTTTGAGGTGTTCCCAATAACTTAAATGCTTTACTGGCTCTATGCGACTTGTAAACGATCTGTCTTTCTCAGCTCTTATGTATCTCCGCCTTGAATGGTACCATCAAAGCTATGCAATACTCAGAGCGAGAGAGAGCGAGCGCAAGTGATTGGGATTATTTCCCACCTTTCCAGTTTTCCTGGTTTTAGCAACAGTGCCATTTTTTTAGTTCTTTATTCTTGTCATATCTAAGTAGTTGGAATTTGTAACCACTGACCGTAGTATTATTCTATATTGCCCACAAGAAGACTACTTATACTCTACCGAGGTGACTTTCCTGCTTATATTGGTGTCGTACCCAAATTATGATATGCTATGTCTAGTATTCTTATCGAGGTCTGCTGTGAGGATGAGAAACAAGAAAGGTGGTAGTACCGTGCCTTGAGATAGTGAATATTTTACACTGTTAATGCTAGACTTATTTTGTATGTATTGGTACTCTGTATTCTGTTCGTCAGAAAATAAAATATCCATTGGCTTAGGTTATACCTATGGACCTTATTTTATGGGCTATCACTCCTTGATCAGAATTGTCAAATATCTTCTTGAAATCTGCATAAAGATTTTCTTCCAATGCCTCTGTAATTTTGTAGTAATGGTCATTAGTTGTGACATGCATGATCTTCCCGCCCTGAAGTCATGCTAGTACTGCGTCGTATTGTTTGTGGCTTTTTACAAAATTTGTGATTTAACGTCTCGTCAACCTTACTAAGACTTTCATGATGTGATAAGTTACGGATGCTGGTGCCAGAGCTCTACTACATCCTTTATACAGAGGAAGATATATTTGTCTGTCTGCACATGTTAGGGCCTCTGGGATGTCACATAGATCTGAGCACTTTTTCCATGATACTAAGTGATCGTACTAGCGGTATTTTGCACTTCTAGAACAAGGAACTCCACGTATCCGACAAAGGCACTGCATATGTGGGAGTATTTTTTCCCGAATTATACGGGAGTAAAATAATGCTGCTTATATCAGGAATATGATCTGTATTGTTTGCAGGGGTTATGGAAAAAAAATCTGTATTCATCACTATTCTTTCATTTAGTGGACTGCCGAGTGAGATGTAGAGACGTTTAATATACTAGGTATTAAAGTATCCCTGAAGTCAGTAAAGGCGTGAAGTGCTCTCTCGATGTCTATACCGATGGGCCTTAAACCTCCTGAACAAAACATATACATGTCTGTCAATAACAATATAGTCTTTTGCACTATTCCTTTTGTATACCTGTTGCTGGTTTTGAGTCATTGCGACCCGGCCCGGTTTTCAGACCAGGTTTCCTGGTTGACATGTTGATCAATCAAGCTGCTGAAAATCGCGACTCCCAGAACAAAACAGGTACCATGACCTGACTGCTCAGGAGCTGCATGGAGAAATTTGTCGAAAATACAGAAAGTCAAAGGAGATTACCATGTTTTTTTAAGTGTAAATATTGGATAATGTTTCTTTTTTTTTTATCGCTATACAATGCTAACTATAACACAATAAATAAGAGTATAGCGTGGGTAGAGTTTATTCCCTCTTCTTTGAGTCTGCAGAGACAAACTAAATGAACTCAGCTGTGAGACGGAAGGGTAGCAAGCCACACGCAGGTGGGCTCCAGTTATCACTAGTATTACTCAGGCCACGGGAAATAAATCAGGGAAGACAGGAGCCTCCCGCTCCAACACCCCACAATCTCACACACTAACAGCTGCCCTTTCCCTTTTGATTTACAGTTCATGCCGAAAAACCCCTCAAGGGAGGTTCCATTACGATGGTGAGGGGCTCTTGATCTAGGGAATTGGATCTGTGCCCCAATTCCCTGAATTAAGCTTGAATACCTTCTACATCCCTTCTCACAGTGCTGTATAATCCTACGAGTGTAGAGCTCCCTCGCGAAACGATTCTGAGATCCATTTGCCTGCTTATTTTTTTTCCCCAGTGGTAAAGGTTGTGTGAGGGTGATGGTCGCCGCACGAGGCACGGCAGGAGTAGCCGACGGGCAAGTGCAGCTCACACCAGCGTCACGAGGTTCCTTCATAACACCATCATCATAAAGATATTGATCGATGCTCTGTTTCGTAAGCTCATCATTTGCAAATACCAGTGCGTGATGCTCCTATGCCAGAGATAATTCACTGACCTTGGCAGACCGCTGTTTTTGTGAAGATTAAATTCTTTATACCTTGTAAATTTTGTTTAAAGGAATTCGAGACTAACAACACTAATGTTGCTTTGTTGATAACCCATAACTGGCTTTAATACCGAAAGGGAAGGAAGTGTACCTTTGATCTAATAATACTTGTTTGATACAACACCATAGAATCTCGAAACAGAGGACATCTCCATTGTTAACATCTGGCCCACGCTGCCCAACCTGTGGACATGAAATACTTCCACTAGTGGGCCCCGCCAACCTGTGCCGATGTCTTCAACTGCTGAAACGTCAACACTTTCCACGGACTCGAGTATAAAGGCCTCCGCCCTCATGCCTCTGTATTAGTGAAATAGCCTGCTGCGCTAGAGAAACTTCTCTCCAGTATAGATACCCAGGTGTTGCACATGCGCTGTATTCATCAATGTTTATGAGCTATAATAATAATAATAATAGTAATAATAATAATAGTAATATCTTCATTTCTGAAAGTACATGTACAAGGTATACAGACCTAGCTAACTAACACCCAAGTACACATTTTATACTGATGGGTGAACAGGGACAGCAGGTGTCTTATGGAAACACTTCCTAATGTTTTCTAGCCGTACCGGAGATTCGAACGCTGGACCTCAAGTGTGTGAGTTGAGTGCGCTAGTGATCGAGCTACGGGATACCTAGCAGTAATGTCAATGAACATCATAGCCATCACACAGACAAATTTAACAGGAATTTTAGCTTGGAAATATTCAGAACAAGGTACCAAGTAATTTGGGAACAATGAAATAGAGGACTGGCGATGCTGGTCAGGAACATGTGGAGCAGCGAGGAGCTGGATATAATACTTAGTGGCAGTATTAGACCATCACCAACATATTCTCAGATTCATAAGTTAATTAATTTCGTAAGTAAGGATTTCAATATACAAAGACAAATGATTAATCAAATCAGTTGTTTTTCTTCTGAGAGAAGAAACAGTAATTGCGAACGAGCGATAAAGGATGCAAAATAACCACGGGGAAAGGGGGAGGTTATTGATAGCTTTAGGCCTTTCGGGTTGCAGTCAATGCATCAGGAGTTTGCAGTGTTACAGAAATGAGTAAGAAGTCCAGGCAAATTTATTCTGGGAAACCGCTCCCTCTAGAAAAACAGAAATGGGCGCCGGGCAGAATGCCAGGTGCCAGAAAATGCAGACAGTATATTACAGCATATAAGCATAAAGCATATGGAGGTCATAAGCAATGAATATTTAGTAATGACCTGGCCACAACATCATTAGTGATGTGTCAGTTATCACAAACATGCCTCAGACTCCATAACGTTTCGCTATAAAAAACTTTAAATTCTAATTCCAAAAGTCTGGCACTTTATGTTTAATGCTTATATTTCTGTTGTTCTGGAGTTTTTCTTCCTGAACGGATCTGCCTGGACTTCCTACTCATTTCTGCATCCTATGTTGATTGCAACACGAAAGGCCTACAACTCTCACTCCCTTTATGGTTATTTTACACACACACACACACACACACACACACACACACACACACACACACACACACACACTTGACATCTCTACTGCTTCTGCTAACTTCTGTGCACTCGACTCAAGAAGCCTACTGTGTAGGCGAAGGGTTTCGGAATGATGATAATTGTTGCACATGTGTCTTATCAATCTGTCGTTATTGTATACCATTATCATGTTCGCTATACAGGTTAAACTCGCCCACACACACCCACTCATGTGCCCGTTTAACCTATATTTAAAAGTAACTCAAGTTCATGCCTCACTAATGCTAACTGGAAGTTTATTCCACTAATTAACAACTACTGCCAAACCAGTATTTCCCTATATCCTTTCTAAAGCTAAATTTGTGCAACATGAATCCATTGCTGCGAGTCGTGTCTTGCTTATATATTCCTGATTTCCATTTGTACACCTGCAGCTATATCTCACAATTCTACGTCTTTCCAGAGAGTGCAAATTCAGCGTCTTCAACCTTTATTTGTAGGAAAGTCTTCTAATATATTGAATAAACTTCGTAATCTTTCTTTGTATATTTTCCAGCGTATTTATGTCCATGCTGTAATATTAGACCAGAACTGATCAGCATAATCTATACGAAGTCTTACCCAAAATATCTCTTCCATTATTTATTCTTTTTGATAAGAAGCCAAGAATTCTGTTAGGTTCATTGCAAATTATTATACACGGTTTTCTTGGTTTTATTTTGTTTTAACCAGAACTCCTAAATTGTTCTGGTATTCCCTCTGGATAATATCTACATTATCTGGCTGATAATACTATAATTTTTTCTTTTCCTAGGGTTAGAACCTCACACTTGTTTGCATTGAAGTATATGTGCCAATTCTTAGACCTCAACTTACGGGTTTATTGCGTCTCCGTGATTTAAAATAGGAGCATGTAAATAATCTTTGGATTTTTTTTTTGAGGGGGGGAGGGAGGGAAGGTAGTTTAGGTTGTGTAGGTGCAAGTTTCTTATTAAATAACATAATTATTGTAAACTTGAATCTGTTTGGATTCCGTGGAATTACTAGAATGCATCGTCCGATTGGCTTCAAACTATTAGTTCCAATGTGTTTTCCTCGGAGGATGCTTATTGACTTTAGATTGTATAAGTTTTAATGCGTCATTTATATTAAACAATTTTGTTTCCTTGAAATAACTGGGGAACGTATCTTCGGATCAGAAATAAATCAGTGTTTGAACCTATTATATTATGCTAGGTTGACAGTGTAATTTTTTGTGTGCCTATAATATGTCTACCTTCAAGACAGTTGTCAATTTATAAATGTTGTATCCCAAAAGCCTAAATAAAAATAACTTGCCTGTTTGTTTTAATTCTTAACTAAATACTGACCATTCTCAGAACAGTTGGGATTGATTATGACCGTGTTGGTCTTAATTTTCCTTTTATTTAAAAACAGAAAATTGAAATACTGCTTTTCATGGGGTAATTTATCAATGATTTGTACAGTAATGCAACTTTTGAGCGACTTCAAACTTGATGTGCCGATGTATTTTTGGATACTGGTTTCCCTGGAGTATACATGGAGTATACCTCTTCAGTTTAGATTCAAAGCTGGTGTTTCTTAGTGGAAAAATTAATAACTTTTGGGCTGTGTATGTCCTAATTTGCATTTTTTTTAGCTATTTAGAAATGGAGGGGACTTACGTGGCTGCCAGAATTTATTTCCCATCATTGCCTTTGTAACTTGTTAAGCTATCCAAACTTTACGACCCAGTCCTTGGAGTTATTATCTACCTCTAATGTTTTGACTACCGTCCACACCATGGGTGTGTGCTGCTTAGTAAAGAAGTTCAACTAACCATTGTTATTTTCACTCGTAACACGAAGCCTCATCTGTCTGGCTTCAAATATTCATCTCTGATGTGTGGTAACTAGACCAAATTGCTTAGATCAATTTATCATACTGTCATCACCATCATTGCTCATCATTAACACTATCATCACCACCACTCATCTTCACAATCATCACCGTCGTCATATTCTTCCTAAACATCACCACCAATCATTATCTCTATTATCCTCATGATAATCATTATCACCATTATCATACCTATCGCCATTAATTACTTTTCCTTATTATCATTGATCACTCGATACCATCATTATCATCATTAATCACCTTGATCCTTGTTATAATATGATCGTGGGCAAGCGTTAAACAAGTAAGGGTGAAGTAGCACCTAGGAGGTGGGGTAATAAAGTTTTGTCAGAGGAAGGGAAGGAAAGCTTCAACTCCTTGGATCAAGAGCCCATAAACATGAGAGCAGCTTGGAGACAGCATCATCTGTGGTGGGCATCATAGCCCCGAGCCCAGGAAATACCACGAGGCCCTCCTGCTGGGTGTGGAGCTACTGGGTATGTGTTAGAGAGTAGCCACACTTCCCTAATAGGTCCCTTACCCTGGGTACAGGATAGATGGATGACTGGTCAGTGGCGTGGGTAGAGGATAGATGGATGACTGGTCAGTGGCGTGGGTAGAGGATAGATGGATGACTGGTCAGTGGCGTGGGTAAACTACATGAAGTCAGGGTGAGAGGACAGGTCAGGGTGTAAACATAGAGTAAGAAGGATGCTAGGATAGGTGGATGACAGGTCAGGGGCGTGGATAGACTTAGGACGAACAAGGGAGAGAATAGGCAGCTGTTAAAACCAGGGTTAATGATTGAAGGATTAGAAATCGGTTATATGGATAGATGGAGATCACGCCGAGGTGCACAAATGTACCGAATATGCGGTCATAGGTGTCGATAGTTTACCGGTAGGTCAAAGATGTCGACTATGTCACAGTCTTACTTGTTCTTATATCAGACAGGAAGTTTGAAAGACATGAAAAATTGCAGAAAGAGGCGATGAGGATCATCCTAGCATGTCCATGTACCACTTAAATTTTAAACAGATGGAACAAACTTGATGTTACAAGCACCGGAGATTGTGCCTCACTGGTATTAATAGGCTCATCCAAACCCTTGCAAATAATCCCTCCAAAATTTCATCAACACTGGTAAGCACTCCTCCAAATAGATTATAAAACAGGTACTGACCTCCTGATAGATTATAAAAGCTGGTACTGGCTTTCAAATAGATTATAAAAGCTGGTACTGGCTTCCTAATAGATTATAAAAGCTGGTATTGGCTTCCTAATAGATTATAAAAGCTGGTATTGGCTTCCTAATAGATTATAAAAGCTGGTATTGGCTTCCTAATAGATTATAAAAGCTGGTACTGGTTTCTGAATAGATTATAAAAGCTGGTATTGGCTTCCTAATAGATTATAAAAGCTGGTACTGGCTTCCAAATGGATTATAAAAGCTGGTGCTGGCTTCCTAATAGATTATAAAAGCTGGTATTGGCTTCCTAATAGATTATAAAAGCTGGTACTGGCTTTTGAATGGATTATAAAAGCTGGTGCTGGCTTTCAAATAGATGAAAAAAAAACTGGTACTGTCCATCAGATACATGATACATGTCCAGTAAGACAGCCCCGACACTTCCCTGCGCCATGAGGAAATTACCTTTTTCCGAAACCGCTACACCTCTCTTCCTCTTCAAGGGGGGCTCCTTGGCGTGGTGAAGAGGCTCTTGGTCTGAGGAATTAGACCTGTCGGTCTCCTTCCTCAGACCGAACCTAATTACCCCCCAATCCCCCGTTCCTTATCCCATCCTCCCCTTTTTCCTTTCCTCCTCCTCCTCCCCACCCCTCCCTTTTGCCCTTCCTTTTTTTTTTTTTTTTTTTTTTTTTTTTTCCCACAGGCACGCTAGTTCCTAGGTAGGGGAAAGGGTACCAGGGTCCATCCCATTCCATTGAGGCTCTTGGCGGTGGCGTAGTTTGCCGTGGAATCTGGATTGCCTAGGGATGTCCCGATCCCTCTCCGGTATCCCGGAGGGTGGCTTTGGGTGTCTCTCGGGCGACGGGTGTATCTCTGGAAGCCACCTTTCAGATTCCGGGGGTGGTGGCCGAAGGAGGTATGCTTTGTGGCGGATTTCCGGCCGCCCTCTCTTTTGTCCACCGAGGTAGCTCAGCAGATGTGAGGTTGCTATCCCGGATTGCTGGTTTACTGGCATGATGGGTACGGTATGGCACGGGTTCCATGCTGCATCTGCGCTACTTGCGGTGCTGAGGTCCTCTTGGGCACGGAGGGAGATTTCTGGCCCTTTCATTCCTCCTAGGAACTATCCCTCCCCAGTCCCCCCTTTTTCTTTTTTTTATTTTTATTTTCTTTCTTTTTTTTTCTTAAAAACAAAAAGAAAAGTAACCTAACCATGGCAGCCCTAGTCCATGAACCTGCTACCCCCAGGCCCCTTCTTGATACCGCACCCCGTTCTGACCCTGCCTCATCTTTGGACCACTCTTCGGACACTCCTCATGCCTCTGTACCTCTTGCCGGTGCTGTTTCCTCACCCGCTTCAGGTACTGAGGCCTCTACTGACTCCTTTGATTTCTCTGACCTTTGCTTTCCTCTGACTATGCTTCCGGCCTCTCCCTCTACGGTGCCGCAATTTTCGAATCGCCGACCCGTTCCACGTCGGACCAACTCTGGTCCCACGCCTAAACGCCAACGACAGTTACCTGCTGATGATACTTCTCCACCTTCTCGTTCTTCTCAGAAAAGATCGACACGTCCTTCACTACCTTTCCACGCTCAGTTTCAGACTGCACAATGGACTAAATTCTTCACTTTACGACCGACTTCCTCTACTGCCTATCTTTCTGACCACAGTATTGGCAAGGCACTCCTATGCCATGTTGGTAAAGATATTTCTTTTCATGCTCTTAAGAGTGGTACGTGCATCATCACCGTACAGAATGCTACCCAGGCTCATGAGCTTTCTCGTCTTTCCCATATCGATATTGTTCCTGTCACTATTGAAAAACATCATTTCCTCAATTCTTGCAGTGGTACCGTCATTCT
Organism: Cherax quadricarinatus; assembly: GCF_026875155.1. Classification (NCBI taxonomy): domain Eukaryota; kingdom Metazoa; phylum Arthropoda; class Malacostraca; order Decapoda; family Parastacidae; genus Cherax; species Cherax quadricarinatus. Next base: position 18,791,873 of record NC_069406.1, read on the forward strand.
GCCCCATACCATAGTTCAACAAAATTTCCAGACATGTGGCACTGACATTCTTGAACAGCTGGAACTCCAAGATCTCCCAATCCTCAAGGTAGACACTTACGTTCTTCCTGCCCACGGGTGGAGACGATACCCTAGCAATGTGGCTCGTTTAACTTTTGACAGCCGTGAACTCCCATCCTCAGTTTATGTAGCAGGACATCGGTTACAAGTTCGAAAGGTGATCCCTACACCGCAACAGTGTAGAGAAATTGCTGGTGATTTGGCCATCCAGTGAAATATCACGGATCTATCGCCGAATGCCCAGTCTGTGGTGCCGATGACCATTCTAATACGTCTTGCAATCGACCTCCCTCTTGCCTTAATTGTCATGAGGCTCACCCTTCATACTCTCGCCGTTGTCAAGTCTACTTAAACGAGCGGGAAATCCGTTACCTCAAAGAGGCAGAAGGTCTCCCTTATGCCATGGCAGTTTCTCATCTCCGCCTCCAAGGGAGACTACCTCGTGTTTCTTATTCCCATGTTTCAAAAAGTCCTCCCACTTCTGGTATCCCATCTTCTGCACCCACCTCTGTGGTTACCTCTCCCATAGTCACTCCTGTATCTAATTCTTTTGCTGTCCTCGGCTCAGACGTCCCTACTTCAACGCCTCAGTCTGATCTCGCTTCTTCGTGTTCTCTCTCACAAGCCTCAGTAGTGACGAGATCTCGTATGACACCTCCTCCCAGTCGTCCCTCTACTTATCAAAAGTCAAAAAAAGGTCTGCTAACACCTCCAACCCATCTTCCACCTCCTCATTTTACCTTCCCTGTCTCTGTACCTGGTTCTCCCCCTCTCACTGGCTCTGTTACAAGTGTAGAGGTTCACCCTCCTCCTCGTACTGTACCTTCCTCCCCTGTTCCTTCCCAAGTTTCTTCCTCTTCTGCCACCTCCCAGGTTTCTGCCTCTTCTGTCCCCTTCCACACTTCTCCAGTTCCCTCCACCCTTTCACCCCCCCTACCTTAGTACAGTCCAATACAGTTCCAATCTTTACTCATCCTCCCCCTACCATTTCCAATATTGTCTCCCATTTGACGTCTCTGAATTCCGAAACACTTGAAGCAATCTCTGAATATATTGCAGAGACCAAACCATCAATGGACACTGATCCACCCTCTGCTCCTTCTCTCTCCTCTGCTCCATCTGCGCAACTCCTTTCTTCACAGTGCACCGTTCCTTCACTGCTTGAACGTTTTCCACTGCCTCCACATGTGGACTTTTCTAACCCCTCTAGTCCGTAGGAACCCTTACCTGCGGATTTCAGGTATCTTTATCATTGCCAATCATGGCCTATTTACAGTGGAATATATGCGGCCTCAGGGGTAACTGGGGTGACCTTCAGATGTTACTCTCCCAGTTTTCCCCTGTTGGTGTTTGCTTACAGGAACCAAAATTACACTCTGCTGTTATCTCTCCCATCTCAGGCTATAATTTATTGTATTCTTCAGATCCTTTTCCTGATGGGACATTTAATGAAAGTGCCCTTCTTCTACGCACTGATATTCTGTACCATCAGCTATTTGTTCATACTTCGCTGCATTACACAGCAGCCCGTATCCACTTGCATAGGTGGTATACGCTCTGTTCTTTATATCTCTCTCCTTCTCGGGCATTATCTATTCCGGATATTGCCTTTCTTGTTTCGTCATTACTGCCACCGATTCTGTTACTTGGTGATTTTAGTGCCCACCATTTCCTCTGGGGGGGGGGGTCTCACTGTGATTCCTGTGGCATTCAGTTAGAGGCTTTTCTTGCCACCCACCCCGTCCATGTTTTAAATACAGGTACTCGCACCCATTTTGATCCTTGGACTCGCACTCTCTCTTGCATCGATCTCTCAGTCTGCTCTTCCTCCACCGCATTAGACTTCACTTGGTCTGTTCTTCCGGACTTACATGACAGCGATCATTTCCCAATCATTCTTACTTCCCCTTCATATTCACCACCTCTTCGCATCCCACGCTGGCAATTTGATCAGGCAAATTGGAACCTTTACTCACACCTAACTGTTTTTAGAGAGGTCCCTTCTTCGTCCTCCATCGATGAGCTTTTACACCTCTTCTCGTCCTCCGTTTCAACCGCAGCTTCTCATTCTATACCCCAAACTTCGGGCAGGCATTCTCAGAAATGCGTGCCTTGGTGGTCTCCTGCTTGTGCTCGTGCAGTACGTTTGAAACGTGCTGCATGGGGCAGGTACCGGTACAATAGAACCACAGAGAGACTTCTTGATTTTAAGCAGAAGTGTGCGATCGCTTGCCATGTCATCCGTGACGCTAAACGCACTTGCTGGCGAGATTGTCTCCACCATCACCTCTGCTTCCTCTATGAATGCAGTCTGGAAAAAAGTACGAAAACTGAGTGGTAAATATTCTTCTGACCCAGCTCCTGTTCTGCGGGTTGCTGGTGTTGATATAGCAAACCCACTAGATGTTGCCAATGAAATTGGCAATCATCTGGTCTGTATCTCTCAGGGACTCCATCTATGCCCCTCATTTCTTTCCTCAAAGTTTGCCAGAGAGTTAGCACCCTTGGACTTTTCTTCTCTCAGAGAAGAACAGTATAATGTGCCTTTTACACTTCAAGAACTGGAGGCAACACTCTCAGCTTGCCAATCATCGGCAGCTGGGCCCGACGACATTCATATTCGTATGCTACAACATTTACATCAGTCAGCCCTTGCAGTCCTATTACGCCTTTACAATCTTATTTGGTCACAAGGAGTTCTTCCACAGCTGTGGAAATCCGCCATTGTTCTCCCTTTCTGCAAACCAGGCACTACGGGACATGAAACCTCCCACTATCGTCCCATTGCTCTTACCAGTGCAGTTTGCAAAGTGATGGAACGCCTAGTAAATAGACGTTTAGTGTGGTATTTAGAGACACACAACAGTCTCTCCACTCGTCAATATGGCTATCGTAAGGGACGTTCTACCATAGACCCCTTACTATGCTTGGATATGTATGTTCATAATGCCTTTGCGAATAACCACTCGGTTATTGCCATATTTTTTGACCTTGAGAAGGCATATGACACAACTTGGAGGTATAATATTTTAGCCCAAGCCCACTCCTTAGGCCTTCGAGGCAATCTACCATCCTTCCTTAAGAACTTTTTAACTGACAGGCATTTCCGTGTTCGAGTTAATAATGTGCTCTCCCCGGACTTTATCCAAGCTGAAGGTGTCCCCCAGGGATGTGTTCTGAGCACAACACTTTTTCTCCTTGCTATTAATGATTTGGCCTCTAGTCTTCCATCAAATATTTGGTCATCACTATGTTGATGACTTCGCTATTGCCTGTGCAGGTGCTGACTGTCACCTCATTACAGTTTCTCTCCAGCATGCAGTCGACTATGTTTCCAATTGGGCCACCACACGTGGGTTTAAATTTTCCAGCACTAAAACCCACCAAATTACTTTCACTAGACGCTCTGTCATCTCCGATCATCCTTTGTACCTCTATGGCTCCCGTATCCCTGAACGTGATAGTCAAGTTTCTGGGCTTCCTCTTTGATCGTAGATTATCCTGGAAACCTCACATTACCTCTCTGAAGGCAACTTGTCACAGCCGGTTGAACCTTCTTAAAACCCTTGCTCATCTTTCATGGGGAGCTGATCGTCGAACCCTCCTTCGCCTACATTCCACCCTTATTTTATCGAAACTTGATTATGGTGACCAGATCTATTCAGCGGCATCTCCTGCTACTCTCTCTAACCTTAACCCCATTCATCACCAAGGATTACGTTTATGCCTTGGTACTTTTTGCTCTTCCCCTGTCGAGAGCCTCTATGCAGAAGCAAACGTTCCATCCTTATCCGATCGCCGTGATGCCCATTGCCTTTGCTACTATGTATGCTCTCATGATCTCCACAATCCTCCCATTTATAGAATGGTCACTGATATTAGTAGACATTCTTGTTCGCCGCCCCTGTTTAATCCGTCCCTTCTCTCTTCACCTTCATTCGCTCTTGTCTTCTCTTCAATTACCACCTTTCTATGTTCATGTAGCATCTCACTTTTCCCTACCCCCCTGGGAAGTTCCAGCTGTTCGAGTCTGTTCTTTCTCTCTCCCTTGCTCGAAAGCCCAACTGTCTACGGTCACTTCCCGCTCTTTTTCTTGACCACTTTCACTCTCATTCTCATGCCATTGCTGTGTACACAGATGGCTCAAGTCTTCTGACGGTGTAGGATTCGCAGCAGTGTTTCCGGACAGCGTCGTATGAGGGCATTTACTATCTTTGGCTAGTATTTTTAATGCTGAATTGTATGCCATCCTTGCAGCACTTATATCCGTATTGCATCTATGCCTGTGTCATCATTTGTGGTTGTCTCAGACTCCCTTAGTGCTTTACAGGCTATACAGAAATTTGATACACCTCACCCCTTAGTCCTCCGTATCCAACTTTGGCTACGCCGCATCTTTACCAAGCATGAAGATAGTTTTTTGTTGGGTCCCTGGTCATGTTGACATACAGGGCAATGAACAGGCAGACACTGCTGTGCGGTCAGCAGTACATGACCTACCAGTTTCATATAGAGGTATTCCATTTATGGACTATTTTGTTGCAATATCTTCCCACCTTCACACCCGTTGGCAACACCGTTGGTCTACTATGCTCGGCAACAAACTTCAATCTATTAAACCAAGTATAGGTTACTGGCCGTCTTCTTATCACTAGTGTCGAGGTTGGGAGACTACTCTCTCCCGTCTTCGCATTGGCCATACTCGTCTTACTTAGGGATATCTCATGGAGAGGCACCCTGCTCCTCTGTGAGAATTGCCAAGCTCCATTATCAGTCAGCCACATTCTGTTGGACTGCCCACTTTATCAACGAGCACGCAGAATTTACCTCCGTCGTCGTCTTCGCTCCGCTGCTCTCTTTACCTTCCCTTCTCGCTGATGGACCCACCTTTCATCTGGACTCTCTCATTGACTTTTTGACAACTACTGACTTACTTCACAAATTCTGATACCTTCAGCCCTTTCTACTTCAATCTCTTGCTACCCTCTACCCCCGTACTATCCCTTGCCCCGCTGTTTTCTGTAGCCTACTGATCATCCCTCCTCCCTTCTGCCATCCAATACCCTCGCTTCCTTCTCTACCCTGCAGCGCTGTACAGCCCTTGTGGCTTAGCGCTTCTTTTTGATTATAATAATAATACACCTCGCTTTCCTTCCATAAAGAACTTTTTTAGAACAAAATTAAAACCTCATCTTGAAACTTTGTGATGTCTAACTGTTTTGATGCTTTAGATGCAGAGCACTTTGTCATAAAGACCTGACAGAGACTCAGAAAAAATGCGGATTTTAAGCAGTTGCTTCTATAGAAGATAAGTAAGACATCGTTTTTGCAGATATACCGTCTTCTGTTATGACTCAAGAAATCGTAATGACACGATTGCAAATAAACCATACCCCCGGCCGGGATTGAACCCGCGGTCATAGTCTATGACTCTATGACCGCGGGTTCAATCCCGGCCGGGGGTATGGTCTTCTGTTATGTTGCATTTTGGAAGATTTCAAGAATTCACGCTCATGATGTATATGATGGCTCAGTCTACGAAGCCAATAGTGAAACTGCTAGTGCTGTTGTCATGCACAGCTCCTCTGAAAATCTGATCATGCATCAACAACTGTACTTCCACTCCTTGCACTCGCGTGTGTGCATGTACCAAAAGTTGGTACATTAACTGTAAGTGATTCTTTCTCGTCCAAGGATGCCTTTCAGTCCATGAGTGTTAAATGTTATATGCTCGTACCAGAACCAAGACACAGGTATGGAAGAATTTTGGAGTGTGGAGTCAGAATACACGTTCTGTAGATTCTTTTACACTTGGCTTCCACTACTGGAACTGATAATTTAACATGTGTTCAAGGACGGAATAGATTAGAATTTCGTGCTATCAACTAAATGGTTGAGGACAACAACGTGAAGAGAACTTCTAATGAACTTTACTGACTTGAGGCAGATGGAGACTAACGCCAGAAAGTTCACTGATCATTCTATCATGCAGGAGGAGCCAGATGTCTACGGTGCATACAACAAAATCAGCAGACTCGTCAATGTTAAAACTTCCTAACTTCGGCTGGACCACAAGCACCCTTGGAAATTTGCAGCACAAGTAAATGTAAATGCTGCCAGATGAATTATTGTCACACCCTGCGTCATTATGGGATATGCGAAAAAATTGTTCAAAAATATCAAATTATTTAATCCTCAGTGTTATATTACCAAACATTCTTGAAAAAAAATACCCTGACTGAATATTCTGAAGTCATTAACATTTCAGCATGAGTTAAATCATTCCTTCCCATTGATTATTATAAATATAATCATATGAGCTACATTGTTATATCCTGAGGACTAAATTCACTTGTATAAAAACTCGCTACGATTGTTACCAGATCATTACTCTGAATAGTTCATTATCATTGTAACTTTACCTATCAAAACCTTATGACGCAGTCCCTGGACCCATCATGTGCCTCTGTAATCTCCTGACTACCGTCCACGGGATGAATATTGGATGCATAATGAAGCCCTTACAATAAATTATAAATGTGGGAAGGGATTAAGGTCAGATCTGGACTGTGTATAGATTCAAGACAAGTATGGAGAATGGATAGATTAAGGATAGGTTCTGGAATTTATATAGCTTGAAGGCAGGTCTGGAGTGTGGATAGATTTTAACATATACCATTGCAAGTTGCCATATATCGTACATTTGAGTATTTTAAACTCTCTCCGCTATGAGATATATTAAGTATTCCACTTGACATAAGTTAAATTTTAAGCTAAAATGGGTTATCATAGGTTAGATCTGCATATTATTATACGTATGTGCGTTCACAGCATTCATGCGGCCTCACAACCAATACGTAATTTATGTTGTTGTAAAACCGTGTGTGTATTTTACTAAATATAAACTTGTTTCCGTAAATATTAGTGTGTATATCCTGTGTAGGGTAATTGCCACATAAAAACCTTCTCTGGAGGCAAGCTAAAATTATCAAACTACTCGTAAATATGAAAAGGAAAAAGTGAGTGGCGGGTTGAGGCAGGAACAGCAGGACCCCTCGCTGTTTATTATTCATGGTACAAACACCCAGAAATTTGAGACCCTTCATGTTGATGCTCTGACGCCAGCACCAGCAACGACCCTCACCAGGCTGGTCAGGCTCACTTGCCTGGCTGGATGGTCAGGCTCGCTGGTCTGGTTGGATGGTCAGGCTCGCTTGTCTGGTTGGATGGTCAGGCTCGCTGGTCTGGTTGGATGGTCAGGCTCGCTGGTCTGGTTGGATGGTCAGGCTCGCTGGTCTGGTTGGATGGTCAGGCTCGCTTGTCTGGTTGGATGGTCAGGCTCGCTGGTCTGGTTGGATGGTCAGGCTCGCTGGTCTGGTTGGATGGTCAGGCTCGCTGGTCTGGTTGGATGGTCAGGCTCGCTGGTCTGGTTGGATGGTCAGGCTCGCTGGTCTGGTTGGATGGTCAGGCTCGCTGGTCTGGTTGGATGGTCAGGCTCGCTGGCCTGGCTGGATGGTCAGGCTCGCTGGCCTGGCTGGATGGTCAGGCTCGCTGGCCTGGCTGGATGGTCAGGCTCGCTGGCCTGGCTGGATGGTCAGGCTCGCTGGCCTGGCTGGATGGTCAGGCTCGTTGGCCTGGCTGGATGGTCAGCCTCGCTGGCCTGGCTGGATGGTCAGGCTGGTGTTCCCTCATCCAGATCGTACGCTTTCCTTACCACACTTAGACTGAAGAAACACTTTCTTGTAACATGTATGTAACATGTAACATACATGTAACATACTTGCATCTTTAACTTTCATCTGTCTCTCGTGTCCCTTCCCTCCCTCCCTTCAGCTTTTCGCTGTCTCAACTATCGGGTAATCTTTGTATGTTATAAGTAGCCTTCTTTTCCTGGTTCTCCTTCCTTTCATTTCTTTCCATGTCTGGCCTGGTGTTTCTTTTTCATCCCGATTTTTTACAATGTTTTACTTGCTGAGGTTAAGCAATTACGTTGCACTAATTAGGGACACTTCTCTGTAGTTTAGGGCTTCTTGTTTGTCTCCTACTTGAATATTAACTAAGTCTCAGCTCCTGGCACCGCTATTTAACTTGTCATAATGGTTCCACTCGCTCCTAGCTTCCATGCTGGTGTTACATTTAATGGAACTTACGGGGTTAGTTGCCAGATGTCGATCGCACTTGGCGATGTGTGTACAAGATACTATAGACAAGATAGCAGAGAGAGAGAGAGAGAGAGAGAGAGAGAGAGAGAGAGAGAGAGAGAGAGCAGCAGTGGTGTGGCACCTTACAGTGCCACACCAGTGATGCTAATGTCAGTGCTGCCTCTGCTACCATCGCCGCCGCCAATGCCACCACTACCACAAGCAGCAGAAGAGATAGAGAGATAGAGAGATCCAAGTTAATAACCTTCCAGACAAAGTACAGTCCCAGGTATCCAGTCAAAGTAGCGAGGCAACGGTTAATTAGTCAATCATGAAGGTATGTGATGGTAGAATGTTGTTCTGGAGTCCTTGGCCTCTGCCGCCATCACCTACCCTATCACCATCCATCGCCCACGTCACCACTTATCCATAACCATCGCCATTACCCTACTTACCTACCTCTTCCCTGCAGTGTCCAGCATCCAGAGTATGGCAGCTGGTGATGGGTGGGAAGACACGTGTCCCCCTCACAGGGACAACGATCACCACTATAACCGGCTAAACTTTCATGGAGAGACACGACGAATGCTAGTCGAGCCCAGGCTCGTCCTTATTACTGAACCATCACAATGCGTTGCCTCACTGTGTGTGTAAACTGCCTTCCTGTTGACTACGCTCTAGCCTAATGGTATGGTGCCCATAATACCGAAGAAAATATAGGTTATTTGGGAACAAGTATACATAAGTACAATTATCATACATAGTGTAAAATTACTTATAACCCGAAAAAGTCAATGATTTATTTCCATTGGGGTCCTTGTGAAATCTTATTACTTAAGGCACGACAGTAAGTTATAGTAAGATTTAGCTTTTATATGGGTTCGTAGGTCTTGATCAAGTAATGCTATAACTCGATACATCTGTGACCGCCCGGGTGCACTGCACCCAGGCAATCAAATATCCGACTGTGTGTGCATTGTACCCAGGCGATCAAAATATCCGTGGTTCCCTTGCCCTGGCCGGCCGCCTGGCGCAATCCAGCAGAATTGCTCATAAATACTGGTGGTGTGAGGGCGTGATCGCAGCCTTCACAGCTGAAGGTCACTCCTTCCTGGAATCCTCGCGCACACCCCATTTTCCCCGAGGGACCCAGTAATAATAATATCTGTTTACCTATTCGAGGGTTTCGTGTCGAGCCTTCCTAAAGTACTGCCTCCAGAGGTAGTTTTTTGTTTAACTCGAACAAGACGTGACTTTAGTAAATATTGAAAAGACAGTTAATGCAGTGGAATCTTTTTAATACCTTACACCCACGACTGGACTTCATCAGTACACGTACTTGTGGGTGAAACGTACCAATGAGGATTTCTCTGCACTGTCTTTTAACCTGCTTTAAAGAAGCCATTCGTGGCGAAAACTTTTCTTCTTTTAACCATTTTTTTTTTTACACTGAGTTGTTGTAGCACTGCCCAGGGCTCCTGGTTTCTGCCTGAGTGTTCTCTCCAAGGAAGGATCTAGCTCGAATGATTCGAGCTTGGACTTCCTACTCATTTCTGCAACATTGCAAGCTCCTGATGTGTTTGCAATACGAAAAACCTAGAGCTATCATTCAACACCCCCTTTGACTGTTTTGCTTATGTATATTTATGCTTATGGTCACTTAATCCCTTTTCTCTCTTCTCTAAAGTAATCATTGAAGCTGCTCTGTACTTTTTTTCCTCTATTTCGAAGTAATAATAAAAACACACAAGAGTAAAAGTAACGAGGATCTTGTGTTTACCTGGAGTCGCTTCCGGAGGTCACTGCCCCCGCGATCCGGTCCCACAGCTTTTAAACTTTTTTACAGATATCTTTGGATAGAAGTCAAGCGCTTCTTTCCCTTTGGCTATATGTTCCCGAAGGCCTTAGCATTTCCACCTGGTTATAAAAAGCAATATTTATACTGTTTGTTAGTTGCTTTTCAGCTTGACGAACCAGTCAGTGGGCAATAGACCTCAAGAAGCAAGCTTGACCTGTCTTCGCCTTCACCTGTAGACTGTATTATCAATGATACGGGATGATGGTGATTATAATTCCGACTGTGATGATGAGAGGAGTTGATGATAATGACGATGGTAATGCTGGTGATGATAAGCTACCTCAACTGTGTGTTTTGAGTTGTGATGCTGTGTGCCAGCGGCTTACTTCCTGGATAGAGGCAGGGTATAAACCTGCGCTCAGCTCACACATTGAGGTCCAGGGATTGATCCCCCGGTACTGCTGAAAAACATCAGGACGTGTTTCCATAAGACACCTGCCGTCAGTTTTCACCCATCAGTAAAATGGATATCTGGGTGTTAGTCAACTGGTGTGGGTCGCATCCTGGGGGAGAAAATTGACCTAATTTGTCCGAAATGTTCTGCATAAAAAGCGGCTTTTTATATAGTAGTATGTCATTGATGTCGGCTAGGCCTGGATACCTTGTATATTTGCTTGTAGAATTAAATATATTATTACAGCGTAACCAGAAACAATATGGACCATAACCTAGCTTATGAAAAGCTAATAATCGCGTCCAGGTACCAGGAAAAGCTTACGATGACCCTCGTATCCTTACTGCTTCCACATGGTAGCAAGCACTTCTTCAGAAATGTACCTTATGGTGTTACTAGGAATGTGCTGAATAGAAATATCGACCTACAACTGCGAGACGACTACTCACGCTTGAATACAACTAAACACGTATGCTGTGGTATGCTGTTGCTGTTGAAATGCGAAGCTGCAACAAGACGAGAGAGGCAAACAAGAATTCAGAGCTTGGAAAATGTGCGGTGGGCCGTGGCGAGGTAGCTGCACCAGGGGCGAGCCATCAGGGTGAGGATGACGATTAAGGAAATTCTTGAGAGGGTCGGCATTCACCTGCTGGCGAGGCTGTTGCGACACCCACCCACCCACCCACCCAACTGTCGTCTCCACCATTATCAGACACTGGAGCCTCCAGCACCACCAGGCACTGCCGTCTCCAGCCCCAAAAGATCTGGCTCAGGCCCTCAGGACCTGGACGCTGGGGAGGCATCTGGAGACTAATGAGCAGTTTGGGGACATTTGCAGCCTTGTCGCGCAGTTATGGGGACATTTGCAGCCTTGTCGCGCAGTTATGGGGACATTTGCAGCCTTGTCGCGCAGTTATGGGGACATTTGCAGCCTTGTCGCGCAGTTATGGGGACATTTGCAGCCTTGTCGCGCAGTTATGGGGACATTTGCAGCCTTGTCGCGCAGTTATGGGGACATTTGCAGCCTTGTCGCGCAGTTATGGGGACATTTGCAGCCTTGTCGCGCAGTTATGGGGACATTTGCAGCCTTGTCGCGCAGTTATGGGGACATTTGCAGCCTTGTCGCGCAGTTATGGGGACATTTGCAGCCTTGTCGCGCAGTTATGGGGACATTTGCAGCCTTGTCGCGCAGTTATGGGGACATTTGCAGCCTTGTCGCGCAGTTATGGGGACATTTGCAGCCTTGTCGCGCAGTTATGGGGACATTTGCAGCCTTGTCGCGCAGTTATGGGGACATTTGCAGCCTTGTCGCGCAGTTATGGGGACATCTGCAGCCGTGTAGAGGGCCTGCAGTCTGTGGAACATCTGCAGCTTTGTAGAGCAGTTTTGGGGACATCCGTCACTGTGCACCACACCTGTTATTGGAGGAACACAACTGTCATGGTGCACCACCACACCTGTCATGGTGCACCACCACACCTGTCATGGTGCACCACCACACCTGTCATGGTGCACCACCACACCTGTCATGGTGCACCACCACACCTGTCATGGTCACCACACCTGTCATGGTCACCACACCTGTCATGGTGCACCACCACACCTGTCATGGTCACCACACCTGTCATGGTGCACCACCACACCTGTCATGGAACACCGCCACACCTGTCATGGTGCACAACCATACCTTCCATGGTGCACCCCCACACCTGTTCTGGTGCACCATGTCATCAGCTTTATAAGGAGAGAGACCCGAGCTGAAAAAAAAAATATATACTAACTTCTTGCGCCCTCACCCCTCAAGAGAAGTTCCTTGATGCTGGTGAGGGGCTCTTGATCTAGGGAATTGGATCTGTGCTCCGGTTCCTTGCATCGAGTCTGAATATTCAACCTTCCGTCCCTCCCCCACATGCGCTGTATAATCCTACGGGTTTAGCTCTCCCCCATGATTATAATAAAATTGCGCCCTCACAGATTCAATTAATATACAAATTACTAGTTAAAGCACTTTGAGAAAAGGTAACTAATATATACGTAAATAATTGAGGGTCAGGCCCAAAATCTGCTAACTAGAGCGAGAAATCTGCTAACTAGAAATCTGCTAACTAGAGCGAGAAAACAGTGTCAAAATTCGTGTCTCCAGCGTAGTCAGCCCATTAGTATCATTTAAAAAATCTTGACGGATCATCTGGAAGAGGCTCTCATGATGGAACTGGGTAACTTCCCTCTGAAAGTACCAGATCATTCGGGCTGTGATGTCTACGTAAGCCTGTGGGGCTTCTAGTAGCAAATGGTCTGGTTGACCAGGAAGTCAATTACGAAGTCTGGCCTGAGGCCCGGCTGCAAGAATACGCAACCTGATCTTTATTTGCTTTGGTAATGCGTACTGATGCAGCCTGTTGTTCAATTTGGAGACAGTGTTACGCAAATTGCACTTCGTGCATTTCGGCACGCTCGAATTCTCCGTGAAATTGTATTACTCATTTTTCTCAGGATAGGTTTGGTTAGGATACGATAGGATGGATTAAGTATGATTCAGGTGATGTATATTAAACCTATATTTCCGTATATATTTCCAATAAAGAACAAAAATTGTGGGTTACGTGTGGCATTACGAGGGTGCTGGATGCGTACGTCTACATTTCAAGTTTGTGGTTTAACACACAAGTTTAAAAAATGGGATAGACGGGCTGATTGACGTGTTTGTGGCTCAGTTGGTAGCACACTCAGCTCACACACTGAATGTGCGTAGTTCGATCCCCAGTACGGGTGGAAACGTTGGGCGTGTTTCATTACACCTGCTGCCCCTTTTCACCTAGCAGTAAGTAGGTACCTGGGTGTTAGGCTACTGTTGTGGGTGGTATCCTGGGATGGGGGGGAATATACCATAAATAGTGCTGGGCTTTGAAGTGAGCTGAGGTAGGATAACAGCCCTTAGACTGTAAAACTGATTTGTGTAAACAAAAAAACAAGAGAGAATAACCAGGGTATATACGGTAGTCAAGAGAGGAGTGAAGTCAACAGCAGAGGGGCGGGATCACCAGTCTAATAGCAGTGTCTTAGGAAAATTAGTTTAGTCAAAACTTCTTAAATAATGATGTTGCCAGGTGTTATGATGACAGTGTTGGTAGCTACAATCAATGCACTTTGCGTATATCACCGTTCGAGTATGTCCTAATAAAACTTTATATGATTGTGGAGCTACGTGTAAAGGGAGACCAGTGTGTATGCAGTAAGGATGACGTGAATAATGCCTGCGTCATTCACAGTAACTCCCACAGTCGCCTTATATAATGAAGCCGGACTTAGCATCGGTGAAGAGAGCCCACTCGAGTAGTGAGAGCGCGATGATTACGACTGGAGTGAAAAAGTTCCCGAGTTATACCTCTCAATAAATTGCCTAGTATTACACCTCTTTGTTTATTTCACAGTTGTCGGTAGCTGATACAATCTCTTAGAAAAAATAGTTTACTCAAGCACTCAGAGGGCGAGTGGTAACGTAACTGCTATCCAACTACATAAACTGAAATGCAACGTAACTGTGACCAGTCTCGAGGGTTTGTCGACCCTCTCAACCTGGCTTGATCAACCATACTGTTGTAGCCAGTGTCCCGCAGGGCCACACAACCATCACTACCTGGTTGATACAGCACTCGTCACAGGCAGCGGTTCAGTTTCCTCTAGTAAGCTCCCAACCTGCCCTGCAACACTAGGACATGCCGAGTATTGCTGAGAAAATTGTATCCAGGCTTTGCAACTCCCGCTTCGCTATGTATTACACAGAACCACCGCGAGCGTAGGAGCAGAGCTTGCTACCACCTGCAGTTCATGAGACTGCCATTCCCACGAGCTTCCCTGGGGCGGGGGAGGTGGCAGACCAGAGGCCTAGCTTCTCCCAACGAGAACCATGAGGGCTGGAATGTGGCTAGGCTTGGGGACAGCTGGTCCCAGACAATCCCATGACAGGGAGCCATCTGGAGAAGACCCGGGCAGGGAGAGTACCGGCAAATCAAGAAGAACCGCGAGCGTCTAGTGATTGTCATCAACTTTACCAACAAAGTTGTGGAAGTTATTGAGATTTTGGCTTTCAGCATCTACATGTATTGAATAAATTAGGGTTTATAATACTTATAATGAAATGCCAGTGTTAGCGAGTGGAGGACTCCTGATGAGTAGATTTAATCTGTCCTCTCCTTCCTTACATCAAACCTGATTACCTGCCATTCCCCAAAGGAGCTTCACAACCCGTACGGGTTTAGCGCTTCCCTCTATGTAATAGTGTGTGAGCGAAGTGTGGGAGGAGTATGCTAGTGTAAAAGTAAGGTCTGGTTGGGCTGTAGTAGTGTGGGAGTGAGGTGCGGGCGAGAGTCTGAAGTTGAGGGGAGAGGGTGGGGGGGAGAACATTCCACCAGTCTAACCTAGTACACAGGAGAATAAGAAGGCACAATACCGTGACTGGAATAATATACAAATAATCCGCACTTACACTGAAACTTACGACGTTTCGGTCCATCAACCAGTCACAGTGTGACTAGTTAATGGGCCAAGTCGGACCGAAACGTCGTCATAAGTTTCAGTCTCCTAAATACAGGTTACATATTTGTGTACAGTACAAAGCAGCAAGTGGGCGGCCTCTGCCTCTATATATTATTTACATTACATTCGTACCTCTGGGTTCCCTCAGTCTATAAATATGATCATGCTCATACTCCAACAGCACGTGAAATCTCAGTTAACTCTGTCATACCGGCGGAAGGGAGGAGCGAGATAGTCTTATTCTCCAGGTAATGCACCAAAATCTAATTAATCTCACTTGACTAATTTCCTTATTAAATGAAATGTTTCAATCGAAGGTAACAATGCACGAATTAAACATTTCAGTCAAAATTAATATTATACTGAAAATACTGGGGAATGCCATGATTTGTAAAAAGACTAAGAATAGGTTTCAAAATACTGACAAAGTATGCATACAAGGAGACTCACTGCATATCATACACTTGAGTAATACACCCTGTGAGGGTGTAGTCTCTCAAGTGTTAGTAAACAATACCAGAACTGAGGACCAGTACTCCAAATTCGGCTCTCAGCCATTGGCCAAGTCTTGGTTTCATCCCGTCTCGGTCTGCTCACGGTCAAGGCCAGGCCGGTGGCTGTGTAGCCAGCTCCACGCCTTCTTTATTTTCCATATAATTCATCTCAGATGCTAGTGTAGGATTGTAGCAACATCACATCATCTCTACTTGCTTCCATCAATACTTATGTGATTACTTCTTAGTTTATTACTTTTCTAATAGTTACTTTTTAAATGATTACTTTTCATATGCTTATTTTTTCAGATAATTACATTTCAAATTATTATTTACCAAATAATTTCATATATGTAACGAGAAAACACAAAATTAGTCGAGAGGCTTTGTAATATTAATATACAGTTAGACAATGAATTTCTAGTTTCCCCATTTATCAGGGACCCTCACGAAATGCGTGCCCTGGGGTCCCCACATATTTACCGTAGGGTTCTTTACCGTAGGGCCCCCACAGCTCTTAGCCCGCTACTGAGCATGCGTAACAACTACGGAAATATATAAATATTTATGTAAAAGTCTTCAAATAAGAGGGCGCTCCATGGGATGTGCTTTTATGGTACTGAAGGAAGCGAAACTATCCTCCCCTTCCTCAGATCAAACACAATTACCTCCCATTCCCCAGGCATTAGTACGATCCCAACGGATTAATAATAATAATAATAATAATAATAATAATGGTACCAACGTTCTTATATGGGAGTGAAGAATGGGTGGTGAATGTTGCAACAAGGAGAAGGCTGGAGGCAGTGGAGACGTCGTGTCTGAGAGCAATGTGTGGTGTGAATATTATGCAGAGAATCCGGGAGCTTGAAGATCAGGTGTGGGGATACTAAAAATATTATCTAGAGGGCTGAGGAGGGGTTGAGGTGGTTAGGATATTTAGAAAGGTTAGAAGAAAATAAAATGACTTGGAGAGCATATAAATCTGTAATGGAAGGCAGGCGGGGTAGTGGTCGTCCTAGGAAAGGTTGGAGGGAGAGGGTAAGGGAGGGTTTTGTGTGCAAGGGGCTTAGACCTCGAGCAAGAGTGCGTGGGCCTGTTCTTAGATAGGAGCGAGTGGAGGCAAATGTTTGTTTTTATGACTTGACGAGCTGTTGGAGTGTGAGCAGAGTAACATTTATGAAGAGAGTCAGGGTAACCAGTTAGCCGGACTCGAGTCCTGGAGGTGGGAGCTACAGTGCCTGCGCTTTGAACCGTAGTTCAGTTTTTGAACTGTAGTGTAGGCGCTCCTCTGGCGAAACAGTGATGGAGTGAGTGATGAGGAAAGTGTTTCTTCTTTTTCGGGTCACCCCACCTCTGTGGAAAATAGTAATAATAATAATCGTAATAATAATAATTAATAATAGGCTTTAAATGAGCTTTAATAGGCATTAAATGGTTGAATTTCATATGAAACACAGGAGAGCTTCTGGCTTACTCTTAAACAGAGGATCGAACCTACCAATTCTTGAGCTAAATAGCCCATAAGAGTTTAGCTTTCACATAACCATAATAATTGTTTTATGAAATTTATAAATTATATAGCTTCGTCTATATCATGATGCGGGTTTGTGTGTTCTATATGGCAGGTGTATCTTCCAGCGCTCTCAAGTGTTTATTCTCTCAAGATTTTTGCTCTATGTAGCTTTATTCTTCCTATAGCTTTATTCTCCCTATAGCTTTATTCTTCCTATAGTTTTATTCTTCCTATAGTTTTATTCTTCCTATAGTTTTATTCTCCCTATTGCTTTATTCTCCCTATTGCTTTATTTTCCCTATAGCTCTATTCTCCCTATAACTTTATTCTTCCTATTGCTTTATTCTCCCTATTGCTTCATTCTCCCTATTGCTTTATTCTACCCATTGCTTTGTTCTCCCTATAGCTCTATTCTCCCTATAACTTTATTCTTACTATTGCTTTATTCTCCCTATTGCTTTATTCTCCCTATTGCTTTATTCTCCCTATTGCTTTATTCTCCCTATTGTTTTATTCTCTCTATAGCTCTATTCTCCCTATAACTTTATTCTTCCTATAGCTTTATTCTTCCTATAGCTTTATTCTTCCTATAGCTTTATTTTTCCTATAGCTCTATTCTCCCTATAACTTTATTCTTCCTATAGCTTTATTCTTCCTATAGCTTTATTCTTCCTATTGCTTTATTCTCCCTATTGCTTTATTCTCCCTATTGCTCTATTCTCCCTATTGCTCTATTCTCCCTATAGCTCTATTCTCCCTATAGCTCTATTCTCCCTATAACTTTATTCTCCCTATAACTTTATTCTCCCTATTGCTTTCTCCCTATAGCTTTATTTTTCCTATAGCTTTATTCTTAATATAGCTTTATTCTCTCTATTGTTTTATTCTCCCTATTTTCTAGTCCCTATTGGTTTATTCTCCCTATAGCTGTATTCTCCCTATAGCTTTATTCATACAATAAGCTACGCCTGACGGAATAGCCTGAAGCGGTGACCTCGACAAGGTCTCGAGGGTGTTTAGTCATCTCTGGCACGAGAATGTTAGTATTTCCTGGTGGTGGGGGTGGGGTGGTGGCGGTTGGGTGGTGGTGGGGGGGGTTTGAGGGGTTACGGGTACCTGGAGGTTACCTGGAGGTTATTCCGGGGATCAACACCCCCGCGGTCCGGTCCATGATCAGGCCTCCCGATGGATCAGGGCCTGATCAACTAGGCTGTTACTGCTGGCTGCATGCAGTCCAACATGCGAGAAACAGTCCGGCTGATCCGGCACTGACTTTAGGTATCTTGTCCAGCTCTTGAAGGTAGCCAAGGGTTTATTGGTAATTCCCCTAATGCTTGATGGGAGGCTGTTGAACAGTCTTGGGCCCTGGACACTTATGGTGTTTTCCGTTAGTGTACCAATTGCGCCCCTACTTTTAATTGGGGGCATTTTGCATCGCCTGCCCAGTCTTTTACTTTCGTAGGGAGTGATTTGTGCGTGCAGATTTGGGACCATTCCTTCCAGAATTTTCCAAGTGTAGATTATGATGTATCTCTCCCTCCTGCGTTCCAACGAGTACAAGTCAAGTGCTTCGAAGCGTTCCCAGTAGTTAAGGTGCTTGACAGAACTTATACGTGCAGTAAAGGATCTCTGTACACTCTAGATCTGCGATTTCACCTGCTGTGAATGGAGATGTTAATGTACAGCAGTATTCCAGCCTAGAGAGAACAAGTGATTTGAAAAGAATCATCATTGGCTTGCCATCTCTCGTTTTGAACGTTCTCATTATCCATCCTATCATTTTCTTTGTACGCGCGATCGTGGCACTGTTGTGATCCTTGAAAGTGAGATCCTCAGACATTACTACTCCCATGTCCCTTACATTATTTTTCCGCTCTATTGTATGGCCAGAGTCTGTAGTATGTTCTGTTCTAGTTATTATCTCCTCCAGTTTTCCATAACGGAGTAGTTGGAATTTGTCCTCATTGAACATCATATTGTTTACCGTTGCCCACTGGAAAACTTTGTTTATCTTCTTGGAGGTTAACCGCGTCTTCAGCAGATGACAGCCTCGTGCAGATCCTAGTATCATCCGCAAAGGATGATACGGTGCTGTGATGTATATCTCTGTCTATGTCTGATATGAGGATGAGGAATAAGATGGGGGCGAGTACTGTGCCTTGTGGAACAGAGCTCTTCACTATAGCAGCCTCCGATTTAACTCTGTTGACCACTACTTTGTGTTCGATTTGTTAGGAAGTTGAAGATCCATCTCCCCACTTTCCCAGTTATTCCTTTAGCACGTATTTTATGGGCTATTACGCCATGATCGCATTTGTCAAATGCTTTTGCAAAGTCTGTGTATATTACATCTGCATTTTGATTTTCTTCCAGTGCATCCAAGGTCATATCATAGTGATCCAGTAGTTGTGAGAGGCAGGAGCGACCTGCCCTGAACCCATGTTGCCCTGGATTGTGCAGGTTTTGGGAATCCAGGTGATTTGCAATCCTGCTTCTTAGCACTCTTTCAAAGATTTTTATGATGTGGGATGTCAGAGCTATTGGTCTATAGTTCTTAGCTAATGCTTTGCTGCCACATTTATGGAGTGGGGCTATATCCCTTGTTTTAAGTGACTGTGGAATTTCACCCATGTCCAAGCTCCTCCATAGTGTACTTAGGGCACGTGAGAGGGGTTTCTTGCAGTTCTTAATGAAAACAGAGTTCCACGAGTCTGGGCCCGGGGCTGAGTGCATAGGCATGTTGTCAATGGCTTTTTCGAAATCTATCGGAGTTAGGGTAATGTCGGAAATCTGGCATACATTTATGGAGTTTCGAGGCTCATTCGTGAAGAAATCATTTGGGTCGTCGATCCTCAGACTGATTAATGGTTCACTAAACACCAGAGTCGTACTGAGATTTCAATATTTCACTCATTTCCTTGTCATTGTGTAAGTTCCATCCTGTCTGAGTAAGGGCCCGATACTAGATGTATTATTTGCCTTGTTTTTGGCATATGAAAAGAAATATTTTGAATTTCTTTCAATTTCACTAATAGTTTTAAACTCTTCCTGTCTCTTCTGGTTCCTGTAAAAGTCATTTATCTTAAGTTCGATAGTTTCCACTTCCCTGGTCAGCGCCTCCTTTCGTGTATCAGATATTCTAGCACTCCTGAGGAGCTCGGTGATTCTTCGTCGTCTTCTGTAGAGGGAGCGTCTTTCTCCAGTTTACTCCTGCTCTTCTTTCTTAGGGGAATATGCCTAGAACATGCTTCAGCTGCCAGGAAGTTGATCCTTTCAGGGCACTGGTTTGGATCCATGTCATTTAAGATATCTTCCCAGCACGTTTCGTTTAGGACATGATTTACCTGGTCCCAGTTGATGCTCTTGTTGTTGAAGTTGTATTTTGTGAAGACACCTTCACAGGTACATGCATTCTGCTGATCAGGACCCCTATGCATGTACATCTGGACTTTGATTAGGTTGTGTTCAGAATTAGTTGTTTTTGATATTCTTATGTCTCTTATCAGGTCCTCATTATTTTTGAAGATAAGGTCAAGTGTGTTTTCTAGTCTTGTTGGCTCCACTATCTGCTGGCGTAAGGTGTGTTTTTCGCAGAGGTTCAGTAGCTCGTGTGTGTGACCTTTCATCTGCGCTACCTCCGGGGATTGTTTCAGCTATAACATTATTTGCTACATTCTTCCATTTTGTATACCTTAGGTTGAAATCACCAAGCAGTAAGATGTTTGGGGATAGAGCTGGAAGGTTTTCCAGACAGTAATCAATTTTCAGTAGCTGTTCCTTGAACTGTTGGGAGGTTGCATCTGGTGGCTTATATACAACCACAATGACTAGGTTTTGGTTCTCGATCTTTGAGGGAATTTCAACTACCTCATTTGTGGTGTTCAGTGTTCAGATGAGGGACTCTGACATCCAGGCCAACCCCTTCCTTGTTGCCTGTTCATTCTGTCGCATCTAAAAAGGTTGTAGCGACTTATCCATATTTCACTGTCAAAGTGATCTTTTGTGTGAATCTCTGTGAAGGCTGAAAAACATTACATTAGACTCCTCTAGAAGTCCACTGATAAAAGGTATTTTGTTGTTGGTGGATGGCTTAAGGCTCTGTATATTAGCAAATATGAATGAGGTTGTATTCTGTGTTTGTTGGGGGGATTTTGTTATTGGCATCAGTAATTGTAATTCTGGAGGGCCATGGGTGACCACTGGCTGCGCCTCCAGTCGAACAAGGCTCCAAGGTGGACTATTTCTGTTATTTCCTTCCATTTTATTTTTCCGTTTCTTGCCACTAAAAAATCACCTGGAGTTGGGTTGTCGTAGCTACTTTTTTGTCTTGTGGGGTCTGTGCCTCCTGGTCCCTTTTAGATGGTATGCAGGGCAGTGGATGTTGTAACACTGCTTCTGGAGGACCGAGGAGTGACATATTTTTGAGTGAAAGAAAGTACAGGAAGAAGAACGACACACTCCTTTAGACAGGAGGTCGCTACATTTTCTGGGATGCTCAAAGTTGCATGTCCCATTTTTTTCCTGATATTCCATGCTTACAGATGCCCCAAGCATAATTGCACAAATTCACCTTTGGTTGAGAATTGTTGGGAGGTGTGTTTTCAATTTCTCCAGGTTCTGGGACTGCACTATAATCCTCAGTATCCAAGCCAGGGCCACCCCATCCTGGATTCCATCTACTTTCCTCAGTAGAGGAAGGAGGAGGAGACTCCTCTCCAACATCTGTACTGTGTGCCACGCTCTTGTGCAATGATAGTTGTATATTTACGGTTTTAGTGGTCGTTGTGGTGGGGTCCCTAGTAGTCTGGGCTGGCAGTAAGGCTGGGGGCTGGGACTGAGTCAGCACTGGGGCTGGGGGCTGAGCCTGGGCCAGCACCAGCACTGTGGGTATTAGTGTTATGACTGGGGGATGGGTCTGGTTTAGCACTATGTGGGTGTTACGCAAAAATGTGGGATAGCTGGGGGCTTGATGCCTTGTCTAAGGGCAAAGGTAAAAGTTACACACATACTAGCCCAAACCGGCCACCCAGGGCTATCCCAGTCAAAACAGAAAGCGCTAAACTGGTAAGTGTACTTCAAGGGGTTGGGTAACAGAGGGTTAGGCAAGAAATCCCAATTAGGAAAATATATCTATTTAGTCACCATAACATAACATAACAGAAAAACCTTCATTCTAAACGCCCAAATGAGGGTACACACAACAGCTGGCTGGAGGTCCAGCCACCATAACACTAGGCTTCGTCAGCGTCAAGCCATCATTACACTACAAACCTCATTTCTTATTTCATCACTCATCCCACAGCACCCTGACCATGTCAGAGCCTGGCTGAACATACAGGTAAGCCATATGAGAGCCTATAGCTTGAGTTGGATAAACAAAATGAGTGTACAACTACAAACTTATCTTAAATACACCGCATCTCCGACGCCAGCCTCTACACACCATGCTAACGTCACGTGACTCTCTCCCCATGCTTACTCTGCGTACCCAAACATCCTTGGAAAATAAATCATTAACAGAATTTCTTTATAATTACAGTTAGAGTACTTTACAGTACCCCCAAAAGCACATTATGAATTATAAAATTATTCTTTACAATTATAACATTCATATTATTATGGCACACTTCTCCACTATATGTACATTATGATGTCATGCAGAACCCTGCATAACAGTGGGTGACTAGATAGTTTCGAGTCATCTGTTGTGGTATGGGCATTCTGCATTTTTTGATACACTATCTCTTGCTCCCATATCTTATATATTTTTGGTAGACTATCCAAGAGGTCATCTTTGTTTTCTTGATTATTTTTATCATTTATTACTCTCCTTAGTACCTTCCTGATACCTGCCCAAAGTTCTACATCTTTATTGCACAACCAGAAACACCTTGCTAGTTCGAGGTCATTTTTTGAGGCTGTATTTAGTCTAGTACAAGAGATATGGTGTTTGGAAAAGCATAGATTGCATGTGATTCTGGATTTCCTTCCAAGGATTTTTTTACATGTCCCACATGTCTCGCATGTGCTGACATCCTGTCTGTATCCTACTACACTCTGTATGCCACGGAAGAAAACTGATTTCCACTTAACCTTTCTCTTGCTGGTGCCAGTAATATGCAAGATGTATTTATACAAACCAAGTTTGCAGTATGTGGGTGTAGGGTGGGTGTGAGGGCAAGACTTACCCCCACTGCCACACTTCACTATTATTTTTATTATTATTATTATTATTTAATTTCCTTTTATGTAATACTGTACACTGTTTATCTCAAGGATATACACTGTATTCTTTCAAAATACACTTTTCACTGCGCTATACTGGGATCATTGTTTTATTATTTACACAGCAGCTAGGCCTACACTAACTTTACCCTACACTTCTATGGAAAAGTTTATTTCCTGTTTAGTAGAGGTAACGGTTTTATGCTCAATTTATGTATGCTGTGATTCCCTGCACCTCAATGCTACCACCACTCGTTTTATCTCTTATGACTATAGTAATTACTCATCTGTTATTAACACTTCACTGGACCTCTGGCAATAGTTCGCTTGTGCCAGTCGCTTGTCAGATATTCCCATATCTACACTATATATTGTACGCTATACTGGGGGATAATTAAGATTACTTTTATCTACAATTTAGTTGACTGTCACTGCACATATATATATCCTTGTCACTCGCTATATTACTTATAGATAGATCAATATTTGTTTATTTCCACTTGTGTGGACATCCGGCAATAATTCACTAGTGCTGGTCAGGTCTATTCCCCATGGTAACCGTTCCTCCACCGGCACTCTCCATGTGACACTACAGGACAGAGTAGGGTAGGACAGATTTTTTTTTATTTTTTTTAACGAAAATGGATATTATCATTGGGCGGGTTGCCCAATATGATAGTTAGACTTAGTGAATACAAGCTAGCATTGTTTTACTGTTAATTACCATCACACAGGATGATGGGTGTGGTAATTTATGGGCAGGAAGGCTTGATTGGGACCGACAGCATCACGGGATCTTTCCTGCCATTTACCTCACAAACTCCGTTATGTGGAAATAAATCTTATCGGATTATATTTTTATTCTTATCCACTGATAGTTTTGCGAATTACCTTGGTGCACATAGTTATATTTTGCGCCAAACCTAACTTAGCAATCTAGTCTGACCTTGATAAAACTTGCTGCAATATAAGGTTGCTGGCGGAGAAATGATTCAGAAAAGTGACAGGTAGCTTAATCTTGCTAACTGATTTTTGGGTCAGCATAAACTTAGCTGATGTTTACAGTCACGGGGTTGTGACTGTTCACGTTCGTTGTCGCGAACTTATTGCAATAACTTCGCGACAACCAACCTGAACAACATGATGCTAATATACTTCAGTCACTGTGAGCAACATCAACGAAATTTTGGCTGATCCCCAAAAAATCAGTTTAGCAATATTAATCTACTTGTCGGTTCTCTGAATCATTTATCTACAAGCTATCTTATATTGCAGTAATATAAGGTATAGTATGACTGGGTGAGTCGTAATAACACTGTTGTAAATGACTCAGCGAGGAGACAGGATTCTGCCCTTGGCATGGCAGCCCCGCCGCGCCATGCTGGCCTAATAAGATTCATCCAAGAAGGTTGAATCCTGCCCTCCCCCTGTGCCCTTTGTTTTATGTATTATGAGGTCAAGAAAAATCGTTGCCAAAAAATATTTAAACATATTTAGGGTATTTTGGTTAGGGTATTTTTGGGTTGTGAATTCGAAAATGGCAGTGGGTTTCTCAGTTTGGCTCTAGTTTGTGAAATATTGTATACCTACCCTCACTTAACAAGAAACGTAGCCATAACGCGTGTATAAGTAGTAACAACTTGTATATTCAGATAGTCTTAATAAAGATTAGAATTTTATTTTTAAATTATTTAATATTTAACGAAAGGATTTGTATCAACAACGACCACCAGACAATATTGTAACCTTCATTTTGTTATTTTCTCCAGGTAAACATGAGTTCTTCACGAAGAGTCTACTTAAACAATCCCAGTGCATTTTGTTACATTTATGGCGAATATTCTTTGCAAAAACAAAGAAAAACGTCACAAATTTTGTAAAACAAGGTATTCTTGCCTATTTTGGAGTGGCGGGTGGAGAACAAGACAAGTCTTGAGCTCCCCAGTTGGTTTGCAGAACCTGTGTACAATGTTTTTATGACAGTGGAAAAATAGGCAAAGGAATAGTTTAAATTTCGGTGTGTCCATGTTGTGAAGGAAGCCGGAAAACTACCACTACGATTGTTATTTGTGTATGGTGAATGTGAAAGGTTTCAATCAATAAAGTTCAGTGGGAATATCCTGATTTAGTCAGCAAGGATCACTGTGCCACACAGTGAAGACGTTACCGTACCAGTGTTTACAACACTGCCTGACCTTCCATTTGTCGGATGTTGAAGAAACTCAGAGTTTAGGATGTAACACAGGTGACAGCAGGAGGGGTAATATATTATGAAGTAAGAATTTCAACACTCCAATAGTTCTCTCAAGAAAAACTCAATGATCTGATACGTGACCTCAGTCTGTCAAAGTAAGCATCTGAGCTTTTAGCATCCATACTAAAATTAAAGAACTGTCTGCAGCAATAAGTTAAAAAAAAAAAAAAAAAAAAAACACAGCTTATCGGACAAGAGAGGT
Organism: Cherax quadricarinatus; assembly: GCF_026875155.1. Lineage (NCBI taxonomy): Eukaryota > Metazoa > Arthropoda > Malacostraca > Decapoda > Parastacidae > Cherax > Cherax quadricarinatus. The sequence goes on from NC_069406.1 coordinate 18,817,553, forward strand.
TGAACTCTTTACTTGCTTTAGCCAAGGTGGAGAACTTGTATACTGCAATAACATCTCTTGACTTGAATGTGACATAACTATCAACCAGGAGACTGGTGACTGTTTATAGACTAACTCCATTATAAGCTTGAAATGTGTCTTATTGAATAATGGTAACTGATATGCATCTCTTCCAATTGTTCACTCAGTAAAACTTAAAGAATACGAAAATATCAAAATGGTTTTCATATGCAGTAATTAGTGGTATCTGAATTATCTATGTTAATATTTTATAATAGAGAATGAAGTGTTAGTATGTATTACATGATTTCACTTTTGCATGCTCTAAAAAATGATTTCATGGTATTTGTAAGTTAGCCCGCCTGATCAACATATTTTTCACATCTTTTGTATTTTTCAATGGGATACCAAATTTATCAGAAACTAGAGCCAATCAAACCGATGACATATTCGAAATCAGCACCACAAACATACTGAACAGTATATAAGCCACGTCAACGCCCCTATGCTGTACATTCTACAAGATTGATGGACTGAACACATCGACTCCAGGCCGAGGGACTGATTACCTCATACTACTCCTCTCCTTACGCCTTCCTCTTTGTATTGGACTGATGAAGCCACTGTGTGGCGAAACGTTTCCTGAATAAAAATTCCCATATGCTGCATAAGTGTCTCAATCTTCAACTTGTCGGTTTTTCAAACCATTCATCACCGCAAACATACCCTGAAAACAATGTAATATCATTGGCCAAAGAATGAGTGTTGACCAGTGATACGTATGCACTAGTGTCAGGTTGATAAATGACACGTGCAACAATTGGTCATCTTTATTGCCAAAACGTTTCGCCAGCACAACAGCTTCTTCACTTTCATGCAGGTGAATGTATATCTGGAGTCTGTAGTAGTAGTAGTAGTAGTAGTAGTTTTAAAACATAGAAGATACTAAAGTAATGCAGGTGTGTCTTACTCGGTATAGAATATCTTGAGTAACATAATACTCCATTTCTAAGCAACTATTTGATACGTCTAGAAAGTGACCTACAGGCACTCAATTTTCTTATAAATATCGATATCAATGTTGAAACTGACAGCTTTAATAAAACCAGTGTAGACATTTGCTACAGTTAAATACTAAAACTAATATATATTATATATATATATATATATTTATGCAATAAGAAATACTAATTTCTCTTTGTGCTCGCGATGAGGGATTAGCGCGTCTTTTTTTTCTTCAGTTTTACATGGTACAAGTCGTAATTTTACCTCGGCTCATTTCAAATCGCAGCCATAACTAAAGTATGCTGCCATCCCCAGGATGCGACCCATAATAGTCAGCTAACATCCAGGTACCTACTTACTGCTAGGTGAATAGGAACAGCAAGTGTAAGAAACATGGCCAACATTTCCATCTATGCCGGAGATAGAACTCAGTATGTGAAGTGAGTGCGTTGCCAACCAAGCCAAGGGACACCCCGATGAAGGTGTATATACTGAATACACCGGTGTATATTCTGATATATACACTCATTTTGATACGCACTGAGATACACTTCTTGGTGTATATACAATGAGAGATACAAGCTGATAAGCACCTCAAGGTGTGTGTATATAAACTGAGAAATGCAAATCGAAGTGAGATACACACCTGTCAGTGCACACACACACCTGTCTACTTACCTGTGGGTGTGTAGACTCTGGGTTATCTGGGGGTTGGAGGTGTACCCAGACGGGGATTCCAACAACCCAGCCTTACCCATCAACTCAAGCCAGCTAGACACACAAATTTGCACTCACATATTCTCAGGCAGAGTTTATAAGTTTGAACCTAAAGTGCTAACACCGCAGAAGAAGCCTTTACTATAGCAATGTTTTACTTAGCACAGACAGAAATATCCCAGTAAAGAGCTAAGGAAAGACCCTTAATATCCCCCCTTCCCCGGGGCAAGGACGTTCCTACCTTCAGTCAGAGGAATTTACTAGCGATTTGTTCAATATATGCATTGAATTGTTGGTTAAATTATATATCAAAGTAAGTGTTACGAAACCAGTATAACAAAGCAGTAATAGCACAGCAAAAAGAGCAAAGCAAGTGTGTCAAAGCAACTAGAGCGAAATGTGTATTTCAAAGTACAACCGAGCAAATAAACTGATAAAGTATATCAAAATATAACAAAGCATGACAAACGAAGTAAGTATAACGAAGCAAGAATAACAGTGTGTATAGCAAAGACGTAAGAAGCTGTTAATTAAGAGCATTTCGTCCTGGGTTGTCGACGACCGCAAGGCAGCAGCAGCCGTCGTCGCCGCCGCCACAACCGCCTAACCTCACTTTTCCGATGTGATTTATAACTCTCATTTACATGAGTTTGTTAGTACAGAAGCCTGGGTTTTCCCTGGTCTGGCGAGGCCAGACCAGGGGAAGTATGCAGCTATAGTGACTCCAGAGGTTTCATTCCAGCAGAGCTGGAGTTACTATGACTGGGAATGTCTCTCTCTCAGGCTAGCTTATCGGCCATATCGCACACACGACAAATTATTTATGGAGATATAACAGGGACCAAAAATATGGAGAAAAAATTTATATACATACAGGAAAGGAAGGAAGGGAGAGAGAGAGACCGCTATTGTTAAATTCATTGGAAACAATACTCTGGTTATGTCCGACTTAAGGTAGGAGTGTGCATGAACTGCTGTACTCTGTAGTAACTGCTACTTTTTTGCAGCTTGTTGGCCGCCACTTTGCGCGTCCGGTATTTAAATATGGTTAACGCCCTCGAACAGGTGGGCGGAGGGGGACGTTGATAGTAGTGATGAGGTAACGTTACGAAGTTACAATCACCTACCGTTAGTGTGGGGGAACGTTGATATCAGTCATGAGGTAACGTTATGTCCCTCCCACCATTAATATGGGGGAACGTTGATAATGCTGAGATAACGTTATGTCCCTCCCACCATTAATATGGGGGAACGTTGATAATGCTGAGATAACGTTATGTCCCTCCCACCGTCAGCAGTGAAGAACAGCATACAAGTTACTCTCATCTCGTTTGTTTTTTCATCTTGTCTAAGCACTCCAATATTTAATATATATTTCTTTTCATTTTCCTTTCTCTCCTTACTATCATGATGTCTAAAATTTTCTTTGTGATCTCTGTGTTGTTTAGCTTAGCTCTTCTTCCATGCTTCTCTTCAGTTTCACATTGACTATGTATTCAGTCTTTCTCATCTGTCTGATGCATTGAGTATGAAGACCAGGTCCAGTCTTGCCGGTTCATTTTCTCTAAATTGTGTGTTCCAAGAAATGTTGCTTCATCGCATCCATTAGTTTATTTTTGCATGTGCCTTTTTCATTGTACTGGTCAAAGCTCTTCTAGTAAGTTGTCGTTTGGTTAAAGTAACTGTTCAGTAGGTTTAGCTTAATTATGAACTATCCTGGCTGCTTCCTCTCTAAGAGCTCCCTCTTGAAGACGGCTAGAGGCTCATTGGTAATCCCTCTTATGCATGAAAGGAGGAAGCTGAAGACTCATGGCCCCTTAACATTTATTGGATTCTCTATGTGTAACTGTAGTAGGTTCGCTGGTCTTGTCCTGGTTCGGGTCTTTTCCAGATGGTGACCCGGCTTCTCTTTGTGTGAAAGTTAAGGCACATGTTCAACATCTGGATATCTTTATTGTAGACGTTTCGCCACCCAGTGGCTTTATCAATACAGATTCTAGGACATAATTAGAAGACAGGAGAACTATATACAAAATATGAGGCAGTCAGTCTCTCAGTCTAGGAGTTAGTGTTCACAGCATCGTGGTGGAGGAGAATCTGGAGCAAAGGCAAGGAGACTGGCGGTTATATAGGCGTCAGTGAATAGGGACGTGTAGCAGACGAGGGCATAGTCACTGGTTAGTTTAATATGTTTATTATGCACCCCATACCCATCCTGTGGGCGGTAGTCAAAAGATTACAGAGGTACATAATTGGTCCAGGGACTGGACCAATTATGTACCTAGCTGAGCAAGTTAGAGGTAATGAACTCACAATTTACAAAGGTAATGAACTCCAGGTAGGTCTGGTCACAATCATGACAAGTTACAAAGGTATTTACAGATTAGAGGTACGTAATGGGTCCAGGGACTGGGCCCCCAAAGTTTTGATAGCTGAACTGGTAGGCGGGATTCCCCAGTGGAAGTAGGTCCTACCCAAAGGGATGGGTTAGTTGCAGTAGCCATGAAGGTCTTGTAGATGTCCTCTGAACCAAGATTCCATGATGTTGCAGTGTCTGATAAGTTGTGCAAGAAAGGTATAAAATACCGACATTCTTTGCACCGTCACTAAGCCTCTTGGAACAGTGCACAAATAACCCGCACATAGACACAGATGACGTTTCGGTCCGACTTGGACCATTATTAACTAGCCACCAAAACGTTGTCATAAGTTTCTTTTTATGCGGGTTTTGTGTGTATCGTTTCAGCCACAGTATTGTTTGTCTTGGAACCAATCCCTTCAGTATCTTCCAGGTTTTACCTGGAGGTTACCTGGAGGTTATTCCGGGGATCAACGCCCCCGCGGCCCGGTCCATGACCAGGCCTCCCGATGGATCAGGGCCTGATCAACTAGGCTGTTACTGCTGGCCGCACGCAGTCCAACGTACGAGCCACAGCCCGGCTGATCCGGCTCTGACTTTAGGTATCTGTCCAGCTCTCTTGAAGGCAGCCAGGGGTTTATTGGCAATTCCCCTAATGCTTGATGGGAGGCTGTTGAACAGTTTTGGGCCCCGGACACTTATGGTGTTTTCCCTTAGTGTACCAATGGCGCCCCTACTTTTTATTGGGGGCATTTTGCATCGCCTGCCCAGTCTTTTACTTTCGTAGGGAGTGATTTCTGTGTGCGGATTTGGGACCATTCCTTCCAAGATTTTCCTGTAGATTAAGTTATATCTTTCTCGTCTACATTCTAAGGAGTACAGTTCTAGGTACTTTGCTCACTACCAGTAAGTTAGGTGCTTGACTGAATGTATACGAGCTGCGGAAGTAATCTGTATATTTCTCAGTTCAACAGTTTCGTCTGCTTTGAAGTGAGCAGTTAGTATACAACAATATTCCATCCTAGAGAGAACGAGTGACCTGAAGAGTATCATTATTGGCTTAGCATCCCTTGCTTTGAAAATTCTAGTTATTCAACGTACAATTTTTCTTGCAGCTGCGATATTAACATTGTTGTGATTCTTGAGTGTGAGATCTGACATTATCACTTCCAGTCTCTTGACCTGTACTTCCTGGAATGCAGGAGGGCAAGATGCATCATAATATACACCTGGAAAATCCTAGAGGGACTTGTCCCAAATTTGTACACAGAAATCACTCCATACAAGAGCAAAAGACTAGGCAGACGGTGCAAAATGCCGCCAATGGTAAGCAGGGGCGCCATGAGTACACTAAGAGAAAACTGCAAGTGTCAGGGGCCGAAGACTGTTCAACAGCCTCCCACCATGCATAAAGGGTATTACGAACTGGCCCCTGTCTGCCTTCAAGAGGGAACTGGGCAGATACCTAAAGTACTTGCCCGATCAGCCGGGCTGCGGTTCGTACGTTGATTGGGTGAGGCCAGCAATAACAGCCGGGTGCCCTTATCATAGATTAGGCCGCAGGGGATCTAAGAATCTTATCCAAGTGTTATGAAAATAAATAAAAAAAAGTAATCTTTTATGACCGTGCAAACAACGTACGTCAAGTCCATCTTGATATTCAACACTAGTGTTAAATCCACACCTGACAAATATATGTCAAGAAAGTACAGAACCAAAAGTGTTTTTCCTTTATTCAAACTTTCTCCTTTTCTCCTTCCATTACTTTGAAGTATATACAAATCAGTAATGTCAGTTACCTGGTTACCTGGAGGTTATTCCGGGGATCAACGCCCCCGCGGCCCGGTCCACGACCAGGCCTCCCGATGGATCAGGGCCTGATCAACTAGGCTGTTACTGCTGGCCGCACGCAGTCCGACGTACGAGCCACAGCCCGGCTGATCCGGCACTGACTTTAGGTATCTGTCCAGCTCTCTCTTGAAGGCAGCCAGGGGTTTATTGGCAATTCCCCTAATGCTTGATGGGAGGCTGTTGAACAGTTTTGGGCCCCGGACACTTATGGTGTTTTTTATTGGGGGCATTTTGCATCGCCTGCCCAGTCTTTTACTTTCGTAGGGAGTGATTTCTGTGTGCAGATTTGGGACCATTCCTTCCAAGATTTTCCAAGTGTAGATTATGATATATCTCTCCCTCCTGCGTTCCAACGAGTACAAGTCAAGTGCTTTCAAGCGTTCCCAGTAGTTAAGGTGCTTGACAGAACTTATACGTGCAGTAAAGGATCTCTGTACACTCTCTAGATCTGCGATTTCACCTGCTTTGTGTGTAATTTAATGTCTTCTGTCATATTGTTTGAAATCTGTCTGGTCTCTCACATTTGATTTACGTTCTGTCGAGTGGTTTTGAGTTTATCTTGTGCTCTGATTATATTTTTATTCCTTCCATTTTTCCAAGGCGTAATAACTGAAATTTGACCTCAGTGAAGATAATGTGGCTCACTGGAAGACCTGGAGGCTCACTGTCTTTTATGGCTGCCACTTTCATACAGATTCTAGTATCATCTGCAAAGGATGATACATGGCTATGATTGATGTCCCTGTCTGCTAGAAATGAGTGGGGGTGTGTGGGTTAGGAGTGTGTGTGTGGGTTAGGAGTGTGTGTGTGGGTTAGGAGTGGGGGAGTTTCCTGTAGTAGGTGTACATGTAGGTGGACAACGTGACTGTTTTTTTATTAAAATTGGGGGAAGAGGAGGGAAGGGAAGGCGAGTTGTAGACGAAGATATTGTAGTTGTAAATGTTCTGTAGACATGAGAATGTGTAGTGGATGTTTTAGATGTGCTCTTTATAGTTTGTGAATCAAGGGGTGATGAGGTTGTTGACCGGAGCGAGGTGAGTGGGGTGAAATTACATAGGAAAGATGAGTAGTGGAGCACTGGTGTTTCTGTTGCTTGGACGATGGTGAGGGAGGGGAGGTGGGAACGCCGTTGTCGGGGTGGGAAGGAAAGAGAAAGATTTCTGCTGGGAGTGAATGCGCCAGTATATGTGGTCAAGGGCGGAGCTCATGGTATGTGGAGTGAGGAGAACCTGGGTACATAGTATATGGATTCCAGTTCTTTTAACAGTTATCTACGTCCATGAAGTTTGGACTGGATGCTGATAAAAATCCATATTCTATCATATTTTGAAAGATAAGATAAGATAAATTTTGCTATCGTTTTTCCTTTTTTTTCCTTGTCAAATTTATTTTCTTTTTCTCTTTTCTTTCTTGATATTCTCATTCATTTTACATCTTACAACCTCGAATCTTCAGCTCTTTCACTGTCACAGCATTTTTTATATATTTTCCCCTTTCATCAGACAGGTTCTCTTAGTTCCTCCTCTCTGATGATCATCTTCATACTGTATAAGGAGAATTAAATTGTCTCTGATAAGTACTCTTGGTAGTATAAGAGAGAGAGTTGACTTGTACCTGATAGTACTCAATAGTGTATAAGGAGAGTAAACTTGTCCTTGATAGTCCTCTTGTTAGTACACTTGGAGAATTATCTTTGATAGTCCCCTTGTCACTATAACACTTCATTTTACATCCCAGAAATGAGCTTCACTGTGAAAAAATCACTGTTCTACCTAAATAAATATTGTTTTTTTTTTTCATTTTTCTTTTACTCCAGAGGAGAAACAGAAGCTTTAAATTTTTTCCTCTCAATGAAAGTTAATCTGGAATATTAAAATATAATGATTATTACTACACAGTTATTCTCAGATTTACGTTGCTGTTTCGGTCGCATCAAAATAATAAATCATGTCTGTCGTCTATTTTAAATGTCTGCCACTAAGTGGCCGTATGAGAATAAGAAGATCATTCCTACTTTGATTAGATAAATCTAAATTTGTAGATCATGACGTAACTACTGTCGAATCTGTTTTTTGCTCTTGCTAGAATTTCAAAATGGGGAAAACCACCGGCATTTTTTGCTTGAACTTGCTTAAGATTGTGTAAAATTTCGTGACTCTCAATGAAGATTTTTCAGTTCTTGAAGAATCTGCAAAATAAAATTGGACTTGCGGTTTAAATAAATATAATTTTAACTGCCATGATCATACCTAAACCCCAGTTTTTTTATAATCTATATTTATATAGTAAAAATATTTTTTTTTTATGTACATGCTATAGAGATAATGATCTGCTGATTCTGACAGAGAAACATTTGCTTATTCTGCTAACTAGGGAATTAGCAGACTGTTTTGCTTTGTAAATAAAAAAAGAGTATATACATCCAATGTTATATATCTCCGTATATATACACATCTATGTTCACATCTTAGTATATATTCAGATCTTAGTATAGAGGTATTCTTGAATGCTGGTATACAGGTTAATGGTAGTATCAAGATAAGATTAGCTCGGATTTTTAACCCGAGGGGAGAGTTAGGTACCCAAGAAAGTTAGTGCGTCATCGAGGACTGTCTGATTTCCATTCTGGTCCTATAATCTTGTCCCCCAGGATGCCACTCAACTGTCGCCTAACACCTAGGTACCTATTTACTGTTAGGTGAACAGGGACAGCAGGTGTAAGGAAAGATGCTCAACATTTCCACCCATGCCGGGGACTGAACCACGGTCACTCAGTGTGAGTGTCTAGAGTATTAACGACCCACTTGCACTTGATAGATTAAAATATACAAACTATGTTTTGCATGAAAGGAAAATGCGTAAAAGATGAGCAGATGATTTTCGTAATCGAAATCTGTATGTTGGTGTATGTGTGAATTTTATGTTGGGAAGGAAGCCATGTTAGTCTTGTAAAGTGTTTGGCGGAGGCGGCCTGGGGAAGCCGCATGGGGCGGCGGCCTGGGGAAGCCGCCTGGGGCGGCGGCCTGGGGCGGCGGCATGAGGAAGCAGCCTGGGGCGGCGGCATGGGGAGGCAGCCTGTGGGGGCGGCATGGGGAAGCAGCCTTGGGCGGCGGCCTGGGGAAGCAGCCTGTGGGGGCGGCATGGGGAAGCAGCCTGTGGGAGCGGCATGGGGAAGCAGCCTGTGGGGGCGGCATGGGGAAGCAGCCTGTGGGGGCAGCATGGGGAAGCAGCCTGGGGCGGCGGCATGGGGAAGCAGCCTGGGGCGGCGGCATGGGGAGGCAGCCTGTGGGGGCGGCATGGGGAAGCAGCCTGTGAGGGCGGCATGGGGAAGCAGCCTGTGGGGGCGGCATGGGGAAGCAGCCTGGGGCGGCGGCATGGGGAAGCAGCCTGTGGGGGCGGCATGGGGAAGCAGCCTGGGGCGGCGGCATGAGGAAGCAGCCTGTGGGGGCGGCATGGGGAAGCAGCCTGGGGCGGCGGCTTGGGGAAGCAGCCTGGGGCGGCGGCATGGGGAGGCAGCCTGTGGGGGCGGCATGGGGAAGCAGCCTGGGGCGGCGGCATGGGGAGGCAGCCTGTGGGGGCGGCATGGGGAAGCAGCCTTGGGCGGCGGCCTGGGGAAGCAGCCTGTGGCGGCGGCATGGGGAAGCAGCCTGTGGGGGCGGCATGGGGAAGCAGCCTGTGGGGGCGGCATGGGGAAGCAGCCTGTGGGGGCGGCATGGGGAAGCAGCTGTGGGGGCGGCATGGGGAAGCAGCCTGTGGGGGCGGCATGGGGAAGCAGCCTGTGGGGGCGGCATGGGGAAGCAGCCTGTGGGGGCGGCATGGGGAAGCAGCCTGTGGGGCGGCATGGGGAAGCAGCCTGTGGCGGCGGCATGGGGAAGCAGCCTCGGGCGGCGGCATGGGGAAGCAGCCTGTGGGGGCGGCATGGGGAAGCAGCCTGTGGGGGCGGCATGGGGAAGCAGCCTGTGGCGGCGGCATGGGGAAGCAGCCTGTGGGGGCGGCATGGGGAAGCAGCCTGTGGCGGCGGCATGGGGAGGCAGCCTGGGGAAGCGGCCTGGGGCGGCAGCCTGGGGAAGCGGCCTGGGGCGGCAGCCTGGGAAAGCGGCCTGGGGCGGCAGCCTAGGAAGGAGGCTGGGGCGGCAGCCTGGGGAAACGGCCTGGGGCGGCAGCCTGGGGAAACGGCCTGGGGCGGCAGCCTGGGGAAGCGGCCTGGGGCGGCAGCCTGGGGAAAGGCCTTGGTGGTGGTCTCCATCAGATACTAGTTTTTGCCTAACCAGTTTTTTAATGGGTTTAGTTTGGCGAGGTTATTTAGACCCAGTAGCGTTGCTGAAGAGTCTTACTTTCACTGACATTGCTGATCCAGTCTTACTTTCACTGGTGTTATTGAAACCAGTCTTACTTGGGTGTTATTGAAAACTGTGTTTCGACCCCGTCTGAGGCTCTCATCAGCAGAGTAAATATGAGCAAAGAACTTGGATTTATAGGGAGAAATAGTCAGCACCGCAGGTAGTGGCAAATCAGGAGTGACACAGGCCACTACTGAGTGTCAGGAGTGACGCAGGGCACTACTGAGTGTCGGGAGTGACGCAGGGCACTACTGAGTGTCGGGAGTGACGCAGGGCACTACTGAGTGTCGGGAGTGACGCAGGACACTACTGAGTGTCGGGGGTGACGCAGGACACTACTGAGTGTCGGGAGTGACGCAGGACACTGCTGGGTGTCGGGAGTGACGCAGGACACTGCCGGGTGTCGGGAGTGACGCAGGACACTGCCGGGTGTCGGGAGTGTCCGCAGGACACTGCCGGGTGTCGGAGTGTCCGCCAGGACACTGCGGTGTCGGGAGTGTCCGCAGGACACTGCCGGGTGTCGGGAGTGTCCGCAGGACACTGCCGGTGTCGGGAGTGTCCGCAGGACACTGCCGGTGTCGGGAGTGTCCGCAGGACACTGCCGGGTGTCGGGAGTGTCCGCAGGACACTGCCGGGTGTCGGGAGTGTCCGCAGGACACTGCCGGGTGTCGGGAGTGTCCGCAGGACACTGCCGGGTGTCGGGAGTGTCCACAGGACACTACCGGGTGTCGGGAGTGTCCACAGGACCCGGTGTCGGGAGTGACACTGGACACTACCGAGTGCCACTAGTGTCACGTCACTTGCACTCCTCACCTACGGTGTTCAATCTTCCTGACTACAGAAGTATTTATCATCTACTGCTGAAGATTTCAGTGAGGAGAGTCGAAATATACACACCAACTTTATTTTCCGAGTTTCTGTCTCAGTGAGAGTTATTAGCATCAACAAGTGATCATAAGTAACACTTGCGATTTGGCTTAAATATCAACGCTCCTCTTGCCGAAAAAGGCAAACAAAAATTTGTGTATGCAATAATTTCGCCAAAATCACTCTTAACCTAACGAAGAAAATATATTTCACTGTTTAGTATTAAATTATTGTAAACAAATCTAAAATATATTTAGTTGGATTAGGCTAAAATAAATTGGTCTTGTTATAATAAGGTTAAGTAAGTTTTTTAAGATTTTTTTTGGAGCAAAATTATAAATTTTTACGTTAACATTAATGAAAAAAATATATCTTTAAACGAATGAGAGAATTTTAGAAATAACTTAATTTTAAATGAGTTCTTGCTAATTACCAGTTTTATATATACGGCCACGACATATATATATAATATATATATATAAATATATTATATATATATATAAAATAATAAATAAAATATATATATATATAAATATATATATATATATAAATATATATATATATATATAATATATATATATATAAATAATATAAAAAAAATATAAATATATATATATATATATATAATAAATATATAAAATATATATAAATATATATATATATATAAATATATATATATAATATAAAATATATATATAATAAATAAATATATATATATATATAAATATTTATAAATATATATAAATATATATATATATATATAAATATATATATATATATATAAATATATATATATATATATAAATATATATAAAATATATATAAATATATATATATATATAAAAAAATATATATATATATAAATAATATATAATATAAATATATAAAATATATATATAAATTTTATATATTTTTATATAAAATAATATAAATATATAAATATATATATATATAAATAAAATTATATATAAAATATATATAATATATAAATATATATATATTATATATATATATATATATATATATATAAATATAAAAAAAATATAGGGAGTACCACCTCTAGAAACTGTTAGGGGGGACCCTCATCCTCAGAGAAAAGAATAAACTTGCTTCTGGGAAAACTCAAGATTCTCCCTGAAGCTGTTTGAAAATTTTTCTCCTACCACCCCCTATATTATGTATATATATTATTTAAAGACAAATACATTGACAAAACATTCACAAAAATATGATACAAAGTAAAACAACAAAGGGAACTCAGAGCTACATCTCGAATACTTCGTCCAGCTCCCCTGCGGTGGGCCGCGTGCCCAGAATGCTGCAGGCATTTCCTCTCTGGATCGCAACACTGAGTCTCTGAAAGAGGAAGCTGGTCGCCCTGTGGTCCTTGGTTTCTATGATGAGCTTTTCACCCAGCTCTTTGAGGAACTTTAGAGCACACTTGCCCCATGCTCCAAGGGTCTCCGACCCTATTGGAATGAAGTTATAGCAAGGGGGAAGGTCTTCATATTTTCGGATCTTCTGGGTCTCCCTGTGGCTGGCAGCTCCACCCCCTTCCACTACAGAGTATGGCAAGTAGGTGTCTGCCAATGTGGCAGCACAGGTGTAGTCCCAGGCAATCTGCTTTCCATCCTTCCAGGGTAGCATAGTGGCTCCATCAGGACGCTTTTGACTTCCATCAGACCTCTGTACTTGGGGTTCCCGTTGAGCTGGGCAACGGGCTGTGGCGAGGCTTCTCTTTATTATGTCATTGATCTCCTCATGTCTGGCATACTTCCCTTCTGCTGTGTGGCACACGAGACCATGGAGTCCGAATTTATCAGCTGTCGCCCTGCCGCAAATACACCTATGTTCGGTGAGGATGGGGGCGGCTAGGCGAAGAGCAACACCAATCCGAATGGCCTGTGGGTCGAGACGGGTGCCCAGGGAGGAATTGGGAACAGCTAACAGGAAATCTCCTGAGTGTGGTGCCTTCACTGCCAGGAGACGAGCTTTGTTCTTTCCTGAAGCATTGGAGAGCATTGTGTTGGCGATTTTTTCCATGATCGGTTTGTCCCAGTGGGACTGTTTGTGCTGTTTGGGAGGAGCTGGTCTACTGGAGGAGTCTGTAAGGGTGTCCCACCGAATTGCTGCTTCAGTAAACCTGGGGTCTTGAGCTCCTACCAAGTCTCTCAAGCGTTCGGGCACTATCTTCTTGACTAATGCACTGGAAGCCAAACACGAAGACAGAAAAGCAGGTAAAGCAACATGCGTTGCTTTACGCACCCCCATACCTCCCAGTCGCACTGGGAGGGTTGCCTGATCCCATTGCTCATCCTCTAGTGACAGGTTCAGTGCCTTCTTAAAAGTTGATCTCAGGTGTGCATCATATTCATCAAGTGTTGGGTTGTCAAAAGAGGTGCACACCTCAAAAAGTAAGTGAGTCTTGGCATAGTAAGACACCTTGTGAGGAGATACAGAGCATCATGGGCATCAAGATCGCTTATTCTCTCCTCCATTCTCATAAGGTCATTCAATTTGTCCCTGAGGACAGTATCGATGGCCTGGTGACCCAGCGGTGCCCCAAGAGGGTACTGTTGGACGGAGTTGTAGTTGAGATTTCCGGGAGGATTCTTCGAACAGCATTGATTATTTCCTGGTTCGCTGTGATGATTTCACACTTAGAGGGATTGAGGATGAGAGATATATAATATATATAAATAATATATATATATAAATATATATATATATTATATATATAATATATATATATATATATATATATAAATATAAATATATATATATATATATAAATAAATATATATATATATATATATATATATATATATATATATATATATATAAATAATATATAATATATATATGAGGGGTTACGGATTTGGTTGGGGAAAGCAGAGGAAAGGTTTTACACAGTTTGTTTATTTTAACTACTCTTGGTGAAGTTGTCGTAAACAGTAGACTATCCGAGATGTGAAACAGCGTGCTTCGCAACCTTGTAAACCAAAAGATTGTCCGAACTTTTGTTCATGATTTTTTTTATCCACCTGCCCCTCATACATCTGTCGGTCAAGGCCCGGGGCCCGGGGGGGGGGGGGCGTTGACCCCTGAAACCCCCTGCAGGATCCTCGGGGCGGCATTAAAGTTTTAAGGGGGGCAAATAATGGTCCAAGGACTCGGCCCACAAAAGTCTCAATTATGTCATAAAGCTGGGGGGTTTCTGAAAGAGACGTGTAAACACGAAACCGCCTTTTACAGTGTTTCAAAGCAGTGAAAAGTCTAAATCAATTGTAAATTTATTTTTTTTTTCCGGTTAAGGGGCAGGTAAATTCCCCCGTCTTTTAATAAAATGTTTATTTTTCCCCCCCCTAGTCTACTTTGTTATAATTCTTCGCATTTACTTTTTTCGAAGGTGGAGAAATGAACATTTATTAGAAAACGGGGAATTACGTGCCTCTTTAATGTCAGGGTAAGGCTGTGATCGTACCTCAGGCATTTAAAGTAATCCCTACCTGGGTGCCCCCTCACAACAGTGGGGCAAAACCTCAGGTCTAACTACGCTAGGTGGTAGGGCAGAGGGGTAACGACACAGGCCCCAAGTTTTCCCCTTGTGCGGGGTAAATCAGGTCCTGCAGCAGTAAGTCGTGACCGCCCCACTTAAGCCAGGGACCATCTTTAAGGCGGGGTGCTAGTCAGCAATTTTAGAGAAAAAGCCATCTTGACAAACGTCATAATAGGTCTCTTCCGAATTTTTACAAAAAATTGGGATGCAAAATATTGACACTTTGACTGGCTAAGCAGTCATAATGTTATTTCCTTAAACAGATGTGTCCCCATGAGGATGAAAAACCTTTGGGAAAAAGAAAAAAAACAAACAAGTATAGGGATACCTGGAATCACAAACCCCCTCAGCACACACAACCATCCTAAATGGGCCGAATTTCTTGCATAAGTACCTTCACAGTTACCCATTTGACTGTTTTTCACAGAAAATCTTGTGATTGAGGGGAAAGGCTGCTGACTGACATGGGCCCAAAATTCGCACCTCACTCTCCCCCTTATGTTCTCCCAAAATGTTAAATTTTCCCAGCTTACCATGTACATTATTGTACACTCACTTGCAAAAAATTAGTCTCCAAGTGTAAAATTTTGGTAGAGGTCTACATTCTGCATTGTGTCTTGTATCATAGCGTTCCCGGGAGAGAGTGATTATATATATATATATTATATATATATATATATATATAATTATATATAAAAATAATATATAATATATATATATATAAAAATATATATATATTATATATTGGTCAATTAACAAAACTCGTTTAACATAAATCCTTCTAAAATTTTCTTTTTTTCGTTTAAAGAAATTTCCTCATTTATGTTAATGTAAAAATTAATAATTTTGGACAAAAAAAGAACCTTAAAAACTTACTTAACCTTATTATAACAAGCGAAATTTTAATTTAGCCTAATCCAACTAAATATATTTTAGATAAGTTTACAATTTTTTAAAAATAACAAACATAATAAAATATATTTTTTCGTTAAGTTCAGTTTTTTTGCGAGTTTATTGCAATAGCAATTTGTCGCTTGCCTTTTTTGGCAAAAGAGCGTTGCTATTTAAAGCCAAAATAAATTTTTTTCCCTATTCGGCCCCCCCCCCCACACACACAGAGGAAGTGGAATTTTTGGGGAACATGGTGGAGGCAGGGTCCATACATACTTAAGAAAGGGTATAAAAAACTCAGGGTTCAGGGAGTTTAGTACGACCAGTGAAGAGGCGGGCCAGGGTAGAACTCAAACTCTGAAATCTAACTAGGTGAGTAAAATTAAGTAAAATAACATACAATCGGGCAGGAGTTGAACGACTCCGCAACCAAATTGGTTAGTACAAAAAAATAACTGGAATGATAATGGGGGAGTTTCATCAGTGTCTTTTAATTTACACAAATTTTTTATTACATGATTTTATATATCTTCCTTTTTTCTTTATCTGTGCTTTCTTTAAACTGCTTATCCACTTTTTTTTACGTTCTTTTTCCCCTTTTTTATTTCACTGCTTATTTGACTTGTCCTTGTTAGGTTACAGCGATGGACTACCTGCGGGAACATTTTCGAGGAACAGAGGAAATAAGGGTCCAAAATTTGGCCCAAAAATTCTGCACTAAGAAAGTGCATAGAAGAAACTGTTTCATGTTTATATCTGTTTTATATCGGAGTTACGGTGTACATAAAAAGGATAAACTAAAGAAAACACCAGGTATAAATTACATTTTCATAAATGATGAGAATGGATGTGTATGTGCGAAATCTTTTGTCAGCATGGAGGGTAGATCTCTCTTGTGTCCTCTACCCCTTGTATCTTGTTTAAGGCAGGTCCCCGGGTTCTTTTGCCCTGGTCTCTCAAAATTTAAAATTCACCGCAACCCGCCCAACCAGAACGACTTACCACTTCGGAAACCCCTAAAACCACGAGGACCGAAAAAGGTGCTTGCAGCTTTTTCTCTGCCCACACCAGACCCACAACCTAAACTTTCACTTCATACGTGAGTAGTTTTTAAATGTTCACTGCTGAATGTTGGGGGGTCGCATCCCAAGGGGGATGTTAGTATACCTGATAAAGGGCTGCAATTTGAAGAGGTGTGTTCCCCTATTTGTGTTGCAGGGTGGGGTCACAGTTCTTGGGCCCCCCTCTTCGCTGGCGCTCATCCCACACACCCCTTTCCCAAGGCTTTATCTCCCTCTTTTGAAGGTAGCAGGACCTGCCCCCACAAACCTCTAATTTTTCCACTTCCTAATAATTTATAACTAAAAGAAGTATTTCCCAAAAAACGTTCTATCCCTATCCACCTTCCCAATTATCAGTATTTATTGTCTTATGTTCCCCCCCTATTCCTCCCATCCTCCAGTTAGTTGTGTGTGTTACACTCCCCAAAATTGTCCCACCAAATTGTGGTTCAGGGGTCGAACTCAGCTCCCTGGCCCCGCCTCTCATATCGCACTGGGTCCTCTCTCTCTCTCTTCCGGCTTTGTATACCTCTTCTTAAAAATATGTATGGTTCCTCCTCCATACTTCACTTGCTGGCTATTCCACTTGCTGCAATCTATACTAAAAATACTTTCCTAACTCCCTGTGATCTCTGAGCTTCAGCTTCCAGTTGGGGACCCCTTTCCCTTGTCCCCCTCTGGAACATCCTATCTCTGTCCACCTTGTCTATTCCCCGCAGTATCTTGTATGTCGTTTTCATTCCCCTGACCCTTCTGTCCTCCGGTCGTCAGTCCCATTTTCCCCTTTAAATTTCCTGTACGCATTTCCCCTTTAGCTCTGGGACTAGCCCTTGTTTGGGAAAACCCTTTTTACTTTTTTTAACTCTGACGTGCTTGACCGGTGTGGGGTTTCCCGACTGGTGTGCATACTCCATATGGGGCCCAACATACCAGTGTACATGTCTTTAACATTCCTTATTAAGGTATCGGAAAGCTATTCTCGGGTTTCCAGGCGCCCGTATGTGCAGCGGTTTTTTGGTTGATGTGTCCCTCCGGTGATGTGCTCGGGGGTTTTTGGTCACCCCAAGGCTTTTCCCTGAGTGAGTCGTAGTCTTTGTCCACCCACCTTCTCTGTCGCGGTCTTCTTTGCCCCTCCCCAATCTTTTGACTTTGCATTTGGGGGGTTTAATTTTGAGAAGCCAGTTACTGGACCCTTCCAGCCTTCCGGGCTCTTTGGGAGTCCCGCTCACCTCGCCGATTTAATTCTTTTTCATCAGCTTCCCCGCATCTGCGAACGGGACACTTCAGAGTCATTTCCCTTTCCCTCATGTCGTTCACATATATCAAAAATACACTGGTCCTAAACGACCCCTGTGGGACCCCCCCTCGTACAGGCGCCCCCTTGTACCTCTTTCCCTACCCGACTCGTTGCTGCCTCCCCGTCATTTTTCCCTTTTCCATTCATGCCCTTTCCTTTAGTGTGCCGATCCTCCAGCTTCTGCACTATCTCTTGTGGGGAAGTGTCAAAGGCCTTTCCCTGCAGTCTAGGAAAACGCAAATTTCCCAACCCCTTTCTTTTCTTTCTTCTGTTACCTTGTCATAAAATCCAGGAGGTTTGTTTAAAAAGATTTGCCCCTTCCCTGAACCCATGCTGGTTTTCATTTATAATCTTGTTCCTTTCCAGGTGTTCGACCACTCTCCTCCTGATAATCTTCTCCATGACCTTGCACACGATACATGTCAGAGACACAGGTCTGTAGTTTAGTGCCTCGTTTCTGTTTCCTTTCTTAAATATGGGGACTACATTAGCTGTCTTCCATTTCTCAGGTAGTTGCCCAGTTTCAAGGGATGTGTTGAAGATTGTGGTTTGAGGCACACACAGCATCTCTGCTCCTTCTCTAAGGACCCATGGGGAGATGTTGTCCGGTCCCATCGCCTTTGAGGTGTCAAGGTCACTTAAGAGCTTCTTCACCTCCTCCTCAGTTGTTCGTATGTCATCCAACACTTGTTGGTATATTCCCTCTTGATGTTCCCTTCTGTTCTGTCTTCCCACAGCCCTTCCTGTCTCTACTGTAAAAACTTCCTTGAATCTCCTGTTCAGCTGTGTGTGTGTGTGTGTGTGTGTGTGTGTGTGTGTGTGTGTGTGTGTGTGTGTGTGTGTGTGTGTGTGTGTGTGTGTGTGTGTCTGTGTCTGTGTCTGTGTCTGTGTGTGTGTGTATCTGTGTGTGTGTGTGTGTGTGCGCGCGTGCGTGTGTGTTTTAATGTAGATTGTGGGTTTGGTTCAGTGAGGAAAAAGTAATAAAAATTAATATGAATAATTTGAGCATGTCACAATAACCAGCGAAAATCTAAGTGGTGCACAAATTGGCTTTGTTACAAAAGCAGTAATTTATAACCCGATAGACAGAGCATTAAGACTGTTTAGTAGGCTTCTTACGAGGGTATAAATGCCGGCCTTGTTAGAGGTTATTGCTTGAGTGAGGAAGATAAAAGGAAGCGAGGGAGAGGAGAGGAGGCGAGAGGAAGGTGGTGGTGATGAGGGAGACATAAAAAGTACAAGAAAACTTCCAACAGAGAACAGATGCTAGCAAATAAGCAAGTGGTATAGGAACTGCAGTGGAGTCTTTACTGGGATTTATCAAAAACATAGCACATCTGGGGCGAATGGTCAGGTGTAAGGATGCTCAAAAATTGTCCAGCACCGTGAGAGGCCTACTGGTTTATGCTAGGTTTAATACATTCCAAGATGAGTCACCAAAAGTGAACACATAACTGTTTTGTTTTATGCTGTTAGCATGATTGTACAGCCTGGCTCTGTCCCTTACCATGATATGGAGGGCGTATTCACTCTACAAGCACACTTGTGTTCTCGTAAGCATAGGGGAAGACTACTACCAGTTTCTCCAATGTCATCCTGATCACATTCACGACAAGGGATGCTGACTACTGCTGTTCTTCAGGTCCTGTGTAGTGTGGAGAAGTCCTCGTGATGTCTCTGATAGTTTCGGTGGCAACCTCAGCAATAATGATGGCTGTTTCGTCGGAGGATAATATATACCTTCATTCGTTGTTCTAATTCCTGGCTTTGATGTTTATAATATTTATTTTACATTTGCGGCAAAACATGTCGTGAGGGAATTTGAGGTTGGGGAATGTGTTTCCCATGTGGGTGCTCGTTGCTTGTTTGGCAACTTCCTCAGTTTTACACACTGTGAGTCCTGGACTGATTCCCGGTAGAGATGACAAAATCCCCTATAGCTTTCTAACGGACGGAAGCCACGCAGGAGAGAAATTGTGTATAGTGTATTTTCCTCGACAGTAAGAAAGCATTTGACACTGCAGCACATAATGCTGTTGTATGAACGAGATCAAGCAGGAAAGTTATTCGGGTGGATACAGGAATACTTAGTGAAAACAAGGCAGAGGGTGATGGTTAAAAAGGGGTTAGGAAGTGCACGGGTGACGAGTGGAGCCATCAAGGAGCACTGTTTGAACCCCTACTGTTCCTGACATACCTGCCAAGGGACAGTAAATCTGATTTATTGCTGTTTGGGAATTGTGAAATTAATGAAGAAGACAACTAGAGAGAATTGGAAAAGGTTCCAGGAAGAGTTGAACTGGCTGCATGGTCAAGAGGTAGGTAATTAAATTTAATGATTATAAGTTTAAAATAATGAAAATTCGAGAGAGTAAGAAGTCCAGGCATTAACTACACCCTGGGAAAAGAAAAACATCAGACAACATGCAAAAAGAAAGATCCTGGAGGAAGCATTGCATCAAGGACATCATCAGAATAAAGCTTAGAAATTGTATAACTTCTGTAGCGTATCTTATGCTAACAAATCTAAGTATTTACGTTCAGGAAATTAAATCAAGATTCATTTATGACATTTTATACAATATACTTTTGACCCACAGTTGAGTTTTCGGCGCCTGTGTGGAACCCCCACCTTATTACAAGATGGGGTCCAAAACTGAGGGTAATGGGCATGATGATGACATAAAATATTCAGAGGAATATAGAAAATGGATAGTGAGAGGTTGTTGATATGCGAGGAGGAAGTTAAAGAACATAAATGGCAGCTAAAGCTCCAGACGACTCGAGAGGACGTTAGGATGTACTTTTGCAGTCGTTGGATGGTGACAGAAAGTCACTAGATGAAAAAGTAGTGGAGACAAATATACACGTTTTAAATAGTGTACATAAAACTATTAAGCCCAAAAATCAATAAAGCCGATGGATGAGAGTTTAGATGCGGAACCAGGAGTTGAAAATTAACCCCTGTAAACGTATCTAAGACGATTACAAATACGTGGCAGGAAAAGGACAAATACGTGGCAGGAAAAGGAAGTCTGAAAAAAAAATATTAAGGTGGTGGTGTTTGTGGAATCATAGACGAAAGGGAAAAAGGGCAGATCATGGAGATTGAACTATGTATTCGTCGTGCCGAATAGGTAAAACTTGCGATTTTGGGTTAAATAGCAACGTTCGTCTTGCCGAATACCCAAGCAAAAAAAATTGTGTGCAATAATATCGCAAAAATTATTTTGAACCTAAAGAAAAACATATATTTCATTGTGCTTATTATTAAATTATTGTAAACTTATCTTAAACATATTTAGTTGAATTAGGCTAAATTAAATTGCGCTTGTTATAATGAGGTTATGTAAGTTTACTAAGATTCTTTTGGTACAAAATGTTAATTTTTACCTTGACAAAATGAAAAAAATATATCTCCGAAAGTACAAGAGAGAATTTTTAGAAAAGACTTAATTTTAAATGAGTTCTTACTAACTGTACAGTTTTACCTATTCGGCACGACATACACACCAGGGAAAGGCGTGAAGAGGCTATTGAACGAAATGAACTCGTCAAAAAAAAAAACGAGAGACAGTGTCATTATGAGTTTTCAAATGAGTAAAAGACCCAGTCCAAATTGCGTCTGATAATCTACAGCGAGTCAGTGGCAGGTACCAGAACGAATGATATAAATAAATCTAATCTCGGTTATTAAAAGTGAAGGCAAACAACTCTGAACTGCACATCACCGTTTTTTGCACGCATTTTTATTTAAGTTGGAGAAGATTATCATGAGAGAGGAGGAGCATCTTGAGAGATGCGGTTTTATAAGATCCAGTCAGCAGGGATTTATAGTCGGTAAATCCTGTCGCTTAAACTTGCTGTAGTTCTACAAGAGAGTAATAGACAGATAAAACATATAAATAGTGAATGAATGGATGTTCCAGGATTGCGAGAAGGTATTTAACACGGTACTCTATAAGAGACTGATTAATATTCCAGGAGGGCGAAGCTGGACAAGTGGATACACAAAATGATCAGTAAAGACATCGGAATAGTTTGTATATGTAAATAATACAAACCTGATAATCTTGTGTAACCATGTGTGTGTACTCGGTTGTGGTTGCATGGGTCACTTCATAGCTCCCGGCCCCGCCTCTTCACTGGTCGTTACTAGGTCCACTCTCTCCCTGAACCATGAGCCTTATCATACCTCTTCTTAAAGCTATGTATGGTTCCTGCCTCCACATCATCTCCAGATTGTTCCACTTCCTGACAACTCTGTGACTGAAGAAATACATCTTAACATCCTTGTGACTCATCTGAGTCTTCAACTTCCAATTGTGGCTCCTTGTTGCTGTGTCCCATCTCTGGAACATCCTGTCTTTGTCCACCTTGCCAGTGCCTCTCAGAATTTTATATGTCGTTATCATGTGTGTGTTTGTGTACTCGCCTAGTTGTACTCATATAGTTGTGGTTGCAGGAGTCGAGTCATAGCTCCTGGCCCCGCCTCTTCACTGGTCGCTACTAGGCCACTCTCCCTGAACCATAAGCTTTATCATACCTCTGTTTAAAGCTATGTATGGATCCTGCCTCCACTACATCGCTTCCCAAACTATTCCAATTCCTGACTACTCTGTGACTGAAAAAACACTTCCTAACATCCCTGTGATTCATCTGTGTCCCCTTGTTGCCGTGTCCCATCTCTGGAACATCCTGTCTTTGTCCACCTTGTCAATTCCTCTCAGTATTTTATGTCGTTATCATGTACCCCCTCTCTCTCCTGTGCGTGTGTGTGTGCGCGCGCGCGCGCGCGCGTGTGTGTGTGTGTGTGTGTGTGTGTGTGTGTGTGTGTGTGTGTGTGTGTGTGTGTGTGTGTGTGCGCGCGCGTGTGTGCGTGTGTGTGCGCGTGTGTGTGCGCGCGTGCGTGCGTGCGTGTGTGTGTGTGTGTGTGTGTGTGTGTGTGTGTGTGTGTGTGTGTGTGTGCGCGCGCCGTGCGCGCGCCCTCCCTCCCTCCTCCCTCCCTCCACACCTGCCCCCTCCCTCCCTCCCTCCACACCTGCCCTCCAAACCTTAAAACCTTCACACCTTTCTTTTTTTTTTCTGTACCTTCTGGCCTGTTCTTTAATTTCTTTTTATTTTTTTTTACATCCATCACTTTGCTTCCTATTATTTAGTGTGTTCTTTTTCCCTCCAATGGTTCTGAAAGTGTGGCGGGCCCCCGGGGTACACCGTCTACACACTTTTTTCCCCCAACACACTTTGTTCCCTACACACACGTGGTCTTTAATTCTTTCCCCGCCTGCCATGTGGTTGCTCCCTGCCCTTTCGGGTTGGGGGCCCCAAATTTGTTGAAGCTGTGGGGGAGGAGATTTTTTGGGGGGAGAGGGGAATTTTTTGACGAAGGTTGATGGGGTCAGGTTTGGGTTTTGGGAGGGGTGGGAATGATACCACCACTACCACCCCATCACTACGCCCCCACACCAGGGGGGTTATTTTAGGTGCTCCCATCATATGGCTGTATAAACAGAAAGTTATCAGTGAGCTGAAAACTACTGCAACCTAGGATCCTTCTCGAACCTTATTAAAACCCCACTGAAACCCTAAAAAACCCCTCTCGAACCCCGGGAACGCTATTGACCCACTGAAAGATCAAACATATGTAAAAAAATTTTAAAAACCTTATTATTAAAAAGCAAATAGTCCAGTATACACTTACAAATGTGCCTTAATTCTGGCTTAAGAATTGGATTTCCCCTTGCCCCCCGGCAAACAGCATTTTTCCCCAGTTCTTATGCAATGTTTCTCACACACACACACACACAACAACACACACACACACACCCCACACACACCACAAAACACGGGACCCAAGGGAAGATACGCGAAGCAATAAGCGTGGTTGACACCGGGCTGGGTGGCCGAAGAGTATCAGCAGGGCAAACTTTGATCATGGGGGATTTAAACCCACAAGGAGATCGATTGGGGGAACTTGGCCCCGCATGGGCCAAAAAACATGGAGGGAAAGATATGGAGGGGGTATGGAAAATTCATGTCCCAACACGAAAGGGGACACTACAGAGAGAAGGAGAGAAGAACCCGCAAGGCTAACTTAGTTTCACCTTGAGTAGTGCAGAATGGGGACATAATATGAAAGACCCCTTGGGGCCAGTGCCCATGGGGTTTTAAGCCGAAAACACAGTAGAGCTAAAAGGGAGGGGAAAGGGGAAGGAAAAAGGGGCCCCGAATGAAAGCCAAAAAACTAAAAAAAGAAAGGGGGAAAAAAAAAAAACCCTTTTCCCCCCAAAACGGGAAAAATTTGGGGAAACCCCTTTACCCTGAGGGGGGTTCGGGTGGGGAAAAACCCGGGAAAAAAAATGGCCCCCGGGAAAAAAAAAAAGGGGGCCAAAGTTAAAAAAGGAAGAAAAAAATTGGAAAAATTTTGAAACCCCAACAAAAATTTTGGCCAAAAGGAAGGGAAGGAAAGGGGGGGTTTGAAAACCAAAAGGGTTAAAAAGGAAAAGAAAAAGGGGCCCAAAGGAGGGGGGGCCCCAATTTGTGGACCATGGGGGTGAGGGGGGGACAAAAACCCCAAGGGGGGGCCCCCCTTTTTTAAAAGGGGGGAAAAATGGAAAAAATTAATAAAGAAACAGGAGATGGAGCATGAAGACCAGAAATTACCCCCAAATTTTTAAAAAAGGAGCAGACATGAAACTTTAAACAAGCCAAATGCCGAAAGTACAGTATCAAAAATCATGGGGAAAATCAGGAAAAGATGGGGAAACCAAAAAGGAATGACTCACAAAGCCCAAATTGTTCCCGGGGGCGGGAAAATCCGGAAACCAGGGGGCAACATGGTGACAGCAAAGAAAGAAGGAGGGGGTTTGGGTGGTTGATATTTTTGGAAAAAGGGGCTTTAAACATTCCCCAGGTTTGAAAAAGGAGCCGGGGCGAAAAAGGAAAACAATTTTAAATCTTTTCGGGGAAAGAAGCCGAGCAGGGACGTGGCATTCAGGGGCACATGTTACCACGGGTCCCAGGGGGGGTCTTGGCCATGGGTTTCGGAAATTTTTGCACTAGGAAGAAATGACTCTAGGGCCCTGTTCGGGGAAGGGAAAAATTGGAAAAATTATCATGAAGCCCAAAGACAAAGGAAGGGGGGCCTTGGATTCCAAATTGGCTCCGGGATTTTAATCCCACCAAGTGCAAACAGAAAGAAGGGAAAGGGCAAAGAAAAAAACGAAAAACGGAGTCAGTCGGGGGGGCCGGACTAAAAACCTCACTAAAGGGAAAAAAGTCTTGGGGTTTTTAAAACGACATCCGAAGGGAATAATAAATCCCTGTTTGCAGATATGGGGTTTAGAAACCTCGAACGGGCAGAACTTAAAAAGGAATCGTTCCCAGGCCCTTTTTCACCCGTGCGTTAGATAAAAGCGCCACCATTTTGGAACCCACACCACTAAAAAGCCCTGGGAGTTTAAAGAAATCCCTAAACGACACTAAAAAGGAGATAGGGGGCCTGATAACGCATCAAAATCAAAGGAATGAAAAGGGGGACGACAGGATGGTTCCAAGTTGGCCCCCAAAACCCCAAAGGGACAAGTTGGAAGTAAACACAATGAAACAGGAAGTTAGGGGAATTTTTCGCCACAATATAGAATGGAAAGGGGGGAAAAGCGATGTTAGGGAGAGGACCAACAAGCTTTAAGCAAGAGATAAATCACGGTGGGAATACCCATGGGTCAGTAAGAGGGGGCCCGAGAGGATCGCCCCCCCAACCCTAACTAGGGAGAAAATAGTAGTACGTGGGTGTGTGTGGTTTTGGGGGGGGGGGTGTGGTTGGGTGGGGGTTGGTTTGGTGTGTGTTGTGGTGTGTGTGTGTGTGTGGGGGGGGGTGTGCTGCGCGTGCGTGGCGGTGTATAATATATATTTATATTTATATATATATATATATATATATAAAAAATAAAAAATTTATTTATAAAATAAAATAACCCGAAAGGGGGAAATAAAGGGTAAAAAACCCGACACAATGGAAATATAAACCCCAATGCAGTATAATTGATCCTTTTTGACAACTTTTTCGCCCACCCCGGGGCTTTATCAAGTCACAAAAAATTTGTTTGTGATTTGAAAAACCCCATGTGTGGGCAAAAACTTTGTCAATAAAGGACACATTATACTGCATTTCCCTGGGGAAGGATGTCCATGACCCGGGCCCCCCGGTGGATAGGGCCCGATCAATGGGTTA
Organism: Cherax quadricarinatus; assembly: GCF_026875155.1. Classification (NCBI taxonomy): domain Eukaryota; kingdom Metazoa; phylum Arthropoda; class Malacostraca; order Decapoda; family Parastacidae; genus Cherax; species Cherax quadricarinatus. The sequence continues at coordinate 18,843,733 of NC_069406.1, forward strand.
CTGCTGGCCGCACGCGTCCAAAAGTACAAAACAGCCCGGCTGATCCGGACTGACTTTAGGTTCGTCCAGCTTCCCCTTGAAGGCACCCGGGGGTTTTGGCAATTCCCCTAATGCTTGATGGGAGGCTGTTGAACAGTTTGGGCCTCGGGCACTTATATGTTTTCCCTTAGTGTACCAATGGGGCCCCCCACTTTAATTGGGGGGTTTTTTCATCGCCTCCCATCTTTTACTTTCGTAGGAGTGATTTCGGGGAAATTTGGGGCATTCCTTCCAGATTTTCCAAGGTGATTATTATATCCTCCCTCCGCGTTTCCCAAAGAGACAAGTCAAGGCTTCCAAACATTCCCCGTGTTAAGTTTGAAGAAAATTAACGTGCGTAAAGGATCCTTACACTCTCTAGACTGGATTTCACCTCTTTTAATGGGATTTAATTACAGCAGTATTCCACCAGAGAGAAAAGGATTTGGAAAAGGGTCATCATGGTTGGGATTCTCGTTTTTAACGTTCTCATTTTCCATCCACATTTTTTTTGCACTTGTGATCGTGGCCTTTTTGACCTTTAAAGGAGATCCTCAACATTTTATCCCCCGGTCCCCTTTAATTTTTTTTCCGCCTTTTTGTATGGGCCCAATCTTAGTATACTTGTTCTAGTTTTATCTCCCCATTTTCCATAACGGAGTATTGGAATTTGTCCCATTGAACACATATCGTTTTCCCTTGCCCCCTGGAAAACTTTGTTTTTTATCTTCTTTGGAGGGTTTAAAAGTGCCTCAGCAATAAGCCCATGCAGACCTAGTATCTCCGCAAAGGTATCGATGGTGGTTAATCCTGCTGGTCTGATTTGGACGAGGAATAAGATGGGGCAGTACTGTGCCCGTGGAACAGAGCTTCATAGGGAACCTCCCTTTAACTGTGTTTACCCCTACTCTGTGTTCGATTTGTTAGGAAGTTTAAGGTCCCTCCTTCCCCTTTCCCCTTATTCCCTTTTGCACTATTCTGTGGCCTTTAAAAAGACCACAAGTAGTTCCCCTCCCCCTTTGGGCCCTACCAAGCTTGGGGCTACTCACACAAATTAATTTTTTTATGCCCCCCTTAAAAATTTAACCCAACGTGTGTGTGTTATTTCGACTTTATCCCGTTTTAAGCAGTAATTCAAGTATCTCGGGTAAAGTGCCACCCCCCCCCATTTCCCAGCTTTTTATCTAAATTTAAAACCTGCATGTGAATTCAGAGGCATTTTTTCCCAATTTTCGGTATGGCAATAGCAGTGTTACCCACACTTGCAAATAATTTTAACTCGTTTTTCATATTGCACAACATTTAATATTATAAATTTAATACCCCCTTTCTCTTTTTCCTTCCCGCTCATTTCTTTCTTTTATTATCCCCATTATGTCCTTGTTGCTGGGGCCCCTTTGCTTTCCCCAAAATCCCAATAATTTTACCAAAATTCTGCCTATACCGGGGTTTTCCCCAAAACTACAATATACACAGAGATTACTTCTTTCTCACCAATACTATGTTTAAAGCCCCAACAGCCACCTCCACGCTTGGCCCCGGCCTCCACCCAGACCTAGATAAGCGAACCTCATCCGGCTACATGCATTTTTGCCCGAAGGGTCCCCGTTGTCTTTTAATTTGACATCAAAATTCCCCAGACAACCATTTATTTTAAAAACCTTATTCAGCAAAAAATTTCCCCATTTCACAGGCCCCTCCCCCCCTAATTCTATCACGACCCAACCCGCAATCAGGCCCCCCACCCACTGGGGTTAAAAGGGAACCCCAAGGAAATAAGTACCCGACTTTTTTGTTTATCTTAGGGGTTTTTGTGAAAGGAAAAATTCAATGTAAAAATATGGAATTATGAATGTATGGTAATGTTGTTGGCGGTGCTATTAAGGCACTGGTGTGTTAGCCCCCATCCCCCCCTCCTCTTTTACCCGTGGAAGGTGATTGTGAATCCCAACCAAAGGAGAAATCACTTGACTAGCTTTAAGTATCATTCCCCTCCCGGGACTGTTTTTTTTTATTTTTTCCCCCCTGGTTGGGTTTCCCCTTTAATTCTTTTTTATAGGACACCCCAACCCAGGAAAGTCTTTTTGCAAACTTTTGATTTCCCCAATTTTATTATTGCTTTACCCCGGTGTGGGTTCCACATGGTGCAAAAAACCCAAAATGACCTGACGTAACGGGGTATAGGTCTGAAGACTCCCTTCTTAATGTCGAAACGCAATTTTTTTTGCCTGGGGGTCCCTTGGCGCCTATGCTACAGCAGTTATTTTGGATGGGCGCCTCAGATGCCTCTGTTTTATGCTCACCCCAAATCATTTTTTTCCCTTTATGAGTTTTTTTAGAATTTTTAACCCCCCCCTGTATTTCCCTCTTGGTCTCTTTGTACTCCCCAAACTTTAGACTTTTCACTTGGTGGGGGTTTAAATCCCGGAGCCACTTGTCGGCCCGCTTGCAGCCGACCCTCCTTGCTTGTATCGCCTCACACGCAAAAATGTGTGTCAAATCTAGGGGAAAGACAGTCACAAGCTATTACTCACTACCAACAAATAGTTTTAACATGTTTGACCTTGCTCTTGTTTTTTTTTTGTCAAATGGGAGTGTGTTAATCTGTCGCCATACCCGGAAGAATAGAGATAGGGGTGGATAAAGGGGGAGAAGTACTCACTTGTGGTAGTGTGGTGGGCGGGGATATGGGGGGTGGTGGTGTAGGGTGTGGTGGAGTGGGATGGGGTAGCAATATTTTTGACAACCCATTGGTCACCTACCATCCCCTTAAACCCCACCCCCCAAAAATCTCTCCGCCCCCCTAAAACAGGGGCCCTCCCACCCCTCATAGAATTTTCCCTTCTCCACCTTTAAGGTCGGGTAATGCGGGGCTAAACCCGAATTCTTCCCCTCGCAATCTGGACAGGTTTTTTCTTGGGGGGAAATTTTTAACCCCCCGGGAGTCTGAAACACGCCAGGGACCATCTAACCAGGGGCCTTCAAGCGGCGCTTTAAAAATTTATTTTCCCTAGTCATTGTGATGAGTACGTCCTTATTTCAGGGCCAAGGAACAACTTTTCTCTCATGGGGGGGGGGGGATGTAACCCGAGGTTTTCTATAAAATTATGTTAATGATGGGAGTTAGTTGATGTTATAAAATTTTTACTTTGGGGAAAAAAAGTTTTTATTATTATTTTTATTTTTTAAAAGGGATTTTTTAAACTCGCTAACTCCTCCTATTCATAATTTTCTCGTTTAGTATCCTCTATCTTCTCCCTTTTTCTTCCTCCTTGGTCGTTTCTCTAACGTTTGCTTCCTGTTGTAGCCCAGTGGTAGTTCTTTCTGTTCACACCGAAAGCACCCAGGTCGAACCCTGGTGAGGTAAGACGTATGGGCAAGTCTAACACCTGTTGCTCCCCTAACCTAGCAGTAAATAGGTACCTAAAAGTTAGTCGACTGGATAATTAGACACATGTGCAATATCTGGATATCTTCATTGTAGACGTTTCGTCATCCAGTGGCTTTATCAATACAAATTCAAGGACTTAATTGGAAGACATAGAACTATATACAAAAGATGGGGTAATCAGTCCCTCAGTCCTGGTGTTGGTGATGAGGACGGTAGTGGTGAAGACTTCACGACTTCGGTACTCATCACCAACTCCAAGGCTGAGGGACTGATAACCTCATCTTCTGTATATAGTTCTACTGTCTTCCAATTAAGTCCTTGAATTTGTATTGATAAAGCCACTGGATGACGAAACGTCTACAACGAAGATATCCAGATGTTGCACATGTGTATAATTCTCCATCTTGTCGGTATTGTATACCATACATGTACAGTTAGACAATTATTGCGACCGGCATCACTAAGCAAGTCTTACAAACAATCCCAGCGAGAAATAGCCACACTCCTTGGCTCTTATGGCTAATCATTAAGTAAGATAAGAGTTCTGATTTTTAACCCGGAGGGTTAGCTACCCAGGATAACCCAAGAAAGTCACTAACCTTTATCATAAGTGAGAGTGAAGCAATCAGTGTGTGGGAGAGCTTCATTATAAGAAAGTGAAAGCTGACAGGTGGGCTGGATCAGGAGGCTGGTTCTTTGTGGAGTATACAATAGTTTTTGTGTCGAGGAGAACACAGCAGGAGCCAGGCTCCTGGGGCGCCTACACTCGCCACCACCTGTATACTCTAGTGTAGCAACCTCACTGCTCTCTACAATATGTTGTACATCTTTAGCTAATTCCAGCGTTTTCATAACACGCACAATTTGTTTTTTTGATCATTACGGCCGTCTTCCACCGTCTCTCTATCACCCTCTTGCCAGAGGGGCGCCGATACTGAAGTTCAAAACTACAACATATATTCACCACTCCTGCAGAAAGCAGGCACTGTCCTTTCACCTCCAGGACTCAAGTCCGTCTAACTCGTTTCTTTGAATCCCTTCGTAAATGTTGCTTTCCTCACACTCCAACAGCTCGTCAAGTCATAAAAAACCATTTGCCTCCATACCTATCTAACAAACGCATGCTTGCTGGAAGTCTAAGCTCCTTGCAAACAAAACTTTCTTTACCCCCTTCCTCCAACGTTTCCTAGGACAACCCCTACCCAGCCTTCCTTCCACTATAGATTTAAATGCTCTCTCCCCCCCCCCAAGTAATTTTATTTTGTTCAATCCTTTCTAAATGTCCGAACCACCTCAACAACCCCTCCTCATCCCTCTGGATAATACTTTTAGTAACCCAGCACTTCCTAATCTCTAGGCTACGGATTCTCTGCATAAAATTCACACAACACATTGCCCTCAGCCATGACATGTCCACTGCACCCATCCTTCTCCTTGTTGCAACATTCACAACCTATGCTTCACACCTATATAAGGGCGCTGGTACCACTGTACTCTCACACCTTCCCCTTCTTGATTCCATGGATGTTCATTGTCTTCACGGACTCCTCAATGCACCACTCTCCTTTTTCCCTCTTCATTTCTAGGGTTCACCTAATCTTTCTTATAACCATTTGCTGACAAGTCCACTCCCAAATATCTGAAAGCATTCACTTCTTCTATATTGCCTGCCTCCAATCTGATATCCAATCTTTCATTGGTGTCTCGTAGCTCGATCGCTAGCGCACTCAACTCCGGAGTTCGAATCTCCGGTACGGCTGGAAAACATTAGGTACGTGTTTCCATAAGACACCTGCTGTCCCTGTTCACCCATCAGTATAAAATGGATACCTGGGTGTTAGTCGACTGGTGTGGGTCGCATCCTGGGACAAAACTGACCTAATTTGCTTGAAATGCTCTGCATAACAATGGGCTTTCTATATAATAGTATGTCATTGATGTCAGCTAGGACTGTATACCTTGTACATGTACTTGTAGAAATAAAGATATTAGCTAAATTTTTTGTTATCCTCATCACCTTAATTTTTCCAATGCTAACTTTTAATTTCCTTCTTTTACATACCCTTCCAAATTTGTCCACTAACCTCTGCAACTTCTCTTCAGAATTTCCCAAAAGCACAGTGTCATCAGCAAAAAGCATCTGTGACAACACTCACTTTGTGTTAGATTCTCGTTTTCCAATCCCACACCTCTCGCCAACACCCCTGTATTTACTTCACTTATAACCCCATCTATAAATTTATATTGAACAACCATGGCCGCATTACGCATCCCTGTCTAAGGCCTACTTTTACTGGAAAATAATCTCCCTCTCTCCTATATACCCTAACCTGAGCCTTACTATTTTTGTAAAAACTCTTAACTGCTTTCAGTAACCTACTACCTACTCCATTCACTTGCAACATCTGCCACATTGCCCTCCTATCCATCCTATCATATGTCTTTCTAAATCCATAAATTCAACGAAAACTTCTTTACCTATACTGTTCACTTATATGCTTCACTGTAAACACTTGGTCTACACATCTCCTACCCTTTCTAAAGCCTCCTTGTTCATCTGCGATCCTACTCTCCGTCTTACCCTTAATTCTTTCAATAATAACTCGACCATACTCCTTATAACGTATACTCAACAGACTTATCCCCTTATAATTCTTAAGAGTCTAAGGGATGGGTGCACTACGGATATATGTTTGGTCACGGTAATGGTGCTAAATATCAGTTTGCAACAAATGCATTTGAGCTCCATTACCCTTTAGTGGCGCTGATTTACCTACCTTTTTTTTTTTTTTTTTACTACAAATGAACCCTTGCCATATACTGATGATTATGATTGTTCAAAGAAAATAGGCCTTCATTTTATTTGTCAACGCGAGGTCACTTTTCCCAGAATATCAGAGACTAGGATTCTAGCAATCAAGACTAGAACGGCAGTTATTTTCACCATAATTTTTAAAGGGGTGGACCGGTAAGCCAGCGGAAGGCCTCGGTCAGATGACCAAAAGCTCCAAAGGCGGGTCATCATCTGACTAAGACCCGCGTCAGGAAACATTTGTCCTGTTTCCTGACGAACCTTAACCTAACCTAACCATCTCTGAATCCTAGTTAGATGACACCGTGACTGACGACGAAGTTAAAATAGAAGGTTACATCATAACGCGATAAGAGAGAAATAGACAAGGTGCTGGGGTACGTGCTTACGTAAGAAATGACTTAACCTACAACCCAAGACCCGATTTGTATGACAAACTGGAGATTCTGTGGTTTGAGGTGTTGCTGCCCAAGATCAAACCCATCCTAGTAGGAACTAGTTACGGCCCCCATCCCCCGCCACCCACCCATGTTCAGTCATCGGAAGACTTTTCGAGAGTCGTCCAGCATTGAGCACAGCTAGGAGACTTCAGTATGTTATCAACAGCAGGTATAAGCAAATTCTGGGATTAAATAGTTACACTCGACTAATTAATGTACCAACCTGGATCACGCAGTTCTCATCCACCATACTCGACCACAAACTTTGTAACTGCTTTGATAACATTACTAAGTCAGGCGTCATTACCACAGGTCGTTAGGTAAGACACATATGCAACAGTTAGGTATCTTTATTTCAAAACGTTTCGCCTACACAGTAGGCTTTTTCAGTCGAGTACAGAAAAGTTGATAGAAGCAGAAGAGACTTGAAGATGATGTAATCAGTCCATCACCCTTGAAGTTTTGAGGTGGTCAGTCCCTCAGTCTGGAGAAGAGTATTGTTCCATAGTCTGAAACAATATGGCGTTATATAAGGCTCCATCCTGTCACTTCAACTCCACATTGTTTCAGACTATGGAACAATACTCTTCTCCAGACTGAGGGACTGACCACCTCAAAACTTCAAGGGTGATGGACTGATTACATCGTCTTCAAGTCTCTTCTGCTTCTATCAACTTTTCTGTACTCGACTGAAGAAGCCTACTGTGTAGGCGAAACGTTTTGAAATAAAGATACCTAACTGTTGCATATGTGTCTTACCTAACAACCTGTCGGTATTTTATACCATTTGAATACCACAGGTCTTAATGATTATTTCATCATTTATTGCACCAGGAACATCATTAGGGAACGGATAGGCCTACACAGGACAAAAATGAGATCAACCAGAAACTACAGTAAATAAATACTGGTAAATAGGCTACACAATTGTGACTGGACAGTAATAACAAGTTGCATGGACGTTAATGATGCCTGGGGGAAAAATCAAAACAATGTTCACTACCATCCTTGATAATAATGTATCAGTTAAAGAGGTTAGGATTAAACCAAGAACTGAACCCTGGATGACTGTTGAGATATTAGATAATATGAAATTCAGGGATAAGTTGCTAAAAAGATTTGAAACACACAGGATATTGCAGCGCTAAATGAATTCCAATGGGTGAAAAAACAGAGACTTGTAAAAGTAGCAAAGGCAAAGCACTATTGCTCAAAAATCGAAGAGTATAAGAATAGCCTCAGAAAGCTCTGGCAACAACTACAACAACTGGGGTATAGCCATAAACCCCTAGATAGATCTAACATAGTACTAAAATATATCGGTAACGAGGAATGCCATAAAACAACTAAAGTGGAAAATTGTTGCATCAACACTAGTAAGTAAACTGCCAGTTGCATCGAATACCTTTAACACAGACTCCATTAAGTTTAAAAGTTACTACACTAATAAAGGCGTCGCCCCCAAACAGTTGCCAAGTAGTAGGTGTATCTTATGACTTTGTGCAAAAAGAACTAAGCAAGCTAACCCAACTAAAAGCACCGGTCCAGATAACATCCCGTCTAAGTTCCTAAAATTTGTCCATCACCACTAATACTGTACCGGAGGAGTTCAAGGAGGCCAGAGTTACTCCCATCTTCAAGAAAAATAGTAGGTCTGATGTCAGCAACTATAGACCAGTTAATATACTCAGTGTGAAGTCGAAAATTCTAGAGAAGGCGGTGCACTGTTAAGTAGTTAAGCATCTTGATGACAAAAACATTCTCCATAGTTACCAACCAGGTTAATTAGGAGATCTTACTAGACCGACATCTCCCTAATTAATCTGATAGACTACCTGAAATGTCGCTAGGGAATCTCATAGACTTGCAAAGTCCTTCGATACAGTCGACCATAATGTATTATGTAAGAAACTACAAGCTATTGGCATAGGATCTGTAGGTTGGTTTAAGTCCTACCTGACCAACAGGAAACAAATTGTCAAGATCAGCAACACACAATCCACATAATCAGAACCCGTGCCATTAGCATGTGGGGTTAACCAAGGTTGTAGTCTGGGTCCTTTATTGTTCCTATGTTATGTGAATGACATGCCCATCAGTGTCAAGTATGTGGAAAATTACATTTATCTGAATGTATCATTATGTACATAACAGTAAATGAACAAAGATAATTATTATCAGTTAGACAAGTAGGAATTTGACACCTAGGTCGCAAAAGATGTCCCCCTTCGATACCTACCACTGTCATATCCACAAGTTGCTCTGGACCTATTAATTACAAATAAAATGTACATACACCAGGAATTCTGGTAAATATATAAGTTTGTGGACTGTATATTAAAATTAATAAATGATTATATATATATATATATATATATATATATATATATATATATATATATATATATATATATATATATATATATATATAATATATATATATATATATATATATATATATATATATATATATATATATATATATATATATATATATATATAACAGAAGGAGAATACATCTTAATCATAACACTCACCAATTTGACTGGAGATTAATGTGTCATGTACAGGACCTCTCCTTTTGCCTATATTTATGAAAAATTTACTGGCCAGAATTTAAACATAAATTAGACAGCTTATCTGAGGTTCCTGGAGTTGTCCTGTCCTGTCGCCTGATACTCAAATTATGCAGGAATGCACATCCTACAATTTAGGGTCCTATTTGAGAGGTGTCAGCCCAAATTTAACCTCTAGAGCACGAAAAATTCTTCCCATTACTAATGTCTGTTACTCAATTCAAAAACAAAAATGGCGACTCTTCTGCGCAGGCGCAGATTCCCATTTTCGATAACATAATTTTTATTAAATACAGTATGGCCATCTATATACATAAAACTACTGTATTTCTGGAAAATATATACAGGATTTTCCACACTGCGGCCGGGCAGAGTTCGTTGCTAAATGACTCAAATTGCTCATTTGGCAATGGTGGAGGACCTGGGTACATATAGGATCTGGCATCCACACGGCGACATATTACACAAGATTTAATCACCCTTTTTACACTTTGCCGTCCTTGTGGAATCCAGAAAGTTTCCCTAATACAATTTAAGGTATCTTGTACCCCACCATGCATTACATTTTTATGGGCATTTAGTACAATTAAATTTGTTAGATGATGAGTTTTTGGCAGTAAGATAGGATGTTTAGCATAATCACCCAATTCAGCATTTTGTAACCTACCTCTGCACCTAATTACATTGTTCTCTAAATACAGTCCCAATTTCTCTCTTAAGGAACCTTTCACAATTTTTCTTTCCATCATCAATTTAATCTCATTTCCATAGATTCTTCTTGTACCCTCTTTATCCAATATTCAAGAGGATGTGAAAACTTATGTGAGATATTCATCTTGTTTAGAAATTTAAACACCAACTTAGTTACATTGACTAGTTTGGGTAAAGAAGAATACCTATTTATATCAATGGCTAAGGAAGGACAAACTGTTGGAGTGGTGGTTACGGTAATTTCAACAGGAGCAATATACGCCTTTTGTACAGGCCAATTAGCTTTATTTACCAACCAACTCAGTCCTTTAAACCATGATACAGCATTTACAAATTTAGCATAAGATAAACCTCGAGACAAGAAATCAGCTGGATTCTCCTCACCAGGTATATGATTAAATGTTAACATATGCTGACCCAAACTATTATACTTCCCTTGCATCTGATTAATTTCAGCGACTCTGTTTTGTACGTACACAATTTTACTGTTTCCATTACGAATCCATTGTAAGGATACCTCATTATCAGACCAAATTACAGTGTCACTAATATTTATCTCCTGCAACTTATTTCTTATATAATTAGCTAATTTGACACCTACATAAATGGCTGTTAATCCCAACTGAGGCAAGGTACATGATTTAATTGGAGACACTTTAGCCTTAGACATAACAAGAGAGATAACACTATTACATTGAAGGTAAGCAACTGCTCCATATGCCAATTTTGAAGCATCACAAAAAATGTGGAGTACATTTTTCCCATTTGGATTGGTCACCTGGCGTGGGAACTCCAACATTGGAATTTTCTCGTAATCGCCAATTAATTCATCCCACCTGTTAATGAATTCCTCAGGTAGAATTTCATCCCAAGCACCTTTAAGTTTCCATGCTTCCTGTATTAATAATTTCCCTCTTATAGTAAGGGGTGACACTAAACCTAGTGGATCAAAACATTTGGAAACTTCAGCAAGCAAGACTCTTTTAGTTAATTTATCGGGCATACTGTAATTATTAGGTTTTAACATTAACAAATCTCTCTCAGTATCCCAAGTTAAACCCAATGCATTACTACATTTTGGCACTTCATCTCCAGGGAAATCTTTACTTATTTTGTCCTTTAATTTGGACGAATTACTATACTATTCCATTCGCTCAGAGGCATATTTGCACTTTGCATTATTTTATTAGCCTCTCCATAAGTCATTAACAGTTCTTCTTCAGTTGACGTCACACCCAGGAAATTGTCCATATAAAATTGTTTGCTCATTACTTTACTCAGTGGACTTCCCATACGTTTAAGGTGTGCATTTATCGTCGCTTGAAGTAGGAACGGACTGGATGTAGCACCAAATAATACGCTCCTAAAGCAAAAGGTTTACAGAGGGCTAAGTGGGTCACTAGGATTCTCAGGCCATAAGAAGCGGGTACAATCCCGGTCAGCCTCTTGTAAACCCACTCTTAGGAAAGCTTTACTTATGTCAGCCGTAAAAGCATTCTTCACCCTGAAATTTAATAAGATATCTCCTAATTTTTCCGTCAGCGACCGACCTGTCATCAAACAGTCATTTAAACTAGGTACAGTTTTGTTACTCCTGGCACTACAATTAAACACAATCTTAGAATCCTTCTTCACTCCGTGATGTGGCAAATAGTGACCATAAATTTTGGCTTGCTCAGGAGGTACCTCTTCTATAAATTTATTAATTAATTGTTCAACAATTATATCGTTATAGGCAGTTAACAATTCTGGTGTCTTACTCAGTTCGCGGAGCTCAGCCTTTAACTGTCCACATGCCATTCTGTAATTAGTGGGCAATTCTGGATGGCTCAGTCTCCACGGAAGTCGTACCCAGTATTGTCCAGATTCAAATTTTACATCTCTCAGGTATTGCTCCTGAGTAAAAGAATCGTCTGGACTTTCTTCATTTACATTTATTCCAATGCTGTCTAATTCCCACAATTTATGCACTGGCTCAACACCATCCTCTATGAAAGAATTATACTGGGGCACGACTTCATGAGTAAGACACACAGTTATGGTATTTGTAGTTTCCTCTAGTCATGAATTATTATTACGAGGAATCCTACCATACATTACATGGCCTCCTGCAGTCTTCAAAAGGGTGACACCACATTTCTTTACCATACCCTTTACAAAGGAGGCATAATAGTCACTACCTATCAAAATATTTATTGGGCCTACAGAATCATCACTTACACCAGAAGGTGCTAAATTTACATTGTGAAAGTCTTTCTGTAGTTTTACTAAGCCCTACTGTAGTTATTTTCTCTGGAAGTCTATCTACAATTACTGCATTAACACGTTTTTTCTCATTGCCCAACCTGACAGTTACATAAACAGTGTCATACAATTGAGACCTTTTATCAGAGAGAAAACCAGATAATTTTTAAGTTGTGGGATCTCCCATCTGTACTTTCATACCATCAAGACATTTACGTTTTATGAAAGTACGCTGAGATCCCTGGTCCAATAATGTATTTACATTTTTTGATTTATGCCTTTCATCATCAATTTTTACCTGTAACACAGGTAAGGCTACTTCAGCAAAACCATCATTATTAACATTAGCAGCAATTTTTACATTAGCTACTGTTGTCAGGATTGTCAACATTATCATTATTATCAACATTATCATACAGACCTTTACACATGACTGTATGGTGTCTTCCTTTGTGACATTGATAACAGAAGTTTAATTTGGCATAATAATCCTTTACATTGTGATTACCTAAACACCTGATAATTCTGTCAAGTTCCTCCAATCTTTCAACTTTATCATTCCATGAATTGTATGCAATGCAATTCTTAGAAAAATGAGTACCCTTGCAGAAAAGACAATCTCTCCTTCCTTTGACTGGTTTCTTATTAACTGGGCTACTCTTAGGAGGGTACTTATTCTTCCTACCTTGTGGAGAATCATTATTTCTGATTCCTGCTAATTGATATGTACTTATGCAACTATTTTTAGGAAATGAATTTTGATTATTACCATTGAGATAATTTTTCCCTTTGTGAAACTAGACAGATACCTCAGAGTTATTATGTGTTGCATCTTTAAAATGAGTTAGTTGGCTGGTCTGCAACTGAACAATTAATTCTTGTAGACCTAGCCTTATTTCCTCCAGACCAAAATAACCCTTGTGATATTTGTTGGAGAGCCATTCAAGTGTTTTAAAGTTTAATTTATTCTGTGCCATGGCACTCAATAACCAGTCTGATTCCTTAAGCTTATATTTATTACTTAAAGTTTTGAGTGCTCTCCAGTTTAACTCTAAACTGCTGTAAACCTTTGTAAGTATGATCTGGAGATTTTAAATTAATAATGATATTCACTAGATCCAGCCTACTTTGTTCTATATTACCATAAGTGACCTTCAACAAGTCAACTGCTTCCTTGTAAGAGTCATCTACATTAGGAAAGGCTTGTATGAGTCTTACCTGTCCTTCGAGGTAAAATAATTTAGTTACACAGGCAAGGTCACGCCTGTCATGCACAGCTGTTTTAAAAATTGACCAAAATTCCTCCCAATTTTCTCCAGGACTAAACACAGGTAAACATAATTCTGGGAGTTTTGGCAAAGACATATTATTTGTTGGAGCAGACTGACCAACTGTCTGGTTTACACATTTTAATTTATTCAAGGCCTGACTTTTACAAGTCTTTTCTCTAATTCATAATGCTGATTAATCATAAGATCTACTTCAGTCTCATCTACACAGTTTACTAATAAATCTCCTTCATATTTGTTGTAATATAATTTGTATGAATCATATTTATTACCTAAAGCATCTAAATACAATTTTAAATCATCAGTATTCACAGTTTCTTGATTCATTAATTCCAAACATTTATTGTATGCTTTTGTTACATGCCTTTTTCTAGCTTGCAGTGATGCTTTTTTTGCTGTGTATTCCATATGTTTGCCTTCTACATTAATTTCCTTATTTTCAGCCATGATGTAATGTATTAAATTCAACTTAATAACACTGATTATGTACTAAGTTATGCACATTAATATAATCTTTAGCCACCCTTGAGCTTAGCTTATCAAAATTAATATTGTAATAATTATAATCCACTACACATTAAGTAAATTTGTGAACTTAACATCCACCTCCTGTCATTTCACATATAATTATTAAGTAATTAACTAATTAATGACTTCACTAATTACCTCCGGTTCAAGAAGGACCAACGGGCAAATTAAATGTGAAAAATTACATTTATCTGAATGTATCATTATGTACACAACAGTAAATGAACAAAGATTATTTATGAGTTAGACAAGTAGGAATTTGGGACACCTAGGTCGCAAAAAATGTCCCCCTTCGATACCTACCACTGTCATATCCACAAGTTGCTCTGGACCTTTTAATTATAAATGAAAGATACATCACCAGGAATTCTGGTAAATATATAAATTTGTGGACTATATTAAAATTAGTAAATTATATATATATATATATATATATATATATATATATATATATATTATATTATATATATATAATATTATTACACACCTTTATATAACAGAAGGAGAATATATCTTAATCATAACACTCACCAATTTGACTGGAGATTAATGTGTCATGTACAGGACCTCTCCTTTTGCCTATATTTATGAAAAATTTACTGGCCAGAATTTAAACATAAATTAGACAGCTTATCTGAGGTTCCTGGAGTTGTCCTGTCCTGTCGCCTGATACTCAAATTATGCAGGAATGCACATCCAACAATTTAGGCTCCTATTTGAGAGGTGTCAGCCCAAATTTAACCTCTAGAGCACGAAAAATTCTTCCCATTACTAATGTCTGTTACTCGATTCAAAAACAAAAATGGCGACTCTTCTGCACAGGCGCAGCTTCCCATTTTCGATAACATAATTTTTATTAAATACAGTATGGCCATCTATATACATATAACTACTGTATTTCTGGAAAATATGTACAGTATTTTCCACAAAGTATAAGCTTCTGTTGTATGCAGATGAGTGCTCTGTTAGGGTCAGGCAAAGGCCCACAAGATTTAGCTAATATACTACCACCAGAACTAGAGTCCTGCAGCAAATGGTTAGTAAGCAAAGTATAGTTACACGACTCACGAAATCGTAATGACACGATTGCAAACAAACCATACCACGGGCAGGGATAGAACCGCTTCTGCCTGGAGTTTTATGATTCGCTGATCGCGGGTTCTATCCCCACCCGTGGCATGATTTATAGTTACACCTCGGAAAAAACGGAAGCCATACTCTTTGGCACGAAAAGGTAAATAATTTTAATGCTCAGTGCAGTGAGGAACCCATCACTTCAGTTCCCTCAATGAAATATCTGAGAATCCCCTTTGAGCCATGCATGTAGTAAAGAAAACGATTGCCAGACAGAAGTTCCTCTGGAGTTTACCTGGAGAGAGTTCCGGGGGTCAACACCCCCGCGGCCCGGTCTGTGACCAGGCCTCCTGTAACAGACAGTGACTACCTACAGAGGCTCGCACGACTCGATTATTCATCCCGGACCTGGGTCCAAGAGAGCATGTAGGCCAGGATGAATTACAACTGGATATGATGAATATTGAAGACAGAGTAAAACAACTGATGTTAAATCACTTCTATAAAATTGCTCACAAACAATGTTCAGAATATCTTGTTGCCAAGTTTGTCAAGGCTGGGAACCAAAGCATTCATGGTACTAGGGGGAGAGAGCACAACTTTGTAGTACCCACAGTTAGTGGCCAGGCTTCAAACACATTTTATTGTACAGCAATAAAGAAGCAGAACAGACTGCCTGCACATGTCAAAGCCAATCATAGCATGAGCCAGTTCAAGAAGAGAGCCAAAAGGTATCTAATGAATGTAGCTACAGAAAGGGAGGAGAGTAGTTTCTTATATAGCTAACATACGTGTATCTATTATTGTGATCTGATCCTATCTTTAATGTTAATATAAATAACTCTACCTTATTGCTAGTGTATATCCTTTTATTATTTATATAATGAGCTATTACAAAGACCCCAATGGAAATAAGTCACTGACTTTTTTGGGTTTTCCTAGGTAATCTACACATATGCTGCTGTGTATGATAATCTATGTAACTATATATGTGTTAGGTAAGACACATATGCAACAGTTAGGTATCTTTATTTCGAAACGTTTCGCCTACACAGTAGGCTTCTTCAGTCGAGTACAGAAAAGTTGATAGAAGCAGAAGATACTTGAAGACGATGTAATCAGTCCATCACCCTTGAAGTTTTGAGGTGGTCAGTCCCTCAGTCTGGAGAAGAGTATTGTTCCATAGACTGAAACAATATGGAGTTATATAAGGCTCCATCCTGTCACTTCAACTCCACATTGTTTCAGTCTATGGAACAATGCTCTTCTCCAGACTGAGGGACTGACCACCTCAAAACTTCAAGGGTGATGGACTGATTACATCGTCTTCAAGTCTCTTCTGCTTCTATCAACTTTTCTGTACTCGACTCAAGCCTACTGTGTAGGCGAAACGTTTCGAAATAAAGATACCTAACTGTTGCATGCGTGTCTTACCTAACAACCTGTCGGTATTTTATACCACTTTAATGTTCAACTATTTGTGTACCTATACCTGAATAAACTTTATTCCCCTTTACCTTTATAAAAAGGAACTATACATGCTCTCTGCCAGTCCCTAGGTGCCTTCCCATTTCCAAAACCTTATCCACACCTGCTTTTAACACACACATAGGCACGAGATAAAACTCTTGGAGCAGAGAGAGGACCTAGTAGCAACTAGCGAAGAGACGGAGTCAGGAGCTGTGAACGACCCCTGAAACTACAAATATGTGAGTACACATACTATATATAAAAGTTATAAGGGCGCTCAGATATCTTTACACATGTTGTACACTGTACATTTGTGATACAGTATACAAATACGACGCGATGACTGATGTACTGAAGGCATCGACCCCAGGCTGAGGGACTGATTACCTCACACTCCTCTCTCTTTACACCATTCTTCTTTGTATTGGACTGATGAAGCCACTGTGTGGCGATACGTTTCCTCACTAAAGATTCCCCTATGTTGCACAAGTGTCTCAATCTTCCACATTGTATATTTACCGTAGGGTGACCCACTCCAGTCAGCCACACACATATATTCATATATATTATGAACTATTAAAAGGTCATCATCACAATGTAAATAGAAGGAATAAATCTACATGTAGAAAAAGGCTTAATGTAAGTTAATCTGTAGATTTCGATCTCGGTCATAATAAAAAAAAAAATTATAGCTGTATGTGTGTGTGTGTGTGTGTGTGTGTGTGTGTGTGTGTGTGTGTGTGTGTGTGTGTGTGTGCGCGCGCGCTCAGTTGAGGTTGCAGGGGTCGATTCCTAGCTCCTGGTCCGGCCTCTTCACTGGTCGCTACTAGGTCACTCTCCCTGAACCGTGAGCTTTATCATACCTCTGCTTAAAGCTATGTATGGATCCTCCCCCCTACATCGCTTGTGTGTGGGGGGGGGGGGGGTTCAGGAAGCAGTGCGTTGCCCCAAAGTTTGGTGTGCGGGGTACTCGTTATTTGTGGTTTGAAGAGGTCGGTCACACCCCTGGGGCTTAGTGTGTTGTGGTTCCCCAGTGGGTGTAGCCCAGTGTGTTACCCCATGGTGAGCCCAGGGTGTACCCCTTGTGACCCCATTGGTTTTACCCAGTGTGTGTACCCGTGTGTTAGCCCAGGGTGTACCCAGGTGCTGGACCCAGTGTGTCGTGCCCCAGATGCTGTGTGTCGGCCCCAGAGTGCTGTGTGCTTGACCCAAGGCTGGTGTCTGGACCCAGAGTGCTGTGTGCTGTGCCCCAAAGGTCTGTGTCCCCTGGACCCGGTGCTGGTGTCTGTGACCCAGATGCTGTTTCTGTGACCCAATGCTGTGGTCGTGACCCAATGCGGTTGTCTGTCCCGAGGCTGTGTGTCTGTCCCCCAAGTGCTGTGTGCTGTGCCCCAATCTGTTGTCTGTGACCCAAGTGCTGTTTTTGTGACCCAGGTGCTGTGTGTCGGCCCCCCAAGTGCGGGGTTTTTGTGCCCCAAAAAAGTGCAGTTTTTCTGTGACCCAGATGCGTGTGTCTGTGACCCAAGTGCTGGTGTCGTGCCCAGATGCTGTGTGTCGTGATCCAGAGTTTTGTGTGTGACCCAAGGGGTTGGTTGCGCACGCCCGGGTTGTGGGCCCAGAGTGGGGTTGGCCCCATGGTTATGTACCCAAGTGTGGTGGGGTTGGACCCAGTGGGGTGGTGTGGGCCCCAAGGTGGGGTGGTGCCCCCAAGGGTGGTGTGTGACCCGAGTGTGGTGTTGACCCAGATGTGGTGTGACCCAAGTGTGGTGGTCCCCAAGTGGGGTGTGCCCCAAGGGTGGGGACCCGAGTGTGGGGACCCAAGCGTGGTGTGGACCTGGGTGCGCGCTATGAAATATAACAACGTGGGGGGAGTATCACAAGGAATTCTAACCCCCCGAGCCGACCTTCCACATGATCAATAATCCCCGACATTTCCCCCCGTGTTATCTCTAACTAAAATGGTCTCATTTATTGTTTGTAATCGAAAAAAATTTTGTCTATATTTGTATTTTTTAATTATTTTCTCTCTTTTTCACACAAGAAATACAATAATGTCTCAGTAATTAATTTTTAAGTGGGTTGAAAAAAAATAAAAAAGTACAGAGTCCCCGGGGATAGGGGTAATATAACAGTTCAATTAAAGCAAAATAAATCCACGGTTCTGATAAACTTTTTTTTTTCCCCGGGTCTTAAAGATGAAAAATGGAAATTGAAACCTTTTACTAACGTTTTTAAATATTTCTTAAAGCATTGTAGTGTCTATGGGGAAAGGGGCCAATTTAATTCCTTTTTTTTAATCAGGGACAAGTGGTTACGTCAAATTACCGCTCAATAATTTCTGACCTTAATTGTAGGCAAATTTATAGTAAAATATGCTGATTTTATGAGAATCATTGATAAGCATAATTTGATTATGTACTCAGAGGATTCACGGGGGGTCGTCAGCTTAACTAATTTATGTGATCAGTAAAGCTTTTGAGGTTTTGATCACGAAAAGAATTCGATTTGTTTATTGTTTTTTTGGGATTTTAGAAAAGCTTTTGAGAGAGTACCGCACAAAAACTGTTAAAAAAAAGGGGCACTCATGGGTACGGGGGGAGAATGTTGTCATGGATCGATTTGGTTCACCAACAGGAATGTGTGTACTCACCTAATTGTCTCACCTAATTTTGGGGTTGCGGGGGTCGAGACTCATTGGCCCCGCCTTTTACTGTTCGAACGGGGACCCCCTCTCTTCCTGACTATGGCATTCCTCTTTTTAAAACTTGTATGTTCCTCCCTCCAATTGCTAGGCTTTTCCACTTGCTGACAACTTTTTGACTAAGAAATTTTTCCAACATCCCTGACCGCCCCGAGTCTTCGCTTCCAGTTGTGCCCTTGTCCTGTGTCCCCCTCTGGAAACACCTATCTTGCCCACCTTTTCTACCCCCGCAGTATCTTGATGTCGTTTAAATGCTCCCCTTTTGGGTGTGTGGTGTTTTGTGTTTTGGCGGTGTGTGTGTGCGCGCCGGCTGCATAAATGGTGAATTTTCTGAGTGGGGATTTTTTGGCAATTTTTTTCAAATTATTTTACCCCATTGTTGTCAAATTCATTAAGATAAAAAAAAATTTTGCTGATACAATTTGGCAGGAAATGATTCAAGATATTTCACAACTCGGAGGATTTGGAAAATCATGGGTGGTCAAAAAAATGGAGATCTTTTTCTATGTAATAAATCAAATCCTGGCTTGGGAATGTCCATAAACAAATAATGTAGAACTTGTCAAACAGAGTGCGAACAGACTTGGGGTTTATGGTAAATAGAAACCTGAAACCAAGATACAATGCCTAAGGTTTCGTAAAAGGGCAAACGATTACTGGGATTTACATCAAAAGTATTAACCGAACCTTTTTGTATACTACACCCCTTTACATTCATTAATGGACTCACTTAAATTATACACACAGTTCTATCCCCACTTTACCTAAGAAATGCTAGAAAAAAATTTTGGGATGGGTTATATATTGAAAGTGCGAGTAATTTGACATATCGCCTAAAAAGGACGGGTTTAATATAAAAATTGGGGATATCTGCTGAATGTAACTTTGGGGGGTTTTTTAAAAATTATCCACACGAACTTTGGAAATGGGGGTGGGGGCACTTTTGTCCGGTCACAAATTATTGCGGGAAAAACGGGTAAGTCTAAAATAACACATACGGCTGGTAGAATTAGAGGGGGATAAAATTAATCTTTGGCGTGAATACCGTCTCCCAAATTGGATAGGACCAAGGGGAAAACTACTGGGGAGGAAACTGTTTGGCAACAAGGCACAAACGTAGTAATTTATGGGGCTTTTAAATTACTCAGATTGAAATTCCTTGAAAAGGAATTTAGAATTAAACGACTTCAGAGGTAGTTAAAGGTTGTTTTTTTTAAGCAGTTTTTTACAGAACTTACAAGGGGGAAAAAAACTGCTTGCTTGGTTCGGGGAAAAAAAAGGAAACCCTTTTTTTAAAAATTTAAAAATTCAGAGGAATGGTGCAAGAAAACCCCAAATCAATTTCTTTCACATTTAAAGAATTTGATAATAGGGAAACTCGTAAACGTCCCAATTTCGCTTAGCAATTGCAAGGGCTTGGAACACCCATCTCTGTGGCTGGTAACGAAAGGGTTCAATTTAAAAGCTTTTTTAAAAACACATGCTGCCCAAAGAATATTCGTATAAAAAAATAAAAACCCAAAAAAAATGAAACCCCCAAGCATAATAATAGGTTCTGCATCTGTAGAGAGGAAAAAAGGGAAATTTTTGGGAACAACAAACGGTGAGGTAATCTTTATGATCATTACTCACTTAAGAAAAATTAAAAAAAAGCTAAGAAAAAGTTAAACGGGACTTGCAATTAAATTTCAGGGATTTGAGAAGTAACCCAAAGGTATTTTTCAGGTAATAGAACAAAAAAATTTGGGAAAGATGTCCCCTTAAAACAACTGACATCTTATAAAAAGGGTTATGAAAAGTGCTAATTTTAATAAATTCCCCTCGTTTTTATCAGGAAGAAATGACAAAACCCAAAATTAATTTTTTTATGTGGGGCCCGAAGAAAATAAATTACGTAATTCACAGTAGATAGGTTACAAATAGGTAGGGGCCCACTGAAGCAAAGTAAATCCCGGGCCCCGAAAACTTATTTCAGGGGGCTTAAGGAAGGGAGAAAGGAAAATTTGGAACCCACAAGTGGGTCCTGGAGTTTAACCCAGAAATGCAATGTTATGAAGCTTGGGGAAAGGCAAAAAAGACCGAGAGGACTACAGCCAAAAGGGCAAGCTGAAAAACCCCAACCCAAAAAAAAATGATCTTGGGGGGAAAAATCATACGAGCACACTGAGAACTCAAATAAATATGCGTAGCTGTGGGCGCCTGGGAAACCTTGAAAAGCAATTCGAATCTAAATAAGGATCATCAAAGTGTACGTCAGGGCCCTACTGGGGTATACAACACTAATAGGAACCCCACCGGTCAGACACTCCTGAAATTAGAGAAAAATGCAAAAGGGTTTTCAAAAGACTGTCCCGGACAAGGGGGTTTTCCACGAGGGAGGTTAAGGAAATCAGCCACAATATTAGGGGACAGGGGGGATAGGGGCGATATGGTAAAAAATAAAAACCGAGAGGGAAGACAATGTGGATAGGGACAGAATTTTAAAGATGGACACGCTACAAGGGGTCACAAGGGGAAATTGAAAACTCAGAAATACAGGGATGTTAGGAAATACCCCTTCCGTCTAGTTATCGAATGCGTAGTAAGACAGGACCAACACACTTTAAGAAAAGGTATATAAAGTCATGGAATAGGGAGATGTGGACCTATAGCGACCAGTGAAGGGGGGGGGCCCGGGGCATGAAACGACCCCCTTTCAACCCTAAGTGGTGAGTAACTTATACGTTGGGAGTAGCCCAAATGCTCCCTTTGGGGAACGAAAATTTCCTTGTAGGGTAACTCGTTTAAAAAAGCGAGTAAAAACTGCGAGAAATGAAACTCAAAAGTTTTTGTTCAATGTAAAATTGTCTGGGCTCCTCCAATGAGTCGCCTACCCTGGCAAACTCGTTGACAGACTTGAGAGGGTACCCCCAGCCCCACAAGTGGCTTTTAGGACAGATTTTTTCACAAATGATTTTTTTGCAAGAAAAACCCCGCCTGATGACGTATAAAGGATAAATTACTTGTGTTGCAGCAAATCCTGATCTTCAACTTCCAACCAGCTTTACCCCCTTGGATTCCCCTTTGGGAACCACGTGCAACCGGGAGCATTAATTCCGCAATATTCAATCGTTATAGTGTCCTGCCGACCTCAAAATTCCTATACCAAAGGGGATGTATCCCCTAGTTAAATATGCAGTCAACGCTAGCTTCAGACACTCTGAACGCTGGACTTATGGCATACTCTTCTGTACCCCCGAGCCCTCAGTTAACTAAATCACGATCTCCAATCACTGGCCAACCTACGGGAAAGGTGGATTTTTTGTTCTGTATGGGCTGATGGAGAGATCATCTCGGGACACGAGGTGTCTCTACCAGATTTCCCCAGGGTTTAGATGGAAGACCGGGGGGCGCCGCCCGATGTTCACGGCACGTCGTCCAGTCGAAGCTTCGTAAAAGGACGTATTCTGTCTTTGTGACCCGCCCCGCCATTCAAGCTAGGGCTCCAGTCTCCCTAGCTAACTTTTCCAAGTTTGCCTACATTTTCGGCCATTTTAAACCAGTTAAGGGCTTAGGTCTACTCTATCTTATCTAAGATCCCTTTTTAAAAATAAAAATTAGGGATTACCGTAAACCACCTACCTTCCCCAAGAGTAAATCTATAAAATTTAAAAAAGCTTCCCCAACCGCCAACCGAGAATGCCTTCTTGTTTGGGGGGGTTTAAGGGTCGCTCGGGTCGACGACCCCAAACCCCGCTGGATCTGAGGTGGAACTATTTGGGCCAAATTTAAAATTTTCCCCATCAACATGTCATGGCGCGGGAACAATTTTCCACGTACCTTTCTTTACGCAGCTTAAGTGTAAATGCGAGGCACGTAGGGGGTAAAAAAATTTATCATGTGTATTGTCCCAGACAAATTTTTTTGCGGTTTCTGCACTACAAAACATGAAAGTCTGTTTTTTTTCACTTAGGGTGTCATATGACTGGTGAAGATGCAGGTGGAAACGGGTCATGTTTGTGTGTCATACCAAGTAAGACACTGTTCTTATAACCTTATTCGCTCACCATTATACTTGTCACTTTTCCATTACTACGCATGTTCCCGACCGTCACTCATCACGCATGTCCCCGACCGTCACCACGCATGACTCCCATTCTCTTCCCCTATCATGCATATACCCGCCCATCACACGTCATGTATTTGTAGGTCAGCACACATGTTCCCACTAAATAACAAAAAAAGGCACAATACCGTGACTGGAACGTCGTCGTAAGCTCCTCTCTTCTATGTGCGGGTTGTGTATGTTCCCATTAGCCAGTGCAATATAGCTTTAAACTGAAGAGCAAAGTAGAAGCTATAGCTCCAGTATTTAGACGCATCTTAGTACTTGTTAGTCAACCTTTGTTTCTTAAATTAGATGTAAACCCTGACTGAGTTAGCCTTTAACTAGTAAGCTTATGGGGACGGGACATCAGATACGAGACATTTAACAAAGACCCGTGTCTCCTGACACGGTTTCTCTTTCGTACAATCAATCGATCGTTAGAAAAAAAAAGTCTCTCCTTTCTCTCTCTCCTTTCTCTCTCTCCTTTCTCTCTCTCCTTTCTCTCTCTCCTTTCTCTCTCTCCGTTCTCTCTCTCTCCGTTCTCTCTCTCTCCTTTCTCTCCTTTCTCTCCTTTCTCTCTCTCCTTTCTCTCCTTTCTCTCCTTTCTCTCTCTCCTTTCTCTCTCTCCTTTTTCTCTCTCTCCTTTTTCTCTCTCTCCTTTTTCTCTCTCTCCTTTTTCTCTCTCTCCTTTTTCTCTCTCTCCTTTTTCTCTCTCTCCTTTTTCTCTCTCTCCTTTCTCTCTCTCTCCTTTCTCTCTCCTCTCTCTCTCTCCTCTCTCTCCCCTTTCTCTCCCTTTCTCCCCTTTCTCCCCTTTCTCTTCCCCTCTCCCTCCTGGAGACCTGGCCACGGGGGCGGTGATCTCCGGAAGCGACTACTGGTAGATACACTTCCCTCTAGTATGTATACGAGGCTATGCATCCCACGTGCAAAGATTAAGGATATATATGATAACAGATTTGCATAAGTCACGAAAAACACACAAGAGAAAGTAATATTTATGACTCGTGTTGGAACCAACGATTTTAAGCAGAGAAGATCAGAAAAGACTCATAACAGATAAAGAGCCTTTATAAAGAAATTCAAATACAAGAGAAGACTAGTAATGAGAGGATCAGTGTCACAGATGCAGACACCCACACACTCAGTGAAACCATGGGTAGAAACCACAGCTTCAAGGATCTGTGTGACAAGGATGTTCTAGCACAGGGGTCGGCAAACTTTTGGAGAGAGAGAGGGAGAGGGCCAGACAGCTATGCAGTCTCTCGGAGGAGCGCAATGTTATTAAATGTAATATAAAAATTTCTCGAGCTCAGGGTTGCCATTAATTTTTTAAACCAGTTTTGGCCTAGTTCTAATATTTAACACAATTTATCACAAATAATTAAACATAATTAAATAAACATTACTGTACAGTTGTTTTACCACCAGACAACAAACACAAATGATTAACTGTAAGGAGGGAGGATACGAGGTAACTTTTCCAGGGACTGTTTAACCTTGAAGTGAACTACTGCATCTGTATTCCATACTAATTAGATAATTAGTGTCCAGGTGTTAAGTTGGAGGGCCGGACAAAAGCCTCCCGCGGGCCGGCCGGATGTGGGAGGACTTTAATGGCGATAGAGGCTTGTTTAAGTAAGGTGTCCATCATACAGACATGTGTGCTCAGGGCTCCGGACCAAAAAAAAAAAATGTGAGCAGTCATGAAGGTCTCTTCACGAAATTCAATTTCAATAACAAAAAAACATACAATGAGATCAAGTAAACCATGTCCTAAATGAAACAAGCTGGGAAGATATCCTAAACAACACGGTTCCGAACACTTGTCTTGAAAAAATGAATTCTGTGGTTCTTGAGATCTGCTCAAGACACATTCCATAAGAAAAAGAAAGAGAAGATGTAAACTAGAAAGAGAGAGACGTTCCCTATACAGACGAAGGCGAAGAGTCACCGAGCTGCTGAGTGGGGCCAATATATCTGAAATACGAAGGGAGGCACTAGTCAATGAAATTGCAAATATCGAACTTAAGCTGAAGGAATACTATAGGAGACAATCACAGGAAGAACTAAAAGCCATAAAGGAAATTGATAAAAAACAAACAATACTTCTTCTCTTATGCCAAATCTAAGAGAAAAACAACATCCAGTATTGGGCCCCTTCTTGGGCGGGATGGGACATACACAGATGATAGCCAAGAAATGAGTGAGATACTGAAGTCCCAATATGACTCAGTGTTCAGCGAGCCACTGCCCAGATTAACGGTTGACAATCCAAATGAATTCTTTATGAACGAAACCCAAAATCTGGTCATCTCAAAATCTCGGATATTATTCCAACTCCACAAGACTTTGATGAGGAAATGACATGGCCATGCACTCTGCCCCAGGCCCAGACTCGTGGAACTCCGTGTTCATCATGAATTGCAAGAAGCCCCTATCGCGTGCCTTCAGCATTTTATAGAGAGGGAGCATGGACACAGGGGTCATCCCACACACACTAAAAACAACAGACATAGCCCCACTCCACAAAGGTGGCAGTAAAACAATTGCAAAGAACTACAGACCGACAGCACTAACATCCCATATAAAAATCTTTGAGGGGGTTCTAAGAAGCAAGATAGCCAACCACCTAGATACCCATCAGTTACAGAACCCAGGGCAACACGGGTTTAGAGCAAGTAGCTCCTGTCTGTCTCAGCTACTGGACCAGTATGACAAGGTCCTGGATGCTGTAGAGGATAAACAAAATACAGATGTAGTATACACACTTTGCAAAAGCTTTCGACAAGTGTGACCATGGTGTAATAGCACACAAAATGCGTGATAAATGAATAGCGGAAAAAGTTGGTAGATGGATCTACAACTTCCTGACAAATAGAACACAAAGAGTAATAGTAAACAGAGTGAAGTCCCAGGCAGCCATGGTAAAAAGTTCTGTTCCACAAGGCACAGTACTCGCTCCCATTCTATTCCTCATCCTCATTTCTGCCATAGACAGAGATGTAAGCCATGGCTCCGTGTCTTCCTTTGCGGATGACACCCGGATTACCATGGCAGTGACCTCCATCGAAGACACCGCGAGGCTCCAAGCGGACATCAACCAAATCATCGCATGGGCCACTCAAAACAATATGAAGTTCAACGAGGAGAAATTTCAACTGCTCAGATATGGGAAACGAAGAAATTAAAAATGTGTCAGGGTATACAACAAATTCTAAACATACAATAGAGCAGAAAAGTAATGTGAAGGACCTGGGAGTGGTGATGTCAGAGGATCTCGCCTTCAAAGACCACAATGTATCTACCTCATCCGCTAGGAAAATGATAGGATGGATAATGAGAACCTTCAAAACTAGGGACGCCAATCCCATGATGATTCTCTTCAAGTCGCTTGTGCTCTTTAGGCTGGAATACTGCTGTACACTAACGGCTCCCTTCAAGGCTGGCGACACTGCAGACCTGGAGAGTGTACAAAGAACTTTCACTGCACACACAAGTACGATAAGGCACCTAAACTACTGGGAACGGTTGAAGGTCCTTGACCTGTACTCCCTCGAACGCAGGCGAGAGAGATGCGTGATAATATACACTTGGAAGGTCCTGGAGGGATTGATGCCAAATCTGCACACGAAAATCACTCCCTAAGAAAGCAAAAGACTCGGCAGGAGATGCAACATTCCCCCAATGAAAAGCAGGGGCACCACAAGTACACTGAGAGACAACACAGTAAGTGTCCGGGGCCCAAGACTGTTCAATTGCCTCCCGGAATACATGAGGGGGGATTACCAATAGACCCCTGGCTGTCTTCAAGAAGGCACTGGACAGGCTCCTAAAGTCAGTACCTGACCAACCAGGCTGTGGTTCGTACGTCAGCTTGCGAGCGGCCAGCAGTAACAGCCTGGTTGATCACTCTGATCCACTATGAGGCCTGGTCTCAGACCGGGCCGCGGGGGCGTTGACCACCGAAACCCTCTCCAGGTAAACTCCAGGTAATACATAGCAAGGAAGAATTTTGTATGAAGGTGAGAGTGGTGAGGACGACATACACGGCGGTGAGGACGACATACACGGCGGTGAGGACGACATACACGGCGGTGAGGACGACATACACGGCGGTGAGGACGACATACACGGCGGTGAGGACGACATACACGGCGGTGAGGACGACATACACGGTGGTGAGGACGACATACACGGTGGTGAGGACATACACGGCGGTGAGGACGACATACACGGCGGTGAGTGACATAGGAGAGTCAACAACTTGCATCAACCCAGGCAACCAGTGGGACAGGTAATTTAATTCACCTAGCTGAGAGGTCAGCTCTGTGAATTAAAAATTCTTTACTCAAATGATCTCAGTATTGTACCTCCCCCAACCTTCCCCCCCAAAAAGGAACGAATTATCCGCCTACGACTTACTAGAAAATCCACACATTGCTTTAAATAAATCTTGGTCTGACTCACAAGAAACGCCAAATAGCAGAAATTGTCCAGACTGGATACAATATTTTGAATAAGGTTCGAACTCATAAGAAAAGTGGCAGCGAGAGACTGAACTATTTATAAGAGAAATTAAGAAGCATGATGTAGTGGAATATGACTTTGTATGTAAAATTTCAAGCTAATGGGAACAATATTATATTCAGTGTAGTATATCTTCCCTCAAACAAATCAAGAGGATGAAATTAAGGTATGACGAAATAAAGGTAATTTACATGAGTAAAGAGGCATCATTAGTAGCGACTTAACATGACCACCGTAAACTGGAATACTTTAGCAAGGGACCAGGAGGCTGCCACACTCGTCAACATCATTGAGAACAACTCTTTTAATGCAGGCTGCCACATCGGCTATACGGGGTAACAATGTTTTTGATCTTACCACAGACTGTAACCTTATATACAATCTTGTACGGTAGGAGAGAGAATAGGAAAACAGTGATCACAACATCATCATCATTCGATTCAAACCACAAACTTTGAGATCCAGATTGAGAACTATGATGGTTCCCAATTACAGAGCAGCTAACTCTGAATAGTAACACCTAGATACTAGTAATATTAACCGAGTCAAACTACTAAATACAGACTGTGCAATAGAACTGTGGAGTAGATTCAGAATAAACGAGTTCCGTAAGATATTGAAGATAAAGCAAGAGATGGAGGATGGGAAGAATAGTTCATGACTGTAAGAAAGCATCAATAGTAATACCAGGAAAATAGAAGAACGAAAAGTAGCAAGAAAGATATTATAATGGGCGCAGGTAACGAGCAGGGTCCCTCAAGGATCAGTGCTTGGACCTCTGCTGTTCCTCATATTCATTATAAGCAGCCCGGTAAAACCTAGATATTGAGATCATTGTTTGCAGATGAAAAAGTGTTATTAAGGAAGATAAAAATCAGAGAAGATGGGAAGAGCCTTCAGGATAACTTGAACAGGATTCAAACGTGGCCAGTAAAGTCGGTATAAAAATAAATCTTAATTGTAAACCAATAAGAATGGAGAAAAGATGGACAAAACTAAACACTGAATAAATATTGGAAGGAGGTGCACTGAAGGCAACGTTCGAGCAGACAGATCTGTGAGAAAGCATTGCACCCAGCATATTACGTACTATACGCATCAACAATATAATTCCAGTGATATGTGCAAAATAATTTAACCTGCTTTCAGTAAACTTAAAAGACTTGCTTAGTGTAAGTTGTGTTGCGCCAGCAGGAAGATCACTCGTTAACAGGCACGTAAATAAACTCGAGAAAAATCGAAGTTTAGCGACATGGTTAATAAAGCAACACAGGGAAATAGATTACTAGGACAGAAGTGCTGAACTTTACACAACACTGAGAGACACAGACAGACAGACAGAGAGACAGAGACAGACACACACCAGGGAGCAAGAATGTGTTCATGGCGTACGAAATACTCGCTAAAACAGTGAATTGCGTTGAGATAGAGCTGGGGGACACAAGGCAACGAAAGACCTTTGTTCCTATCCAATTTTTCTAATTTTCTGAGCATTTTGTGCGAGTACATTTGGAGAAATACGCACAAATACAATATAATGCTACCCTTTATTGACTACGTTTCACCCACACAGTGGGTTTTATCAAATCAAACAGATTTGTTTGCGACTAGATAAAGCCCACTGTGTGGGCGAAACGTTGCCAACAACGAATCAAATTATATTCCATTTGTGTCTATTCCATAGTGTCGATATTTTATACCATTTAACTCTAACAAGTGCAGCTGGGCGAGTACAACTAGGTAAGTGCACTTTTGCAGCAGCATACATTCGTATTACATTTCCTAGACACAGCAAGCATAACATGCCGCGGTGAAGAAACGTTAACCTCTTGGCCCCTTTCACCGTCGATGCCGTTAACGAAGTGAAATGCATGTAATTTTTTTTTTTTTTTATTCTGAGTTTTCCTTCACTTCTGTAGCGGTAGACAGCAATCTAGTGAGCCACAGTTCTACCAGTGTTAGCAGAGGCAACCAGCAGGAAAACACGGTGATTTGCTCTTGTATAACGCGTAAGACAATGGTGCCTTCAGTGAGATAACCTATTTCCACCTCCTCCTCCTCCTCATGGTCCTCAGAGACCTCTTCCACTTCTTCGTTCTCCTATACCCTTTCATTCGAGATGCTACCCTAATGTCAGGTATTAGTAGTTCACAACCAAAACAAGCTGAGATCGATTGTCTGGAAGGCGAGACGTATGGGTAAAACCTTACATTTGCTACCACTTTTCCCTTAGTGAACAGTGATAGCCGGCTGTTGTGGCGTGCTTCCCGTTGAAGAGGACCGGATGGACCCCAACGGATATATGAACATTACTCAATTGTTTTAGGTTATCGCGGGTTAATGGCTCACAGGGAATAATAACCCGAGGAATGACTTCTTCAATATAGGTCATCCTGTATCCAATCCAAGCTTTCGAAACCTAGAGCTTAATTCTTTCCCTACGTCTGTTTCACATCACCTCCCCAAACTGGTCACAACAAGCGCTCGACAGTGTTTCGAGTGCTTATTTTAACTTGGTGTGGCAGTATTTGTGTTCGTTGCTTTTATCGTTTAATTTTATTGTATTTTATGCATTTTTTATGGCTATGAACACTGATCTACAGGGTCGAAGTTCTCTGCAAACTTCACAACCTACCACCACGATGCTCCAAACAACAGTAGCAAGACTTATGTGAAACCATGCCCTATATTACACAGGGTACCTTACTGTGAGGAGATGATTGAGCTCCCACTTGTGCACTACCTGCTGGACTGTCCTGCTACGACGTCACCACTTCCTCTCCTCCCACAAGTCTGTCGGACAGACCCGGGTGGACAGGGCACCACACCTTGTGTATCTTGCAGTCAAGAACCTGAGGACGTTGCTGCCGATCATCGCCTGCCACCCGCCGCCTCGATGAAAACGTGAGGACGCTTTCCCTTTGGGAAAGTCACTGCCGGGCCAGGACCCGTCCTGGCGAACCTACCTGTACCTGTAGCCTACTGCATGTTCCATTTAGATTTTGCCGCCGAAGCAGCTAGTTTATTGTGCAACTAATTTCCATCCTGTGGACGGTAGCCCAAGATCATATGGATACGCGAAAGGCCTAGGAACTAGACCCCAAAAGGGTTAACAGGAGTACATTGTATCTGAATTTATATCTACAATTAACCTATTGCAAGTAAATTTATAAGTCGTTAATAGAGAAGCTTTCTTGCGATAATGGGTTAATGTGCAGTGTCGGCATGCTTGTGGCTTACCAATCTCTTACTGCAACTCATCTGAGCATCTTGTGTTGCTGGTGTGTGGTCGTAGCCGCTCTGCAACAATGTTGTTAGTCTCGTCTGACGGCTGTGAAACACTCGTGTTGAGAAACAGTGATCATAAACAAGCCTTTATTCAAACTAGGAGGTAGCATGCTTTGCTACCTCTTACTGACCTATAAAGTTAAATATGTCTCCAGCCATTATATGTATGAATGGAAGACATTACATGTATGTGAGGAACATTGACATAGTACACTCCATATCACCATATAAAAACTAAATTATTTCCCCAGGCTTGTTCTCACTCTTAAACACAATCTAACGTCATTTCTTCATCACCTGGAAGGTGGTGTGAGAGGACTTAATCATACGTTTCATCGAAACCGGGTCCTTTTTTTTATTGTACTCCGGCTGTTCCAACCCCAAGCTCTAAATGAGCATGAGAAATATATTAAATCAATTTTCAGTATTCTCTGTAGCAGGATTCAAAAGTACCGGAATCTCATTCTGAGGACGGGGGTTCTAGCTTGGCAAGGGTCGAGGAGTGTGCGTACGTTTACAGTGTCCATGATCAACCTGTAGACATTGTGACGTCTATCTTGCAATCTACTATGTGATGATTTCGATTTAATATCTTGGGTTCTGGCCACGTTTGCAAGGTGTAGTGTTCATATTACTGTTTCTCTGTGGTAGCATCACTGTTTAGTGTTTGAGACTCACTCTGAGCTCTGGAGTTAGGGTCTAGGTAGGGTTAAGGTGTGCTTGGAGTAGTCACCCCTTCACGCTGTTATATCGTATCATCACAGTGTCGCATAGTAACTATACAACCTCACTCCACACCATTCCATCTCGCCACCACACAGCACCACACAGCACCAGCCCCCTCACACCACCACACACCAGCCCCTCACACCACCACACACCACCAGACCCTCACACCACCACACACCACCAGACCCTTACACCACTACACACCACCACACACCACCAGACCCTCACACCACCCACACCACTACACATCACCAGCCCTACCAACACTCACCAGACCCTCACACCACCACCACCAGACCCTCACCACCACCACCACCAGACCCTCAACCACCACCACATACACCACGCCTCACCCACAACGCCCTCACCACCACACACCACCAGACCTCACACCACCACACACCACCAGCCCTCACACCCACACCACCAGACCTCACACCACCACACACCACTCACACCACCAGACCCTCACACCACACACCACCAGACCCTCACACCACCACACACCACACACACCACCAGACCCTCACCACCACACACCACCAGACCCTCACACCACACCACCACCACCACACACACCAGACCCTCACACCACCACACACCACCAGACCCTCACACCACCACACACCACTACACACCCACCAGACCCTCACGACCACACACCACCAGACCCTCACACCACCACACAACCACTACACACCACCAGACCCTCACCACCACACACCACCAGACCCTCACACCACCACACACCACACACACCCACCAGACCCTCACCACCACACCACCACCAGACCCTCACGACCACACACCACCAACCCTCACACCACCACACACACCACTACACACCACCAGACCCTCACGACCACACACCACCAGACCCTCACACCACCACACACCACTACACACCACAAGACCCTCACCACCACACACCACCAGACCCTCACATCACCACACCTCACACCACCACACCATTCCATCACAGTACCACCACACATCCACACCAAGACACTATACATCGCACCACTTCATACATCATCGCCACTAAACCAACATCAAATTCTCACGATTTTTAAATGTAAATGAATTATATTGATTGAAGCATTGAGGTATTTCACATTTTTCAAAGTAAGTTAAGATAGAAAACTGACATGTTGAGAGGACTGGTAAATAGGTGTTTTCGTTAATATTACAATGAACTCGGGTCATGTTCTGTGGAGCCGGATAATTGTCAGCCTCTCCTGGGATTTCACTCACTCAGTTTTCTCACATTTTACGTGGTTGCACTGGCTCTCACACACATTAAGGCAGTTTTCTCCCTTCATTATTCTTGAGAAGGCACGCGTGTACCCACACGCACGCGTGCGTGTGGGTACACGCGTGCTATTAAGAAATCGCTTACGACACTCGTGCACGTATGCGCGCGCGCGCACACACACACAACACACACACACACACACACACACACACACACACACACACACACACACATGTATAGTATTCAAAGTCATGAAGAACCATACCACGGGTGGGGATGGAACCCGCGATCAGTGTGTCTCAAAACTCCAGACCGTCGCGTTAGCCACTAACGCGACGGTTTGGAGTTTTGAGACTCTCTGATCGCGGGTTCTATCCCCACCCGTGGTATGGTTTGTTTGCAATCATGTCATTACGATTTCGTGAGTCACGAAGATTATCAGGAGATGAGTGGTGGCGCACCTAGAAAGGAATGAACTTATCAACGACAACCAGCACGATTTCGGGGATGAGAAATCCTGCGTCACAAACGTACTGGAGTTCTATGACAGGGTGACAGCAGTAAGGCAAGAGAGGGGTGGGTAGACTGCATTTTCTTGGACTGTAAGAAGGCTTTTGACACACTTCCACACAAAGAGATTAGTGCAAAAGCTGGAGGACCAGGCAGGGATAACAGGGAAGGCGCTGCAATGGATCAGGGAATACCTGTCAGGAAGACGAGTCATGGTACGTGATGAAGTGTCAGAGTGGGCGCCTGTGACGAGCGGGGTTCCACAGGGGTCAGTCCTAGGACCGGTGCTGTTTCTGGTATATGTGAACGACATGACGGAAGGAATACTCAGAAGTGTCCCTGTTTGCAGATGATGTGAAGTTGACGAGGAATTCAATCGGGCGAGGACCAGGAAGAACTACTAACGGAGATCTGGACAGGTTGCAGACCTGGTCCGGAAACTGGCTCCTGGAGTTCAACCCCACCAACTGCAAAGTCATGAAGATTGGGGAAGGCCAGAGAAGACCGCAGACGTTGTACAGTCTAGGGGGCCAGAGACTACAAACCTCACTCGAGGAAAAGGATCTTGGGGTGAATATAATACTGAACACACCTGAGGCGCACATCAACCAAATAACTGCTTCAGCATATGGACGCCTGGCAAAGCCAAGAATAGCATTCCGACGTCTCGATAAGGAATCGTTCAGGACCCTGTACACTGTGTATATCAGGCCTATATTGGAGTATACAGCACCAGTTCGGAACCTACAGCTAGCCAAGCACGTACGGAAATTAGAGAAAGTGCAAAGGCTTGCAACAAGACTAGTCCCGGAGCTAAGGGGCATGTCCTACGAGGAGAGCTTAAAGAAAATCGACCTGGCAACACTGGAGGACAGGGGGGAATAGAAGGGACATGATAACGACATATAAAATACTGAGAAAAATCGATAAGGTGAACAGACAGGTGTTCCAGAGATAAGCTCTTGGGAGTTAGCGTGGGGTGTTTCCAAGCACCATGGCTTGTTGTAGTGTTTTAGAATCTCAGGTTCAAGTGTTGAAGGAGATTCTACTTCTTCAGGAGGAAAATAGGAAGCTGAAGCTTCGCATAGATGAGTTTGGGAGTGAGTGTGAGAAGGATTTATCTGGTAAGGAAGGAATGGTCGCCAGCAGTGATAGTGGCAGCCGCTTTTAAGTGGCAAGTGGTTCACAGTTCAGGAAGAAGGAAGATGGGAGTTAATAGAGAAAATGTGAAGGTAGGAAATCGATTCTCTGTTCTCCAAGACAAGTGTACTTCAGTGGTTAGTGAGGTTGAAGGCACCACTGATTCCCCTGCTAATCAAGGTAAGAATATTTTAATAGTAGGCGATTCTCAGGTAAGATATATGGACCGTGCATTTTGTAACGGACAGAAAGGTCAGACAGAGAGTGTGTCTTCCTGGAGCTGGTGTTGGTGACATAGTCAGCAGGTTGGATAATATTATGGCAGGTAATGGGAACAAGCCCATTATCTGTCTTAGTGCTGGTGGAAATGACACTGGGAAGGGCAGGAGAGAGAGAGCTGCTGGATAAGTACAGGTCAGCCATAGAAGTAGTTAGGTCTAAGGGAGGGATCCCAGTCATATGTAGCATCTTGCCTAGAAAGGGAGTGGGCAATGAATGGATGTCTAGGGCAATTGGTATAAATTGCTGGCTAGACAGGTGCTGCAAAGAACTTGCAATCCCATTCATTGATAACTGGGACCTATTCTTTGGCAAACGTGATATGTATGCAAGGGATGGGGTTCATCTCTCTGGGGATGGAGTGGTTACATTAGCCAATTCAATTGAGAGGGTAATTGATGACTTGTCTAGGAATTTAAACTGATAGATTATAGAGGTATGGGTGTTTGTGGGAATCAATCAGGCTGCAGCATTAGGGTTAAAAACAGCAGTTATTACCGGGATACCTCAGGGATATGTTTGAAAGACAATATTCAAAATAGTTGCTAGTAATGGCAAATCAATTGATCAACAAACAGAGAGAGATAGTAGAGGGCAACGAGTGACTAGCTCCCTTAAGGTTTACTATACAAATAGTAGGAGTCTAAGAAATAAGATAGATGAGCTAAGATTACTTGCAAGTGTAGGTAATATTGATATTATTGGTATAACAGACCTGGTTCAACCTGAAAGATTGAGAAATGCCTTCTGAATGCAACATGCAGGGTTATAAACTATTCCACACTGACAGGCTCAACAGGAAGGGTGGTGGGGTGGCGATGTATGTCAGAGAAAATTTAAATTGTTGTCTTAGACATGATATAAGATTAGAGACATCGAACACAGAATCTGTTTGGCTACAGTTTCACGAGGGCCGTGACAAATTAATTTTAGGTGTGATATATAGGCCCCCAAACCTTGATAAGGAGTGCAGTAAGCTGTTATGGGACGAAATTCATAAGGCATCTAGATATGAAAATGTTGTGATAATGGGAGATTTTAACTTTAGACAAATTGATTGGAACAATATGACAGAAAATCTTGAGTCTAGTGACTTGATACGGTTCAGGATTGCTTTTTAGAACAGGTTGTGACAGAACCAACTAGAGGAAACAATCTGCTTGACTTGGTTCTTGCCAACAAAGTTTCTTGAGGTTAATGATGAGCTTGGGGAAAGTGATCACAAATCACTTAGTTTTAATATATCATGGAAATTACCCAGATAACTGCAATCAAATCTCTGTCCCAGATTTTCGCTTGGCCGACTTCATGGGACTGAAAAATTACCTGGGTGGGCTAAATTGGGATGTCCTGACTATGGGTCAGGTAGGTGATCTTGGTTGCCAATATGACGTTTTTCAGAGCATAGTTCTAGCTGCCCAGACAACTTTTGTTCCGAGTAGGGAAATTAGATCTAACAAAAATGATCCCAAATGGATGAACAATAGATTAAAACATCTCATTGGTCAAAAGATAGGCGTATCAAAAGAGGGGATGGGCAGTTAAGAAATCAATATATTCAATTAAAGAGAGAAATAAAGAGAGGAATAAGAAAAGCAAAAAGGGATTATGAGGCTAAGGTCGCAAGGGATTCAAAGATTAACCCTAAAGGGTTCTTTCAGGTATACAGAAGTAAGGTTAGGGACAAGATTGGCCCACTTAAGAGTAACTCTGGTCAGATCACTGACAGTGATAAGGATATGTGTGTGAAATTCTAAATACCTACTTCCTCTCAGTTTTCACCCAGGAAAATACTAGCGATATTCCTGAAATAATAGATTATGTAGAACAGGATGATAAACTATGTACGATTGCAGTAACTAGTGACATGGTCCTCAGACAAATAGAGAAACTAAAACCTAACAAATCCCCAGGCCCTGATGAACTGTTTGCAAGGGTGTTAAAGGAATGTGAAGAGGAACTTAGCATACCTTTGGCTAATCTTTTTAACATATCACTACAAACTGGCATAGTGCCTGATAAGTGGATAATGGCAAATGTAATACCTATTTACAAGGCAGGTGACAGGTCCTTGGCTTCGAACTATAGACCAATAAGCCTTACCTCCATAGTGGGAAAATTTATGGAATCAATAATTGCCGAAGCAATTCGTAGCCATCTTGACAGGCACAGATTGATTAATGAATCTCAACACAGTTTTACAAAGGGGCGTTCCTGTCTTACGAATTTACCAACTTTTTTCACTAAGGTGTTTGAGGAGGTAGATCATGGTAGTGAATATGATATTGTGTATATGGACTTCAGTAAGGCTTTCGATAGAGTTCCCCACCATAGGCTATTGGGGAAACTTAGGGCACACGGAATAGGAGGAGAAAATTTTTCCTGGGTAGAGGCATGGCTGACAAATAGACAGCAGAGAGTTTGCATAAATGGGGAGAAATCAGAATGGGGGCACGTCACAAGCGGTTTTCCTCAGGGGTCAGTGTTGCCCATTGTTGTTCACAATTTACATAAACGACATAAATGAGGGAATAAATAGCGACACAAGCAAATTTGCTGATGACGCCAAAATAGGCCGTCCA
Source organism: Cherax quadricarinatus (assembly GCF_026875155.1). NCBI lineage: Eukaryota > Metazoa > Arthropoda > Malacostraca > Decapoda > Parastacidae > Cherax > Cherax quadricarinatus. The sequence goes on from NC_069406.1 coordinate 18,881,384, forward strand.
ATTCATTCTAATGACACTAGAGCACTCCAGGATGATTTGAATAGACTGATGCAATGGTCGGAGAAGTGGCAGATGCAGTTTAATATTGACAAATGCAAAGTTCTAAATGTTGGACAGTTAAATAACTATGCCACATATAAACTAAATAATGTAGTGTAATAAAGTTGGTAGAATTACCGACAATATGTAAAGTAAAAGGACGCAAGTGCAACTAATGTGACATTTATTGTGGCAACGTTTCGCTCTCCAGGAGCTTTATCAAGCCATTACCTAATGGCTTGATAAAGCTCCTGGAGAGCGAAACGTTGCCACAATAAATGTCACATTAGTTGCACTTGCGTCCTTTTACTTTAAATAATGTAGATCTTAATACTACTGATTGCGAAAAGGATTTAGGAGTTCTGGTTAGCAGTAATTTAAAACCAAGACAACAGTGCATTAGTGTTCGCAATAAAGCTAACAGACTTCTTGGCTTCATATCTAGAAGTAAAATAATAAAAGTCCTCAGGTTGTTCTTCAACTCTATATATCCTTGGTTAGGCCTCATTTAGACTATGCTGCTCAGTTCTGGTCACCGTATTACAGAATGGATATAAATGCTCTGGAAAATGTACAGAGGAGGATGACAAAGATGATCCCATGTATCAGAAATCTTTCTTATGAGGATACTGAGAGCCCTGAATCTGCACTCTCTTGAAAGGCGTAGAATTAGGGGGGATATGATTAAGGTGTATAAATGGAAAACAGGAATAAATAAAGGGGATGTAAATAGCGTGCTGAAAATTTCCAGCCAAGACAGGACTCGCAGCAATGGTTTCAAGTTGGAATAATTCAGATTCAGGAAGGATATAGGAAAGCACTGGTTTGGTAATAGAGTTGTGGATGAGTGGAACAAACTCCCGAGTACAGTTATTGAGGCTAAAACGTTGTGTAGTTTTAAAAATAGGTTAGATAAATACATGAGTGGGTGGGTGTGAGTTGGACCTGACTAGCTTGTGCTGCTGAGTCTGGTGCAGTGCTCCATCCTTGAGTGGAGATGATCAGACTGGGTGGGTCATTGGGCTAATCCGGGGGGATGACATGGACCTGCTCCGTATGGGTCAGTAGGCCTGTTGCAGTGTTCCTTCTTTCTTATGTTCTTATGTTCTTAAGACACAGCAACAAGGGGTCACAATAGGAAGTTGAAGACTCAGATGAATCACAGGGATGTTAAGAAGTATTTCTTCAGTCAGAAAGTTGTCAGGAAGTGGAACAGTCTAGAAAGTAATGTAGTGGAGGCAGGATCCATACATACCTTTAAGAAGAGGTATGATAAAGCTCACGGAGCAGGGAGAGTGAGACCTAGTAGCGACTAGTGAAGAGGTGGGGCCAGGAGCTTCGAATCGACCCTGTAACCACAACTAGGTGAGTACATTAAATCTGACGACATTAATGAAGACAAGAACCAGGGGAGACTTGTAAGGAACATGTAAAATACTTAGTGAATTTTATAGGGTAGAGAAGACTAGATTGAGAGGAAGAAATAAAAGATGAGTCACAGGGATGTAAGGACTTTCTTTATTCTGAGAGTTTGGGCAGGAAATTTAATGACCTACACGAGTAAGTGATGAAGGCAGATTCCAGACAGTTTTAAAAGTAGTTATGACAGGACCTACTAAGGCGAGAATAAACGCGGCAAGGTGTCGGTTAAGTGGGAGTACCAGGAGCTGAGATTTAACTCAGGGAAGTACACAAAGGATAAGAGTAAATAAGTTTGGAAAACACAGAAAAAATAAGAGCAAAAAACGACGTTGAAGACAACACTAAGATAAAAAGTGAAACAGAAAGACAAGTGCATCACCTCGCAACAACAGACGGTGTGTGTAGCCACATCAGACAGAAAATGACAGTAAGAAACAAGAAGATAAGACTCGAGGGAAGTGATCAAAGTGTGACGGAAGATATGAAAAGATACAGGGTGTTTCTCTTGTAGGAGGCCCCGAGTTATGTTACTGCAGACATAATATACAAACAAGACGGTGTAACTACTGGAGTACCAACTCTGGGCCTCTAACGAGTGAAACATCCTGTATTAAGGTTTTTGAGAGGTATTTATGAAGATACAAATAGCCCTCACATTAAGGAAGATGTCATGAGGCAGGGTAAAAATCACAAGCAGAGCAGAAAAGGGTAGAAGAGATTTCGACGATAAAGGAGGAAGTGAGAGAACTATTGAATCTAAATTGTATGAAATCACGAGTGTAATTTGGTGGCCTGTGCCCCGTGTTCGCAACAGAAGCAGCACGATAACCAATATAGGAACGAGCAAAAGACAGCAGAGAGTAAATACTTAATATATTTTCCTTCACCAAAAATGAGTGCATTTATGTACAGTATTTACAGAATATGTACAATAAGAAAATCTGCAAACAAGACACCCGGGGAGAACCGTGTGCTACCAGACTTTTGGGTAAATCTCCCAGTGTTGTTTTAAGAGTCTCAGACGCCGCTTCAAAACTTAGGAGGGCTTTTTCGTGATTGGCTGGGATGAACCAAGTAGTTTAGCATAATGATGGGGCCCCTCCTATTATACTCTTAAACTCCTGGTACGCTGGTCGGGAGGGCATGCCTTTATGGGTGTGTGACATACATCGAATAAATGTAACGTATTCTTCGCATGCCACAGACAGGCCATCACCTTGCATACTGAGAGAAGACGAACTGAATGACCCTATAAGAATGATATACAAGTCGATGGCAGCGACATCTACCAAATGCTTGGAAAATTGTAAATGTGTTCCCAACATTCAAGAAAGGAAAAAAAAAAACGCAATGCACTAAACTACAGAGTAGTTTTGCTTTCTAGCATATTAGTTAATGTACTATAAATTAGAATAAGGGTTTAAACACACAGAAAGAAATGGGTAAATAATACAAGAGATAGTAGATCTTGTCTAACGAATCTCATAGTTTTACGACAGCAATGTAAATACATCAGTAGAAAGAAAGTTGGGTAGACTGTATCTTCGACTGCAAGCAAGCATTGAGCTCGGTACCACACAGAAAGCTTCTACATTAATTGGTAAAGCAGGCAGGGGTAGTAGGAAAGGTAATGAAGTAGATAAAGGAATACATGGCAGTGGACAGTGGTAAGAAAAGTGGTATCGAATGAAGAATGTAATTCTTCAGTGATCAATGGTTGGATCTTTGTTGTTGCTGAAATATTTAAATGAGCTGTCAGAAACTGAATTCTATTTAGCAGTGTTTGTAACAATAAGTCTTAAGATTTAAATTGGTTTAAAACATGGACAAGCAGGTGCCAACTTGAATTCAATCTTGAAAAGAACAGAACAACAAAAATAGAAGAGTGGGTTAGACCCTGCACAAAATACTAACCTGGAGGAGAGACGCTGCAGACAACATGCCAGGATAAAGACCTGCTAGTAAACATTGCTCCAAGCATCTCGCCAGAAGTAAATATAATTGGCTTAACTTGAGCAGCACATGGAAAACTAAGCTAATCTGAGAAATGCGTTCATGAATTTGATAGAAGATGTATTTAACAACATACACAACGGTGTATGCGGCGTTAACATAGGGTCACCACCTGATCAAATATAGTAGACATGATCTAAAGTTTAACAGTGAGATTGGTGCCGGAACTGGGGAAATGGATTACGAGATATTTAAGGGGCTCTTTCCTATCACCTGATGACGGGAGAACCAGGGAGAAATTACACAAATTCATCACTTGGGTATCTATATTATGGAATCGTTTCTCCACACAATGGCTTCCTCGGTCTAATACAGAAGTATGGTTGAAAATTGAGGCAATCAGTCCCTCAGCCTGTAGTCGATGTAATCAGTCCATCAATCTTGAAAAGAACACAGCATATGAGCGAAGGGGCTTGTATATTGCAGACAGGTGAGGTGAAGCAGTCATACGCGGTGTCACCTTGAGCAAATCCACAGGTGGAAGTAAGTCATGCCTATAGATTAGGAAAGCTTAGAATTTTGACGGGGATGTAGATAAATGGTTCAGAGAACCGACAAGTTGATAAATTAGACAAATGTGCAACACTTGGGTATCTTTACTGTGGAAACGTTACGCCACAGTGACTTCATCAGTCCAATACAGGGAAGAATGAGATTGGGATCTTGAAACAGGGAATTCCACGCTTACCTAACCAGTAGGCATGACATACTTCCACATGTGGATTTATCCAAGGTGACAACGCTGACGACTGACTGACTACTGCTTAACCTCACCTCGGCAGTATAGAAGCCACTTCACGCATATACAGTATTCTTATCAAGATTGATGTACTGATTACATTGACTCCAGGCTGAGGGACTGTTGCCTCAAACTCCTGATCTTCAACCATTCTTTTCTGTACTGGACTGATGAAGCCACTGTGTGACGAAACCTTTCCATAATAAAAATACCAGCGTGTTGCACATGTGCCTAATTTATCAACTTGTCGGTTCTCTGATCATTTATCTACGACAGGGAGAACATGACAATGACATGCCAAACTGACATGCGTTGAGAGGATGCCAGAGGACGCAGATGGAAATTTAAGACGCAGATGGAAGTTTAAGACGCAGATGAACTGAAGGAATGTTAGAAAATATTTCTCTCATTCTTGGGGTAGTAAATGGAACACACTTGGTGAAGTGGTAGTGGAGGTAATCAAGAGTAGATATGATCACGCCCTGAGGCTTGGAATTTGTAAAACATGTCGATTAGCGTACATTGGAGGGGCCAGGAGCTATGACTTTATCTCTGTAAGCACAACATGTCGATTAGCGTTCGGTGGAGGGATCAGGAGCTTTGACTTAACCCCTGTAAGCATAACTAGGAGAGGACGGATGAGTATACAAACAGGTAAGTACCTAAAGGAAAGTACATATAGCTGAATGAGGTACGAGTGAGTGTACACGCAACACTGCTCATCTTCCGTGCCTCACCAGGTAGTGTGGACGCAGTGTACCATGACTGCCTTGGAGTTTTCTCACGTGTGTGTGTGTGTGTGTTGTGTGTTTTGTGTGTGTTTGTGCGCGCGCATGTGTGCATGTCTGTGTGTATGCATTGTGTGTGTGTGTGTGTGTGTGTACTCACCTATTTGTACTCACTTATTTGTGGTTGCAGGGGTCGATTCACAGCTCCTGGCCCCGCCTCTTCGCTGATTGCTACTAGGTCCTCTCTCTCCCTGCCCCATGAGCTCTATCATACCTCGCCTTAAAACTATGTATGGTTCCCGCCTCCACTACATCACTTTCTAGGCTATTCCACGGCCTGACTACTCTATGACTGAAGAAATACTTCCTAACATCCCTTTGATTCATCTGAGTCTTCAACTTCCAATTGTGACCTCTTGTGTCTGTGTCCCTTCTCTGGAACATCCCGTCTTTGTCCACCTTGTCTATTCCGCACAGTATTTTATATGTCGTTATTATGTCTCCCCTAACCCTCCTGTCCTCCAGTGTCGTCAGGCCGATTTCCCTCAACCTTTCTTCGTAGGATAATCCCCGTAGCTCTGGGACTAGTCTTGTTGCAAACCTTTGCACTTTCTCTAATTTCTTGACGTGCTTGACTAGGTGTGGATTCCAAACTGGTGCTGCATACTCCAGTATGGGCCTGACGTAAATGGTACAGAGTCTTAAACGAATCCTTACTGAGGTATCGGAACGCTATCCGTAGGTTTGCCAGGCGCCCGTATGCTGCAGCAGTTATCTGATTGATGTGCGCCTCAGGAGATATGCTCGGTGTTATACTCACCCCCAGATCTTTTTCCTTGAGTGAGGTTTGCAGTCTTTGGCCATCTAAACTATATTGTGTCTGCGGTCTTCTTTGCCCTTCCCCAATCTTCATGACTTTGCATTTGGCAGGGTTAAATTCAAGGAGCCAGTTGCTGGACCAGGCTTGTAGCCTGTCCAGGTCTTTGTAGTCCTGCCTGATCCTCATCCGATTTGATTCTTCTCATTAACTTCGCGTCATCTGCAAACAAGGACACTTCTGAGTCTATCCCTTCCGTTATGTCGTTCACATATACCAAGAACCCCGCTTGTCACAGGCGCCCACTCTGACAACTCGTCGCGTACCATGACTCGTTGTTGCCTCCCTGTCAGATATTCTCTGATCCATTGCAGTGCCTTTCCTGCTATGTGTGCCTGATCCTCTAGCTTTTGCAGTAACCTCTTGTGAGGAACTGTGTCGAAGGCCTTCTTGCAGTCCAAAAATATGCAGTCGATCCACCCCTCTCTCTCTTGTCTTACTTCTGTCACCTTGTCATAAAACTCTAGTAGGTTTGTAGGTTTGTGACACAGGATTTTCCTTCCCTGAAACCGTGCTGGTTGTCAATTATACACTTGTTTCTTTCCAGGTTCCCCACCACTCTCCTCCTGATGATCTTCTCCAAGACCTTGCATACTATACACGTTAGTGATACAGGTCTGTAGTTTAGTGCCTCATGTCTGTCTCCCTTTTTAAAAATTGGGACTACATTTGCCATTTTCCATACCTCAGGGAGTTGCCCAGTTTCAAATGATGTGTTGAAGATCTTTGTTAATGGCTCACACAATATCTCTGCTCCCTCTTTAAGTACCCATGGAGAGATGTTGTCTGGTCCCACCGCCTTTGAGGTGTCAAGTTCGCATAGCAACTTCTTCACCTCCTTCTTGGTTATATGTACCTCATCCAGCACTTGCTGGTGTGCCCCCCTGTTCTGATTTCCTGGAGTCCTACTGGTTTCCACTGTAAATACCTCTTTAAATCTTGTGTTGAGCTCCTGACATACCTCTTGGTCGTTTCTTGTGAATTCCCCATCACCCTTCCTCAATCTGATTACCTGGTCCTTGACTGTTGTTTTCCTCCTGATGTGGCTGTACAACAGCTTCGGGTCAGTCTTTACTTTTGATGCTATGTCATTTTCATATTGTCTCTGAGCCTCCCTTCTTATTCGTTTCTGGCTCTTCGGCTGATTTCTTTATTTTCCTGAGTTCTCCGGCTTCTGTACCTTTTCCATTCTCTAGTACACCTAGTTTTTGCCTCCCTACACCTTTGGGTGAACCAAGGACTCGTTCTGTTCTTCCCATTATTTCTGTTTCCCTTGGGAACAAACCTCTCCTCTGCCTCCTTGCATTTTGTTGCTACATAGTCCATCATTTCTTGTACTGGTTTTCCTGTCAGTTCCCTCTCCCACTGAATGTCTTGAAGGAAGTTCCTCATGCCTGAGTAGTTCCCCCTTTTGCAGTTTGGTTTTTCCCAGCCTATTCCTGCTACTCTCTCCACTTGGAGCTCAACTATGTAGTCGAAGCACAGAACCACATGATCACTAGCTCCCAGGGGTCTTTCATACATGATACCCTCGATGTCCGAACTACTCATGGTGAATACAAGATCCAGCCTTGCTGGTTCATCCTCTCCTCTCTCTCTCTGGTAGTGTCTCTAACATGTTGATGCATGAGGTTTTCCAGTACCACATCCATCATCTTGGCTCTCCATGTTTCGGGACCCCCATGGGGTTCCAGGTTTTCCCAGTCAATCTCCTTGTGATTGAA
>NC_069406.1:18893925-18938122 GCF_026875155.1 Cherax quadricarinatus
GTGTTTAAAATTACACCTAGATGGAGGAAACTTGTTAGAACTAGCAGACACTGGTCTGCTAGTTTTAGGGCCGGCTTGCCCTGGGTTCCAACCTAGCTCTGTAGTTTCCCGTCTGTAGTTGTGTTGTAAATGTATATACTCACTCACCTATATATGTATGCGTGTGTGTGAGTGACATCGTTGTGTGAAGGACGAGTCTTAGCTCTCGGCTCCATCTGCTTAAACAAGTATTGATTGGCATTATTGGTTTCTGGCCTCTTGAATCTTAACATACCCACTCTTGAAGCTATGTTTGGAGTTTGCGTCTAGACTGCGTGGGTATCTGAGTTGCAAACTGTGTTGACCACTAACCTCCTGGATTTGTTCCAAGCTTCTTCTGTTAGGTATCGGGTCTGTCCTTGCACCGAATAACCCACGTGGGCTTAGAGCTTCGTATAAATAACTAAAAAATTAATCGGTTCGCTATACCTGATTAGTTCATTATACAAAATGTGGCTGATGGCGCTCCTACACACTGAAACATTAAGGCATTTCCACTCCAGTGTTTAGTTGGAAGATGCGTCACAGAGCTTCATCCCATTGTTGTTTATTTATATCACTGTATTGCAAGGTTGAAATTTTAGTACCATCTTCATGATAACTTTACAGGAAGGATCTGAATCCATGGGAAGGAAAAGACACAGGTTGCAGAAGCTTTTGTTGGAGCAACATTGCGTTCTGTGTGGAGCTTTGTCAAGTCTTTGCTATTGTGGCCGGTCACCTGCTCGGATCTAACTTCTCATTCCGTGGTGTGTAACGTGGCGGAAAATTGTCATTGGAGTGGAATGCGATTATATATATTCACCTGCCTACAGTTGCGGCTGTTGATCCCTCGGGACAATAGACGAGTGTCCACACTCTTAGTCCAGAGTCGCATAACGCTTGGCTGAGTACACTTGCTCAGTACATAACCCTGGGTCAAGAGGCACAGCGCATAACACTTGACTGAGTACACATCCTGGGAACCCAACTTACGCTAGGGCTCGGCGGGGGGTCACAAGGCTCAGTCATTGAGCAGGGGTCACAAGGCTGTCACTGAGCGGGTGTCACAAGGCTCAATCATTGAGCGGGGGTCACAAGGCTGTCATTGAGCGGGGGTCACAAGGCTGTCATTGAGCGGGGGTCACAAGGCTGTCATTGAGCGGGGGTCACAAGGCTGTCATTGAGCGGGGGTCACAAGGCTGTCATTGAGCGGGGGTCACAAGGCTGTCATTGAGCGGGGGTCACAAGGCTTCATTGAGCGGGGGTCACAAGGCTGTTTGAGCGGGGGTCACAAGGCTGTCATTGAGCGGGGGTCACAAGGCTGTCATTGAGCGGGGGTCACAAGGCTGTCATTGAGCGGGGGTCACAAGGCTGTCATTGAGCGGGGGTCACAAGGCTGTCATTGAGCGGGGGTCACAAGGCTGTCATTGAGCGGGGGTCACAAGGCTGTCATTGAGCGGGGTCACAAGGCTGTCATTGAGCGGGGGTCACAAGGCTGTCATTGAGCGGGGGTCAAAAGGCTGTCATTGAGCGGGGGTCACAAGGCTGTCATTGAGCGGGGGTCACAAGGCTGTCATTGAGCGGGGGTCACAAGGCTGTCATTGAGCGGGGGTCACAAGGCTGTCATTGAGCGGGGGTCACAAGGCTGTCATTGAGCGGGGGTCACAAGGCTGTCATTGAGCGGGGGTCACAAGGCTGTCATTGAGCGGGGGTCACAAGGCTGTCATTGAGCGGGGGTCACAAGGCTGTCATTGAGCGGGGTCACAAGGCTGTCATTGAGCGGGGGTCACAAGGCTAGTCATTGAGCGGGGGTCACAAGGCTGTCATTGAGCGGGGGTCACAAGGCTGTCATTGAGCGGGGGTCACAAGGCTGTCATTGAGCGGGGGTCACAAGGCTGTCATTGAGCGGGGGTCACAAGGCTGTCATTGAGCGGGGGTCACAAGGCTGTCATTGAGCGGGGGTCACAAGGCTGTCATTGAGCGGGGGTCACAAGGCTGTCATTGAGCGGGGGTCACAAGGCTGTCATTGAGCGGGGGTCACAAGGCTGTCATTGAGCGGGGGTCACAAGGCTGTCATTGAGCGGGGGTCACAAGGCTGTCATTGAGCGGGGGTCACAAGGCTGTCATTGAGCGGGGTCACAAGGCTGTCATTGAGCGGGGGTCACAAGGCTGTCATTGAGCGGGGGTCACAAGGCTGTCATTGAGCGGGGGGGTCACAAGGCTGTCATTGAGCGGGGGTCACAAGGCTGTCATTGAGCGGGGGTCACAAGGCTGTCATTGAGCGGGGTCACAAGGCTGTCATTGAGCGGGGGTCACAAGGCTGTCATTGAGCGGGGGTCACAAGGCTGTCATTGAGCGGGGGTCACAATTCTGTCATTGAGCGGGGGTCACAAGGTCACAAGGCTGTCATGAGCGGGGGTCACAAGGCTGTCATGAGCGGGGGGTCACAAGGCTGTCATGAGCGGGGGTCACAAGGCTGTCATGAGCGGGGGTCACAGGCTGTCATGAGCGGGGGTCACAAGGCTGTCATGAGCGGGGGTCACCAAGGCTGTCATGAGCGGGGGTCACAAGGCTGTCATGAGCGGGGGTCACAAGGCTGTCATGAGCGGGGGTCACAAGGCTGTCATGAGCGGGGGTCACAAGGCTGTCATGAGCGGGGGTCACAAGGCTGTCATGAGCGGGGGTCACAAGGCTGTCATGAGCGGGGGTCACAAGGCTGTCATTGAGCAGGGGTCACAAGACTGTCATGAGCGGGGGGTCACAAAGCTGTCATTAATTCGGGGGTCCCAAGGCTGTCATAATCGGGGGTCACAAGGCTCAGTCATGAGCGGAGGGTCACAAAGCTGTCATTAATCGGGGGTCACAAGGCTGTCATAATCGGGGGTCACAAGGCTCAGTCATGAGCGGAGGGTCACAAAGCTGTCATTAATCGGGGGTCACAAGGCTGTCATTGAGTGGGGGTCACAATATTTAATTTATGCATATCCTAGCATTACATACAATTAAATCACATATTGTAACTTTGATCAAGTAGTCAGTGGTTGGCGGGATACAATACAGAAGTAATTTTATTTAGCCCTGCACCTAATTTTAGAGAGTGAGTAATCGACGATATACTCAGGATTAGCTAGAACACTTCAGGTCCCAGTAACCGAATACTTTCTCATTGTGAACATTGCTTAAAACTCGTTCTTAATCACTACCAAATATTGAAAAAAACAAGCCAAAGGAAGGTATTCCTTGTCACAAGTCACTTTGAATGTTTTATACAAGGCATCGAGGGCTATAATTACGCTACTTGACGGCAGTATTCGTCTGGAGGGTCTCCAGGTGTACATCTCTGCGGAAGGGTCTTCGCTATAGGGGGGATGGGAGACAAATCCTCTACTGAAAAAAACCATACCACGGGTGGTATGGTCGAACATGGATCTCCGTCGAGTATGTTGGGATGCGATCTGCCCCTCTTTGGTGTGACAGATGTGTGCCACACCATTTTGCTGGTGCAGCCACCAGCAGAAGCAGCAGCAGCAGCAGCAGCAGCAGCAGCAGAAGCAGCAGCAGCAGCGCCAACAGCAGCAGCGGAAGTTTCAGAAGCAGCAGCACCACCACTTGAAGCTAACACTAGTAGCAGCCCCAGAATTAAGAGCAGTAGCCCGATCATCAGCAGCAGCACCATCAGCGGCAACAGAGCGAGCAGCAGCACCAGCAGCCGTCGGCACCCACAATCAGCAACTATGACTCAACAACTGCTATTACTGGTAATTTTACGGATACTGAACGTTCTCCCACAGTTTCTCTCGTGATTTGTTGCCTCCAGCTCCTCTCTGTCTTCTCACTGCCTCTACTTCCCTCCTGCCTCCAAGTTCCTCCTGCCTGTTCTAGTTTCCTTTCACTTCCTCTCTTCCACCAAGATAACTCTTCCACCAAGATAGCTTTTCCACCAAGACAGCTCTTCCACCCAGTCATCTCTTCCACCAGGGCTCACAACATCCTCAGCAAGGTACTTTTTTTCTAGCTTTCCATGAGTAAATATATAGTTTTTCGGAGTGGTCAGTGGTCAGTCGTCGGAGTGGTCAGTGGTCAGTCGTCACGTGAGGTCACAGACCCTGAGCTGCTTTGGGGATTAGCGTGGACGGTTACAAAGCATGGCTTGCTTCTGCAGTGTTTTAAAAACTGAGGTTGGAGAGTTGAAGGAGGAGGTCTTGCTTCTCCAGGAGGAGATTAGGAGGCTGAAGGTCCACCTCAATGGGCCTGGGAGAGAGTGTGAGGTGGTTGGAGATGTGGGGAATGAGGCTTCTAGCAGTGAGGTGCAGTCTGTCTCTCACTGTGAGGAGGCTGTAGGTGGGGAGGTAGCAACGGCTACCAGCAGTGAGGTGCAGCCCAGCACCTGCTACAAGTGGCGAGTTGTTCACAGTAATGGGAGGCGCATCAGAGTAAGGAAAGTTAAGAGTGAAGATCTGAAGGGTAGGAAATCGCTTCTCTGTTCTCCAGGATGAATGTACTTCAGTGGCCAGTGAAGGTAAGGTACTACTGCCCCTCTAATGAAGGTAAGCGCATTCTTGTGGTTGGTGACTCTCAGGTAAGATATGTTGACCGTGCTTTTTGTAATAGGAATAAGAAGATGAGAGATAGAGTGTGCTTCCCTGGAGCTGGGTGTTGGGGACATTGTCAACAGGCTGATAATATCATGTCGGGTAATGGGAACAAGCCCATTATCTGTCTCAGTGCTGGTGGAAATGATATTGGGAAGGGTAGGAGAGAAGAGCTGCTAGATAAGTACAGGTCAGCTATAGATTTCATTAAGTCAAAGGGGATGGATCCCAATCATATGTAGCATCTTGCCTAGAAGGGGAGTAGGAAATGAATGGTTGTCTAGGGCAATTGTGAAAAATTGCTGGCTAGACAGATACTGCAAGGAACTTGCAATCCCATTCATTGACAACTGGAACAACTTTTATGGCAAAAAATGATATGTATGCAAGGGATGGGGTACATCTCCCCTGGGCAGGGGTGGTAGCACTTGCAGACTCGATTGAGAAGGCCATTGGTGAAATGCCTATGATTTTAAACTGATGGAAGATAGAGGTATGGGTGTGTGTGGGAAACAAGCAGGTTGCAACACAAAGGGTTGGAAACAGTAAATGTATAAAAGGCATTCAGCATGAAGTTATAAATAAAGACAATAGAACAGGTCAGCAAACAAAGGGGGACAGCAGAGGGCAGCAAGGGACTAGCTCCCTTAAGGTTTACTATACAATAGCAGGAGTGTTAGAAATAAGATAGATGAGCTAAGATTAATTGCAAGTGCAGGAAACATAGATATTATTGCTATAACAGAGACCTGGCTCAATCTGAAAGATAGAGAGATGCCCTCTGAATGTCACATACAAGGCTATAAATTATTCCACACTGACAGGGTCAACAGGAAAGGTGGTGGAGTAGCGATGTATGTCAGAGACAATTTAAATTGTTGTGTTAGACAAGATATTAAATTAGAAGCGTCAGCCACTGAATCTGTTTGGTTACAGCTTCTCGAGGGCCGAGAAAAACTAATTTTGGGTGTGATTTACAGGGCCCAAATCTTGATAGGGAGTGCAGTAAACTTCTATGGGACGAAATTCGTAAGGCATCTACATACGAAAATGTTTGTGCTAATGGAGATTTCAACTATAGACAGATTGACTGGAGCAATTTGACAGGAAATTTAGAGTCGGGTGACTTTCTTGATTCGATCCAGGATTGTTTTTTTAAAACATTTGTGACAGAGCCAACTAGGGGAAATAACCTCCTTGACTTGGTTCTTGCCAGTAGGGAAACACTAATTAATAATCTTGAGGTTAATGATGAGCTTGGGGAGAGTGATCACAAATCACTCACTTTTAACATATTATGGAATTCCCCTAATAATGGCAATCAAGTCTCCGTCCCTGACTTTCGTTTGGCTGATTTCATAGGACTGAAAAATTACTTAGGTGGGCTGAACTGGAATGACCTGACTAAGGGTCAGGTAGGTGGTGATGGTTGCCGATATGATGCTTTCCAGGGCATAGTTCTAGCTGCTCAGTCAAATTATGTTCCAAATAGGGAAATCAGATCAAACAAAAATGATCCTAAATGGATGAACAATAGATTAAAATATCTGATTGGTCAAAAGAGAGGCATATATAGGCAAATCAAAAGAGGAGAGGCAATTAAGAAATCGATATATTCAGTTAAAGAGAGAAATAAAAAGGGAATTAGAAAAGCAAAAAGAGATTATGAGGTTAAAGTTGCAAGAGAATCGAAGACTAACCCAAAAGGATTCTTTCAGGTATACAGAAGTAAGATCAGGGACAAGATAGGCCCACTCAAAAGTTCCTCGGGTCAGCTCACTGACAGTGATAAGGAAATGTGTAGAATTTTTAACACATACTTCCTCTCAGTTTTTACACAGGAGGATACCAGTATATTTCCAGTAATGATAAATTAGTAGAACAGGACGATAATAAACTGTGCACTATTAGGGTCACAAGTGACATGGTCCTTAGGCAAATAGATAAATTAAAACCTAACAAATCCCCAGGCCCTGATGAACTGTATGCAAGGGTTCTAAAGGAATGTAAAGAGGAGCTTAGCACACCTTTGGCTAATCTTTTCAACATATCACTACAAACTGGCATGGTGCCAGATAAGTGGAAAATGGCAAATGTGATACCTATTTTCAAAACAGGTGACAGGTCCTAGCTTCGAACTATAGACCAATAAGCCTAACCTCCATAGTGGGAAAATTTATGGAATCAATAATTGCCGAGGCAGTTCGTAGCCACCTTGAAAAGCATAAATTAATCAACGAATCTCAGCATGGTTTTACAAAGGGGCGTTCCTGCATTACGAATTTATTAACTTTTTTCACTAAGGTATTTGAGGAGGTAGATCATGGTAATGAATATGATATTGTGTATATGGACTTCAGTAAGGCTTTTGACAGGGTCCCACATCAGAGACTATTGAGGAAAATTAAAGCACATGAATAGGAGGAGAAATTTTTTCCTGGATAGTAGGCATGGTTGACAAATAGGCAGCAGAGAGTTTGCATAAATGGGGAGAAATCAGAGTGGGGAAGCGTCACGAGCGGTGTTCCACAGGGGTCAGTGTTGGGGGCCCCCTGCTGTTCACAATCTACATAAACGACATAGATGAGGGCATAAAGAGCGACATCGGCAAGTTTGCCGATGACACCAAAATAGGCCGTCGAATTCATTCTGACGAGGACATTCGAGCACTCCAGGAAGATTTGAATAGACTGATGCAGTGGTCGGAGAAGTGGCAGATGCAGTTTAATATAGACAAATGCAAAGTTCTAAATGTTGGACAGGACAATAACCATGCCACATATAAACTAAATAATGTAGATCTTAATATTACGGATTGCGAAAAAGATTTAGGAGTTCTGGTTAGCAGTAATCTGAAACCAAGACAACAGTGCATAAGTGTTCGCAATAAAGCTAATAGAATCCTTGGCTTCATAATCAAGAAGCATAAATAATAGGAGTCCTCAGGTGTTCTTCAACTCTATACATCCTTGGTTAGGCCTCATTTAGATTATGCTGCACAGTTTTGGTCACCGTATTACAGAATGGATATAAATTCTCTGGAAAATGTACAAAGGAGGAGACAAAGATGATCCCATGTATCAGAAACCTTCCCTATGAGGATAGACTAAGGGCCCTGAAACTGCACTCTCTAGAAAGACGTAGAATTAGGGGGGATATGATTGAGGTGTATAAGTGGAAGACAGGAATAAATAAAGGGATGTAAATAGTGTGCTGAAAATATCTAGCCTAGACAGGACTCGCAGCAATGGTTTTAAGTTGGAAAAATTCAGATTCAGGAAGGATATAGGAAAGTACTGGTTTGGTAATAGAGTTGTGGATGAGTGGAACAAACTCCCAAGTACCGTTATAGAGGCCAGAACGTTGTGTAGCTTTAAAAATAGGTTGGATAAATACATGAGTAGATGTGGGTGGGTGTGAGTTAGACCTGATAGCTTGTGCTAACAGGTCGGTTGCCGTGTTCCTCCCTTAAGTCAATGTGACCTGACCTGACTAGGTTGGGTGCATTGGCTTAAGCCGGTAGGAGACTTGGACCTGCCTCGCATGGGCCAGTAGGCCTTCTGCAGTGTTCCTTCGTTCTTATGTTCTTATGTACTAGTGTTTGCGAGCACGCGCTAAAATATGTACAAGAGGCGGCGGGGAAAGGGAGTGGTAGAACGGGAAGAGGAAGTAGTAGCAGAAGTAGCTGACGGGTATACCTGGGGATACTTCCTGATGGTGGAGGCTGAACGGTATACCTTGGGACACTTCCTGAAGGTGGAGGCTGATGGGTATACCTTGGGACACTTCCTGAAGGTGGAGGCTGATGGGTATACCTTGGGACACTTCCTGACGGTGGAGGCTGAAGGGTATACCTGGGGATACTTCCTGAAGGTGCAGGCTAAAGAGTATACCTGGGGATACTTCCTTGCTGACATCAGTGATATACTACTAAGAAGAAAGCCGCTTGTTATGTTGAGCATTTCGGGCAAATTAGGTCAAATTTTTGTCCCAGGATGCGGCTCACACCAGTCGACTAACACCCAGGTACCCATTTTATTGATGAGTGAACAGGAACAATTGGTGTTTTATGGAAACATGTCTGAATGTTTTCCAGCAATCTTACACCTTCCATGCACCACTAGTTACACCTTCCCTGCACCGCTAGTTACACCTTCCCTACATTAGTTACACTTTCCCTGCACCACTAGTTACACCTTCCCTGCACCACTAATTACACCTTCCCTACACTAGTTGCACCTTCCTTGCACCACTAGTTACACTTTCCCTGCACTACTAGTTACACTTTCCCTGCACTACTAGTTACACTTTCCCTGCACTACTAGTTACACCTTCCCTGCACTACTAGTTACACCTTCCCTGCACAACTAGTTACACCTTCCCTGCACAACTAGTTACACCTTCCCTGCACTACTAGTTACACCTTCCCTGCACTACTAGTTACACCTTCCCTACATCACTAGTTACACCTTCCCTGCACCGCTAGTTACAACCAGTGTTGGTGCTAGTGGTGGAGTCCATGTACAGTACCACCAGTGTTGGTGCTAGTGGTGGAGGTTCATGTACAGTACCACCAGTGTTGGTGCTAGTGTGATGGTGGAAGCATCATTTACGGAAGCTGGTAATAAGTGCAGAGTGAAAACAGGAAGAATCAGGAGAGCGACAAGAGAGAGTAGAGATAAAAATATAAAAACTGCTAAATACTACTTGGAAATAATGGGTGAGATTGTTGACACTTTAGGTGTACTGTAATGGCGATGTGGTGGTGGTGATGATGCTTCAGTGATGTGATGTTGCAATGATGTCGTGATGATGGTTATGTTGTAGTGATGTGATGATACACTGAGGCTGTGTTGAGGTGGTGATAATTATGGTGTACCTGTTGGTGCACCTGAGGCTGCTGTACCTGCGGTCGCTGTACGTGTAGTCACTGTTCCTACACCACTATCTTCTTCCTTCAGAACAACGTGAGTGCCACAGTCACTCAGCCTCAGGCAGAACAACTATAAACAACAGACCTTATATTTTAAAAGGTCATCTGATACAGTCAGTGTTTATCTGCGAGTCGTCAGTCATCTAGGAGAAGGAAGCAAACTTTGTGTGTGTGTGTGTGTGTGTGTGTGTGTGTGTGTGTACTCACCTAGTTGTACTCACCTAGTTGAGGTTGCGGGGGTCGAGTCCGAGCTCCTGGCCCCGCCTCTTCACTGATCGCTACTAGGTCACTCTCCCTGAGCCGTGAGCTTTATCATACCTCTGCTTAAAGCTATGTATGGATCCTGCCTCCACTACATCGCTTCCCAAACTATTTCACTTACTGACTACTCTGTGGCTGAAGAAATACTTCCTAACATCCCTGTGATTCATCTGTGTCTTCAGCTTCCAACTGTGTCCCCTTGTTACTGTGTCCAATCTCTGGAACATCCTGTCTTTGTCCACCTTGTCAATTCCTCTCAGTATTTTGTATGTCGTTATCATGTCCCCCCTATCTCTCCTGTCCTCCAGTGTCGTCAGGTTGATTTCCCTTAACCTCTCCTCGTAGGACATACCTCTTAGCTCTGGGACTAGTCTTGTTGCAAACCTTTGCACTTTCTCTAGTTTCTTTACGTGCTTGGCTAGGTGTGGGTTCCAAACTGGTGCCGCATACTCCAATATGGGCCTAACGTATACGGTGTACAGGGTCCTGAACGATTCCTTATTAAGATGTCGGAATGCTGTTCTGAGGTTTGCTAGGCGCCCATATGCTGCAGCAGTTATTTGGTTGATGTGCGCTTCAGGAGATGTGCCTGGTGTTATACTCACCCCAAGATCTTTTTCCTTGAGTGAGGTTTGTAGTCTCTGACCCCCTAGACTGTACTCCGTCTGCGGCCTTCTTTGCCCTTCCCCAATCTTCATGACTTTGCACTTGGTGGGATTGAACTCCAGGAGCCAATTGCTGGACCAGGTCTGCAGCCTGTCCAGATCCCTTTGTAGTTCTGCCTGGTCTTCGATCGAGTGTATTCTTCTCATCAACTTCACGTCGTCTGCAAACAGGGACACCTCAGAGTCTATTCCTTCCGTCATGTCGTTCACAAATACCAGAAACAGCACTGGTCCTAGGACTGACCCCTGCGGGACCCCGCTGGTCACAGGTGCCCACTCTGACACCTCGCCACGTACCATGACTCGCTGCTGTCTTCCTGACAAGTATTCCCTAATCCATTGAAGTGCCTTCCCTGTTATCCCTGCTTGGTCCTCCAGTTTTTGCACCAATCTCTTGTGTGTGTGTGTGTGTGTGTGTGTGTGTGTGTGTGTGTGTGTGTGTGTGTTGAGATTACATAGCAGGTTGGTGTGACCTACACCCTCAAATACATGTTCACCTTTGCTCCCTCATCCCCTCAACCCCATCGTGAGGAATGAGGTCATCAGACACACGTCGCTCCAGAACAACTGACGGAGGATCGAGCCTCCACCAGTAATTGCACTTGATATCCCACACTGGTTAATTGCTTATATATGAATAATAATAATATTATTATTATTATTATTATTATTATTATTATTATTATTATTATTATTCGTGGGGATTGTTTCATTTATAGATGGAGTGGTGGTGGTAGTAATGCTAGATGTTGTTGGTAGTAACGATTGTAATGACAGACATGGGTGGAAGTGGTGGCTTTATTGAGTAAATGCAGCGATTATGACTTTTAACTAGCGATAACGGATGAATAACAAATAAACAACAACAACGGCAATGATAGCCATACTGAACACATCCTTCACGTTCGTATTCCCAGCTAAACATGACACAAACTTCCCCCGACCAAAAGCTCCAGCTGCGGGTCATCATATGACAGTTGTTTCCTGACCAGCGTCAAGGAACAGTTATGTTTCCTGACGAACCTAACGTAACACCGGCCACGAAATTTGTTTTCTTGGTCTGATAACGTCAATCGAAATATCAATGAAATTAGCATCTTACGACACGCTACGGCACTTGAAGGAGCTGTATATTAGCAAATAAGAACATAAGAACATAACGAAGGAACACTGCAGCAGGCCTACTGGCCCATGCGAGGCAGGTCCAAGTCTCCTACCGGCTTAAGCCAATGCACCCAACCTAGTCAGGTCAGGTCACCTTGACTTAAGGGAGGAACACGGCAACCGACCTGGTAGCACAAGCTAATCAGGTCCAACTCACACCCACCCACACCCACTCATGTATTTATCCAACCTATTTTTAAAGCTACACAACGTTCTGGCCTCTATAACTGTACTTGGGAGTTTGTTCCACTCATCCACAACTCTATTACCAAACCAGTACTTTCCTATATACTTCCTGAATCTGAATTTTTCTAACTTAAAACCATTGCTACGAGTCCTGTCTAGGCTAGATATTTTCAGCACACTATTTACATCCCCTTTATTTATTCCTGTCTTCCATTTATACACCTCAATCATATCCCCCCTAATTTTACGTCTTTCTAGAGAGTGCAGATTCAGGGCCCTTAGTCTATCCTCATAGGGAAGGTTTCTGATACATGGGATCAACTTTGTCATCCTCCTTTGTAGATTTTCCAGAGCATTTATATCCATTCTGTAATACGGTGACCAAAACTGTGCAGCATAATCTAAATGAGGCCTAACCAAGGATGTATAGAGTTGAAGAATAACCTGAGGACTCATATTATTTATGCTTCTTGATATGAAGCCAAGGATTCTATTAGCTTTATTGCGAACACTTATGCACTGTTCTCTTGGTTTCAGATTACTGCTAACCAGAACTCCTAAATCTTTTTCGCAATCCGTAATGTTAAGATCTACATTACTTAGTTTATTTAGTTTTTATGTGGCATGGTTATTGTCCTGTCCAACATTTAGAACTTTGCATTTGTGCAAGAAAGGTATAAAATACCGACAATATGAAAGTTAAGACACATGTGCAACATCTGGATATCTTTATTGTAGACGTTTCGCCATCCAGTGGCTTTATCAATACAGATTCTAGAATCTGTATTGATAAAGCCACTGGATGGCGAAACGTCTACAATAAAGATATCCAGATGTTGCACATGTGTCTTAACTTTCAACTTTGCATTTGTCTATATTAAACTGCATCTGCCACCTCTCCGACCAGATGAAATATCAGTCAATTTGTGGAGGAAAATGCCTTGTTAATGAGAGAGGTCTGGTTCAAGCTGACAGGGAGGCGAGAGTAACTACAATAACCATGCATTAATGGTTTACCCACTAATGGTAATATTTAACAACTCACCAGAGGAGTGTTAGCTGCCAATAGACTGGAAACTAGTACAGTGTTGCTTCTGTATTGAATAAGGGGACGAGACTTGTGCTCTCAACTATCATACTATCAACTTCAGTTTTTGGTACAATTTTAGGGACAAGATTGTTAATTTTCTGGAAAATAATAACCCATTAACCGGAAATAAGCATGGATACCGCAACAAAAGATCATGACTCACTAAGCAGAATTTTTTTCAGTTACATATACAAAACTGAGATGAAAATATCCCATCAGATGAAATATATCTGCAGAGCTGTATGACACTTGTGATTTAGCTTAGTTTTGATTGTAATAATGAAATATATCTAGATTTTAAGAAAACCTTCGACAAGGTACCCATCTAAGACTGGTGGCCCAAATCAAAACGCATGGTATAAGAGACAGACTTCATAGGATGAGAAACAATGTTGACACTCCGTGTAGAGGTGTCTGAGTGGCTTCCCGTAAAGACCAGAGTTCACCAGGGATAATAATAATCCAATGTATATGTACTTGTGCAAGGTATACAGTCCTAGCTGACATCAATGACATATTACTATAAAGAAAGCCGCTTGTTATGCAGAACATTTCAGGCAAATTAGGTCAATTTTTGTGCCAGGATGCGACCCACACCAGTCGACCAACACCCAGGTACCCATTTTACTGATGGGTGAACGGGACAACAGGTGTAAGGAAACACGTCCAGTGTTTTCACCCTCGTCGGGAATCGCGTGAAGGGAGAACTTTGCCTACCAGGCCATTAATAATGATCTAGAAGTAGAGTTAACATCTAAGATAAAAAAAAAAAACAATTGGCCGATGACGCGAAACTGAAAAAAAGTACAGCAACCGAAGAAAGTTGAGAATGCAGAGTGATGTGGACAAACTGACGCTGTGCTCGAAGATGTGGAAGAGGAGGTTCAGTGTAGACAAGTGCAAAGTAATGCATTTTGTATATAATAATCTCAGACATGAATGCAAAGTGTTTGATAACAAATTTACCGAAATAAGTGAAAAAGTGATCTTGGTGTAATAAACAGCGATCTCAAAAGTACTTAGCAATGCCTAACTACGAAAAGTAATTCTAACAGAATGCTAGGCTTCACGGCTAGGAACTTGTAGCACAAAACACCAAACACTATATTAACCTTACAGTACACTTGTTAGACAGCATCTTGAATATGGCGTCCAGTTTTGATGTCATAATTACATGAAAGACGAAGATGTGTTAAGAGGGTACAGAGAAGAACTACCACACTCGTACAATCACTCCAAAACTAACCTTATAAAGAAAGAATTAAATCATCTAAACTTTTTCCCTTAGGAAATGGAGACCTGAGATCTCATTAAGTTCTTAAAATATACTGAACGGCTTCAACACACCCATACATGAACTATTTGAAGTGTTGGAGGAGTCCATAACACGGAACAGTGGAATGAAACAGCGAGGCAGATGAAGACAAGCATATACTAGGGTTTTTTTTTGTGTGTGTACAAAAGAATTACAACAGAGGAGAGCAAACTACGGGCTAATGTAAGTGTAAAGTCCATATAGTCATTCACGAACCAGGTGGACAAGTACTTTGTAAGTGTAGGATTCAACGAGATACATCATGCCCTAGTCGCTAGTGGAAGGAGTTGCCAGAACATTTACGAGCTACATACTTAGTATAAATTTATCTGTCAAAATGCTGGGTCAGCCCAAATTGATTTATATATTAGACAAGATAATAAATTATAGTGACCGATACGGTATAGAGCACGGTGAAAGAGAACACGAACGAGATGTTGCCAAGGACACTCGCTACCTCATTCAACCACTTGCTACCTCATTTAATCACTCGCTTAATCCACATTAAACCCAAGCAAACCATTATGTACATTCATTAAATGGGGCAGCCTGAGGTCAGCAGATTACTGATGTCTCTTAAGCGACTACATTAGGGCGACCAGTTGACACCGAGGCAAGAGTCAATAATAATAGTAGTAGTGGCTGATGTAGAGGCTTGTAGCAACTATAGCAGAAGTGGTGGTAACCAGTAGAACCACTGGTACATACAGCTCTGTGAGTAGCAGTAAAGTAATAAAAACGAGGAAACTCGATTGCAAACAAACCACTGTACGAGTGGGGTTAGAACTCCAGGCCAGTGGCTTATGCAGTGGCTCATTTGCCATGGGTACTAACCTCACCCGTACTGTGATTAGTAAGGGTAGTTGTAGCCCATGTCTTGCAACCATCTCCATGTCTTCTGTGAATTTCGTGTTATTTTTTCCTTTATGGTGTGGTATATTGTTTCTCAGGTTTTCATGCAGGCAGTGGTCGTAGTATGAGGAGAGTCTTCAGTTTTTCTATCTTAGATTTACACACCTAGATAATACACGATAATTAATCTAATTAGAAGTGGATAGTTCTCAGTAGATAGGCTCGGTGTGGATTGCCAAGTTCTCTGGTATTTGGTTTTCTCGTTTACTCCCATGTACAGAATTTGTCCTTCACTATATGCCTCATGCAAAACGGAACATTTTTTTTTTGTGTGTCTGTGTTTGCGTAATATCGGCACCAAGACGTATCACGGAACGAGCGGTCAGGTAAGGAAGAAACTAACCTTCTGTCAGTGTTGCCCGACAAACCAACAAACCGACCAAGGCTAAGAGAAACAGCAGCGGGCTGATATAGCAGATGTTAAGGATTTTCACTGCGGTATTAAGGAAGCGGACACCTGACCCACAACTTGTGGTCCGGCTTTGTCCCTGAAGATATACCGACGGCTACCTTACCCCCCCCCCCCCTCCGGTCACTGATGTTTCCAGCAAATGGGCGATTATCTCGGGTGAGTGTGATCACAAAAGTTTGAGACTCCCCCAGCGAGCTGTGATGATGGAGGGATACTTTGGGACCTTCTCAAAGTGCACAACCAGCGAATACTTATAACAGTAGTAAGCAGCATTTTTATGTGGAAATATAGGAAGGTTAGAAAAAAATATAGTTCAAGAGGCGGATTAGATAGGGTCTGATGGAGAGGAAGGGAGGGGAGGATGCCGAGGAAAAGGATTAGATGAGGTCAGTTTGATAGAGAGGAAAATTTTTTTTGTTATTAATCGATTTCAAGTAGACTCCTTGAAGGGTGATGCGCATATCCTTAAATATTCCATTTTAGAATCAGTAGCTACGACGCCTTTAAAATTTTCGTTCCAGTAGATATGTAATTAGTAATACGTGAAAGAAAAAAGCAGGAACAAAGCAGGGAATGGAGGGGCGGAAGAGGTGGAGAGATTAGTTTGGAAAGAGGCAGATTTGTATTTTCTTAAGTTTGCGATGGCCTTAATCCTTAACCTGGTCCGCCCCGTGGTGGCTCGAGGCTAGGCTGACCTATGTCGGGGGTAGGTGTGTTAACGCGGGTAGGGTGGCGTAGATCGTCCTGTTGCCTCCCGTTTACTACATTATACTGAAATGAACACCAAGGCAGGTGTCAATGCTGACCAGCTCTTGTTCAGCCAGACTGATGAGTAAGACATGTATGCAACAGTTTGGTATCTTTATTCCGAAACGTTTCGCCTACATGGTAGGCTTCTTCAGTCGAGTACAGAGGAGGCAGCAGAAGCAGTATAGATGTAAAGACTATGTAATCAATCCAGGTCCGTGACCTGGAGGCAAAGCTCTCGCTTCACACGGTAAGGGTCCAGGTTTGATTCCCGGCGAAGATTGAAACATATGGGCGTGTTTCCTTACACCGGTTGCCTATGGTCACCCATCAGTAAAAAGTGGGTATCTGTGTGTTAGTCGACAGGTGTGGGTCGCATCACGGGTCAAAAATGACCTAATTTTCCCGAAATGCTCTGCATAACAATGGGCTTTCTATATAGTAGTATGTCACTGATCAGCTATGGTCTGTATACCTTGTACATGTACTTGTAGAAATAAAGATATTATTATTATATTACCACCAATGAAGACGTCGTTTTGAGATGGTCAGTCCCTCAGCCTGGAGAAGTTCTGCTCCATAGTCTGGAACAATGTTCCAGACTAGAACAGTGTTCTAGACTATATAGAGAGCATACTTTATAGGTGAAACGTTTCGGAATAAGCCTACCTATGATGATGGTATACAATACCGTCAAACTGATAAGTTTGACGGTATGTTATACCATCATATTCACAGCCACACAGATGACATTTCCTAGAGGTCGTGTCTACAGATGCAATAACACGTTTACTCTTTCTTATACACTCTGTACTCCAGCCTGGCACGAAGAGTGACTACATTGGGCCTTATAGGGTGCCTAGTTCATGAAAACAGTACGATGTAATGACATTTTAAACTCCCCGGAAGAAAACTGTGAGAGGTGTAATCACTATTAATTGAAAGGCAGCAATTCAACAATTATGTTTTCTTATTATTTTTCTTCTTGTCTTCCTCCGCTAGACAGTAGCGTGTAGACAGAGACTGGGCCACTCACATCAGCGTGTAGACAGAGACTGGGCCACTCACATCAGCGTGTAGACAGAGACTGGGCCACTCACATCAGCGTGTAGACAGAGACTGGGCCACTCACATCAGCGTGTAGACAGAGACTGGGCCACTCACATCAGCGTGTAGACAGAGACTGGGCCACTCACATCAGCGTGTAGACAGAGACTGGGCCACTCACATCAGCGTGTAGACAGAGACTGGGCCACTCACATCAGCGTGTAGACAGAGACTGGGCCACTCACATCAGCGTGTAGACAGAGACTGGGCCACTCACATCAGCGTGTAGACAGAGACTGGGCCACTCACATCAGCGTGTAGACAGAGACTGGGCCACTCACATCAGCGTGTAGACAGAGACTGGGCCACTCACATCAGCGTGTAGACAGAGACTGGGCCACTCACATCAGCGTGTAGACAGAGACTGGGCCACTCACATCAGCGTGTAGACAGAGACTGGGCCACTCACATCAGCGTGTAGACAGAGACTGGGCCACTCACATCAGCGTGTAGACAGAGACTGGGCCACTCACATCAGCGTGTAGACAGAGACTGGGCCACTCACATCAGCGTGTAGACAGAGACTGGGCCACTCACATCAGCGTGTAGACAGAGACTGGGCCACTCACATCAGCGTGTAGACAGAGACTGGGCCACTCACATCAGCGTGTAGACAGAGACTGGGCCACTCACATCAGCGTGTAGACAGAGACTGGGCCACTCACATCAGCGTGTAGACAGAGACTGGGCCACTCACATCAGCGTGTAGACAGAGACTGGGCCACTCACATCAGCGTGTAGACAGAGACTGGGCCACTCACATCAGCGTGTAGACAGAGACTGGGCCACTCACATCAGCGTGTAGACAGAGACTGGGCCACTCACATCAGCGTGTAGACAGAGACTGGGCCACTCACATCAGCGTGTAGACAGAGACTGGGCCACTCACATCAGCGTGTAGACAGACGCACTACTCAGCGTGTAACCAGAGACTGGCCACCCATCAGCGTGTAGACAGAGACTGGGCCACTCACATCAGCGTGTAGACAGAGACTGGGCCACTCACATCAGCGTGTAGACAGAGACTGGGCCACTCCATCATCAGAGCGTAAGTGTAGACAGAGACTGGGCCACTCACATCAGCGTGTAGACAGAGACTGGGCTACTCACATCAGCGTGTAGACAGAGACTAGGCCACTCACATCAGCGTGTAGATAAATGGCTCGGAGAAGAGACAGGATGATGAATTAAGACACTTGATGAATTACGCATATGTGCGGAGGAGCTTATAAACCCCTACCTGGAGTCTACTTGGAGGGCATTCCGGGAATCAACGCCCTCGCGGCCCGGTCCACGACCAGGCCTCCCGGTGGATCAGGGCCTGATCAACGAGGCTGTTACTGCTGGCCGCACGCAATCCATCGTACGAACCACAGCCCAGCTGATCCGGCACCGTCTTTAGGTATCTGTCCAGCTCCCTCTTGAAGACAACCAGGGGTCTTCCCGTAATGCCCCTTATTGCTGGTGGGAGGCTGTTGAACAATCTTGGGCCCCGGACACTTATTGAGTTTTCTCTTAGTGTACCAGTGACGCTCCTACTTTTCACTGGGGGTATGTTGCATCGCCTGCCAAGTCTTTTGCTTTCGTATGGAGTGATTGCTGTGTGCATATTAGGGACCAGTCCCTCCAGAATCTTCCAGGTGTAGATTATGATCTCTCTCTCGCCTGCGCTCTAGTGAGTACAAGTCAAGTGCTTCCAGGCGCTCCCAGTAGTTAAGGTGTTTGATGAAACTTAAACGTGCAGTGAAGGTTCTCTGTACATTCTCTAGTCCTGCAATTTCACCTGCCTTGAATGGGGATGTTAATGTACAGCAGTATTCCAGCCTAGAGAGAACAAGTGATTTAAAAAGGATCATCACTGGCTTAGCATCTCTTGTCTTGAATGTTCTCATTATCCATCCTATCAGTTTCCTAGCAGATGTGATAGTGGCATTGTTGTGGTCCTTGAAGGTGAGATCTTCGGACATTACCACTCCCAGGTCCTTCACGTTACTTTTCCGCTCTGTTGTGTGATTGGAGTTTGTAGTATACTCATTCCTAGTTATTATTTCCTCCAGTTTTCCATAACGGAGTAGTTGGAATTTGTCTTCATTGAACATCATATTGTTCTCTGTTGCCCATTGGAAAACTTGGTTTATATCTTCTTGGAGCTTTGTCGTGTCCTCAGTGGATGACACTCTCATGCAGATCCTAGTATCG
Source organism: Cherax quadricarinatus (assembly GCF_026875155.1). NCBI lineage: Eukaryota > Metazoa > Arthropoda > Malacostraca > Decapoda > Parastacidae > Cherax > Cherax quadricarinatus. The sequence continues at coordinate 18,913,530 of NC_069406.1, forward strand.
TCTGCAAAAGATGATACAGTGCTGTGGTATACATCTGTCTATGTCTGATATGAGAATAAGGAACAGGATAGGTGCGAGTACTGTGCCTTGTGGAACAGAGCTCTTCACTATGGCAGCATCTGATTTAACTCTGTTTACCACTATTCTTCGTGTGCGATTGGTTAGAAAGTTGAAGATCCATCTGCCTACTTTGCCGGTTATCCCTTTAGCACGCATTTTGTGTGCTATTACACCATGGTCGCAATTTTCCAAGGTTTTTGCAAAGTCTGTGTATACTACATCTGCATTCTGTTTGTTTTCCAGTGCATAGGACCATATCATAGTGGTCTACCAGTTGCGAAAGGCAGGAGCGACCTGCTCTGAAACCATGTTGCCCTGGGTTGTGCAATTTTTGTGAGTCTAGGTGGTTTGCTATTCTGCTAATTCGAACTCTTTCAAAGATTTTTATGATGTGGGACGTTAAAGCAATTGGTCTATAGTTCTTAGCTACTGCTTTGCTGCCATCTTTATGGAGAGGGGCTATATCTGTTGCTTTCAGTGACTGTGGAATCTCGCCTGTGTCCAAGCTCCTTCTCCATAGCATACTTAGGGCCCGTGAGAGGGGTTTCTTGCAGTTATTAATGAACACCGAGTTTCACGAGTCTGGGCCTGGGGCTGAGTGCATGGGCATGTCGTCGATGGCTTTCTCAAAGTCTAGTGGAGTTAGGGTTATGTCATAAATGTGGTCTACATTGGCAGGGTTTTGAGGCTCATTCATGAAAAAATTGTTTGGATTGTCTATCTGTTTCGCACGTACGTATATTTTACTCTTATCACGTCGACCTCAGGCTAGGGGACTGATTACCTCATACTCCTTCTGATCTTCAATCATTCATCAATGTATTGGACTGAGGAAGCCAATGATTTGCGAAACGTTTCTACAATAAAAATACCCAAGTGTTTTACACGTGTCTAATTCACACCAGTGTGTGGACAGGTCCATGCTCTAGTATAGTAGTAGTGTTGTTAGGTAAGACACATATGCAACAGTTAGGTATCTTTATTATGAAACGTTTCGCCTACACAGTAGGCTTCTTCAGTCAAGTACAGAAAAGTTGATAGAAGCAGAAGATAGAAGTAGTAGTAGTAGTAATAGTAGTAGTAGTAGTAATAGCAGCAGTTGTAATAGTAGTAGTAATAGTAGTAGCAGTTATAATAGTAGCAACAGTTGTAATAGTAGTAGTAGTAATAGTAGTAGCAGTTATAATAGTAGTAGCAGTTGTAAAGTAGAGGTTTACTGGGAGTAAGGAGAGGTAAACACCACCAGTGACATGCTTGGTCAGCTTGCTGCCCACGCTCACCTTGTAACCTCACATGCCAACTCTCTCTCTTTGGAGTAATAAATAGTGGGGTCACTGTACCGGCCACATACTCTCCACCATCGAGTTCACACTCATAACAGCTGACCTATGAAAGTTTCCTTAACAATGCAAAAGAAAAGGTTACGTATAATTCTCATGAATAATGGCCGACACGGCGCTAAATAATTCAGGGTCTAAATGTGGGACTCGAGTTTACCTGTGGTTTACTGTCGATGGTTCCGGGAATCATCGCCTCCACCATCAAACAGCCTGTTCTGTAAAGAACAAAAAGGCATAATACCGTGGAACAAGCCGTGGAACAACAGAGAGAAAGTGAGTTATGACGACGCTTCGGTCTGACTTGGACCATTGACAGGTCACAGTGTGACTTGTCAGTGGTCCAAGTCAGACCGCAAGGTGGTCATTAGCTTGTGCTATGTACAGGTTATTTGTGGTAGGCTGTTCTAGGTAGCTTCTCTCAGTCTTACGTAAGTATAACCCTTCCATAAAGTCCCTTAGAGGTCTATTAATAATTCCCGTTATGTTGGGATGTTCTGTATCTACTACACTTCAAGTCTCGTACGATGCGAATTCACTGTGAAGATCTGGACTCGGTCAATATAGTATGTTCCATGTGTAAATTATATTTCTCGTTTGAACTCCAGGGAGAATAATTTGAGAAAATTTAGGCGTTTTTGGTAATTTGATTATAGAAATTTATACTGCAGTGAGTTATATCATGTTATCACGAAATCGTGATACCACGAACGAGTGGGGTTCGAACCCATGGCAGGGGAGCCTTAGCCCAACCCGTTCTGTGACCTGACATATATTTGTACGTTTTGTTGGTATGGAGTTTCGCCTGTGCTAAATGGGGCTTTTAGTGCATAGCAATAGTTGAGTCTAGAATCATCAGTGTCTTGGTATATGTTGTTCTGAAAGACATTTTTATCCGGCCTTCCCTCCAGTGAGGTGCCTTGATGCCGGTCAAGGGCTCTTGATCCAAGAAACTTGACTTATCATCCCTTTCCTAGGATGAAGTCAGATTGTCTCACTTCCCCAGGCCCTGTATGATCGGCAGGCCCTGTATGATCGGCAGGCCCTGTATGATCGGCAGGCCCTGTATGATCGCCAGGCCCTGTATGATCGCCAGGCCCTGTATGATCGCCAGGCTCTGTATGATCGCCAGGCCCTGTATGATCGCCAGACTCTGTATAATCGCCAGACCCTCTATGATCGCCACACACTGTATGATCGCCAGGCCTTGTATGATCGCCAGGCCCTGTATGAACGCCAGGCTCTGTATGATCGCCAGACCCTCTATGATCGCCACACTCTGTATGATCGCCAGGCCTTGTATGATCGCCAGGCCTTGTATGATCGCCAGGCCCTGTATGATCGCCAGGCTCTGTATTATCGCCAGGCTCTGTATGATCGCCAGACCCTCTATGATCGCCACACTCTGTATGATCGCCACACTCAGTATGATTGCCAGGCCCTATATGATCGCCAGGCCCTGTATGATCGCCAGACTCTGTATGATCGCCAGACTCTGTATGATCGCCAGACTCTGTATGATCGCCAGACTCTGTATAATCGCCAGGCTCTGTATGATCGCCAGGCTCTGTATGATCGCCAGGCCCTGTATGATCACCAAGCCCTGTATGATCGCCAGGCCCTGTATGATCGCCAGGCCCTGTATGATCGCCAAACCCTGTATGATCGCCAGACCCTGCATGATCGCCAGGCACTGTATGATCGCCAGACTCTGTATGATCGTCAGGCCCTGTATGATCGCCAGGCCGTGTATGATCGCCAGGCCGTGTATGATCGCCAGGCCGTGTATGATCGCCAGGCCCTGTATGATCGCCAGGCCCTGTATGATCGCCAGACTGTATGATCGTTAGGCCCTGTATGATCGCCAGAATCTGTATGATCGGCAGACCCTGTATGATCGCCAGGCCCTGTACGATCGCCAGGCCCTGTATGATCGCCAGGCCCTGTATGATCGGCAGACTCTGCATGATCGTCAGGCCCTGTATGATCGCCGGACTCTGTATTATCGGTAGGCCCTGTATGATCGTCAGACCCTGTATGATCGCCAGGCCCTGTATGATCGCCAGGCCCTGTATGATCGAAAGGCCCTGTATGATCGCCAGACCCTGTATGATCGCCAGGCCCTGTATGATCGCCAGGCCCTGTATAATCGCCAGGCCCTGTATGATCGCCGGGCCCTGTATGATCGCCGGCCCTGTATGATCGCCAGGCCCTGTATGATCGCCAGACTCTGTATGATCGTCAGACTCTCCATGATCGCCAGGCCCTGTATGATCGCCAGGCCCTGTATGATCGCCAGGCCCTGTATGATCGCCAGGCCATGTATGATCGCCAGGCCCTGTATGATCGCCAGGCCCTGTATGATCGCCAGGCCTTGTATGATCGCCAGGCCTTGCATGATCGTCAGGCCATGTATGATCGCCAGGCCCTGTATGATCGCCAGGCCTTGCATGATCGCCAGGCCCTGTATGATCGCCAGGCCCTGTATGATCGCCAGGCCGTGTATCATCGCCGGGCACTGTATGATCGCCAGGCCTTGTATGATCGCCGGGCCCTGTATGATCGCCAGGCCCTGTATGATCGCCAGGCCGTGTATCATCGCCGGGCACTGTATGATCGCCAGGCCTTGTATGATCGCCAGGCCCTGTATGATCGCCAGGCCCTGTATGATCGCCAGGCCGTGTATCATCGCCGGGCACTGTATGATCGCCAGGCCTTGTATGATCGCCGGGCCCTGTATGATCGCCAGGCCCTATATGACCGCCAGGCCCTGCATGATCGCCAGACCCTGTGTGCTCGCCAGACCCTCTATGATCGCCAGACCCTCTATGATCGCCAGGCCCTGTATGATCGCCAGGCCCTGTATGATAGCCAGGCCCTGTATGATAGCCAGGCCCTGTATGATAGCCAGGCCCTGTATGATCGCCAGGCCCTGTATGATCAGGCCCTGTATGATAGCCAGACCCTGTATGATAGCCAGACCCTGTATGATCGCCAGGCTCTGTATGATCGCCAGGACCTGTATTATCGCTAGACCCTGTATGATCGTCAGGCCCAGTATGATCGCCAGACCCTGTATGATCGTCAGGCCGTGTATCATCGCCGGTCCCTGCATGATCGCTAGGCCCTGTATGATCGCCAGGCCTTGTATGATCGCCGGGCCCTGTATGAACGCCGGACCCTGTATGATCGCCAGGCCCTATATGACCGCCAGGCCCTGTATGATCGCCAGACCCTGTATGATCGCCAGACCCTGTATGATCGCCAGACCCTGTATGATCGCCAGACCCTGTATGATTGCGAGACCCTGTATGATCGCCAGGCCCTGTATGATTGCGAGACCCTGTATGATCGCCAGGCCCTGTATGATCGCCAGGCCCTGTATGATAGCCAGGCCCTGTACGATCGCCAGACTCTGATGGCCAGGCCCTGTATGATCGGCAGGCCCTGTATGATCGCCAGGCCTTGTATGATCGCCAGGCCCTGTATGATCGCCAGACTCTGTATGATCGCCAGACTCTGTATGATCGCCAGACCCTGTATGATCGCCATGCCCTGTATGATCGCCAGGCCCTGTATGATCGCCAGGCCCTGTATGATCGCCAGGCTTTGTATGATCGCTAGGCCCTGTATGATCGCCAGACCCTGTGTGATCGCTAGACCCTGTATGATCGCCAGGCCCTGTACGATCGCCAGGCCCTGTACGATCGCCAGGCCCTGTACGATCGCCAGACTCTGTATGATCGCCAGACCCTGCATGATCGCCAGCCCCTGTATGATCGCCAGGTCCTGTATGATCGCCAGGCTCTGTATGATCGCCAGGCTCTGTATGATCGCCAGGCTCTGTATGATCGCCAGACTCTGTATGATCGCCAGACTCTGTATGATCGCCAGGCTCTGTATTATCGCCCGGCCCTGTATGATCGCCAGGCCCTGTATGATCGCCAGGCTCTGTATGATCGCCAAACCTTGTATGATCGCGAGGCCCTGTATGATCGCCAGGCCCTGTATTATCGCCAGGCCCTGTATGATCGCCAGACTCTGTATGATCGCCAGACTCTGTATGATCGCCAGACTCTGTATGATCGCCAGGCCCTGTATGATCGCCAGACCCTGTATGATCGCCAGGCCCTGTATGATCGCCAGGCTCTCCATGATCGCCAAACCTTGTATGATCGCCAGGCCCTGTATGATCGCCAGGCCCTGTATTATCGCCAGGCCCTGTATGATCGCCAGACTCTGTATGATCGCCAGACTGTATGATCGCCAGACTCTGTATGATCGCCAGGCCCTGTATGATCGCCAGACCCTGTATGATCGCCAGGCCCTGTATGATCGCCATGCCCTGTAAGATCGCCAGGCCCTGTATGATTGCCAGGCCACGTATGATCGCCAGATCCTGTATGATCGCCAGACCCTGTATGATCGCCAGACCCTGTATGATCGCCAGGCCCTGTATGATCGCCAGGCCCTGTATGATCGCCAGGCCCTGTATGATCGCCAGGCCCTGTATGATCGCCAGGCCCTGTATGATTGCCAGACTCCGTATGATCGCCAGGCCCTGTATTATCGCCAGACCCTGTATGATCGTCATGCCCTATGTGATTGCCAGGCCCTGTATGATTGCCAGGCCCTGTATGATTGCCAGGCCCTGTATGATTGCCAGGCCCTGTATGATTGCCAGGCCCTGTATGATTGCCAGGCCCTGTATGATCGCCAGACCCTGTATGATCGCCAGACCCTGTATGATCGCCAGGCCCTGTATGACCGCCAGGCCCTGTATGATCGCCAGGCCCTGTATGATCGCCAGGCCCTGTATGATCGCCAGGCCCTGTATGATCGCCAGGCCCTGTATGATCGCCAGGCCCTGTATGATCGCCAGACTCTGTATGATCGCCAGGCCCTGTATGATCGCCAGACCCTGTATGATCGTCAGGCCCTGTATGATCGCCAGGCCGTGTATGATCGCCAGGCCGTGTATGATCGCCAGGCCGTGTATGATCGCCAGGCCCTGTATGATCGCCAGGCCCTGTATGATCGCCAGACTGTATGATCGTTAGGCCCTGTATGATCGCCAGAATCTGTATGATCGGCAGACCCTGTATGATCGCCAGGCCCTGTACGATCGCCAGGCCCTGTATGATCGCCAGGCCCTGTATGATCGGCAGACTCTGCATGATCGTCAGGCCCTGTATGATCGCCGGACTCTGTATTATCGGTAGGCCCTGTATGATCGTCAGACCCTGTATGATCGCCAGGCCCTGTATGATCGCCAGGCCCTGTATGATCGAAAGGCCCTGTATGATCGCCAGACCCTGTATGATCGCCAGGCCCTGTATGATCGCCAGGCCCTGTATAATCGCCAGGCCCTGTATGATCGCCGGGCCCTGTATGATCGCCGGGCCCTGTATGATCGCCAGGCCCTGTATGATCGCCAGACTCTGTATGATCGTCAGACTCTCCATGATCGCCAGGCCCTGTATGATCGCCAGGCCCTGTATGATCGCCAGGCCCTGTATGATCGCCAGGCCATGTATGATCGCCAGGCCCTGTATGATCGCCAGGCCCTGTATGATCGCCAGGCCTTGTATGATCGCCAGGCCTTGCATGATCGTCAGGCCATGTATGATCGCCAGGCCCTGTATGATCGCCAGGCCTTGCATGATCGCCAGGCCCTGTATGATCGCCAGGCCCTGTATGATCGCCAGGCCGTGTATCATCGCCGGGCACTGTATGATCGCCAGGCCTTGTATGATCGCCGGGCCCTGTATGATCGCCAGGCCCTGTATGATCGCCAGGCCGTGTATCATCGCCGGGCACTGTATGATCGCCAGGCCTTGTATGATCGCCAGGCCCTGTATGATCGCCAGGCCGTGTATCATCGCCGGGCACTGTATGATCGCCAGGCCTTGTATGATCGCCGGGCCCTGTATGATCGCCAGGCCCTATATGACCGCCAGGCCCTGCATGATCGCCAGACCCTGTGTGCTCGCCAGACCCTCTATGATCGCCAGACCCTCTATGATCGCCAGGCCCTGTATGATCGCCAGGCCCTGTATGTTCGCCAGGCCCTGTATGTTCGCCAGGCCCTGTATGATAGCCAGGCCCTGTATGATAGCCAGGCCCTGTATGATCGCCAGGCCCTGTATGATCAGGCCCTGTATGATAGCCAGACCCTGTATGATCGCCAGGCTCTGTATGATCGCCAGGACCTGTATTATCGCTAGACCCTGTATGATCGTCAGGCCCAGTATGATCGCCAGACCCTGTATGATCGTCAGGCCGTGTATCATCGCCGGTCCCTGCATGATCGCTAGGCCCTGTATGATCGCCAGGCCTTGTATGATCGCCGGGCCCTGTATGAACGCCGGACCCTGTATGATCGCCAGGCCCTATATGACCGCCAGGCCCTGTATGATCGCCAGACCCTGTATGATCGCCAGACCCTGTATGATCGCCAGACCCTGTATGATCGCCAGACCCTGTATGATTGCGAGACCCTGTATGATCGCCAGGCCCTGTATGATTGCGAGACCCTGTATGATCGCCAGGCCCTGTATGATCGCCAGACTCTGATAGCCAGGCCCTGTATGATCGGCAGGCCCTGTATGATCTCCAGGCCTTGTATAATCGCCAGGCCCTGTATGATCGCCAGACTCTGTATGATCGCCAGACTCTGTATGATCGCCAGACCCTGTATGATCGCCATGCCCTGTATGATCGCCAGGCCCTGTATGATCGCCAGGCCCTGTATGATCGCCAGGCTTTGTATGATCGGTAGGCCCTGTATGATCGCCAGACCCTGTGTGATCGCTAGACCCTGTATGATCGCCAGGCCCTGTACGATCGCCAGGCCCTGTACGATCGCCAGACTCTGTATGATCGCCAGACCCTGCATGATCGCCAGCCCCTGTATGATCGCCAGGTCCTGTATGATCGCCAGGCTCTGTATGATCGCCAGGCTCTGTATGATCGCCCGGCCCTGTATGATCGCCAGGCCCTGTATGATCGCCAGGCTCTGTATGATCGCCAAACCTTGTATGATCGCGAGGCCCTGTATGATCGCCAGGCCCTGTATTATCGCCAGGCCCTGTATGATCGCCAGACTCTGTATGATCGCCAGACTCTGTATGATCGCCAGACTCTGTATGATCGCCAGGCCCTGTATGATCGCCAGACCCTGTATGATCGCCAGGCCCTGTATGATCGCCAGGCTCTCCATGATCGCCAAACCTTGTATGATCGCCAGGCCCTGTATGATCGCCAGGCCCTGTATTATCGCCAGGCCCTGTATGATCGCCAGACTCTGTATGATCGCCAGACTGTATGATCGCCAGACTCTGTATGATCGCCAGGCCCTGTATGATCGCCAGACCCTGTATGATCGCCAGGCCCTGTATGATCGCCATGCCCTGTATGATCGCCAGGCCCTGTATGATTGCCAGGCCACGTATGATCGCCAGATCCTGTATGATCGCCAGACCCTGTATGATCGCCAGACCCTGTATGATCGCCAGGCCCTGTATGATCGCCAGGCCCTGTATGATCGCCAGGCCCTGTATGATCGCCAGGCCCTGTATGATCGCCAGGCCCTGTATGATCGCCAGGACCCGTATGATTGCCGACTTGATCGCCAGGCCCTGTATTATCGCCAGACCCTGTATGATCGTCATGCCCTATGTGATTGCCAGGCCCTGTATGATTGCCAGGCCCTGTATGATTGCCAGGCCCTGTATGATTGCCAGGCCCTGTATGATTGCCAGACCCTGTATGATCGCCAGACCCTGTATGATCGCCAGGCCCTGTATGACCGCCAGGCCCTGTATGATCGCCAGGCCCTGTATGATCGCCAGGCCCTGTATGATCGCCAGGCCCTGTATGATCGCCAGGCCCTGTATGATCGCCAGGCCCTGTATGATCGCCAGGCTCTGTATGATCGCCAGGCCCTGTATGATCGCCAGACCCTGTATGATCGCCAGACCCTGTATGATCGCCAGACCCTGTATGATCGCCAGACCCTGTATGATCGCCAGGCTCTGTATGATCGCCAGGCCCTGTATTATCGCTAGACCCTGTATGATATCCATGCCCTGTATGATCGTCAGGCCCAGTATGATCGCCAGACCCTGTATGATCGTCAGGCCGTGTATCATCGCCGTGCCCTGCATGATCGCTAGGCTCTGTATGATCGCCAGGCCTTGTATGATCGCCGGGCCCTGTATGAACGCCGGACCCTGTATGATCGCCAGGCGGTATATGACCGCCAGGCCCTGTATGATCGCCAGGCCCTGTATGATCGCCAGACCCTGTATGATCGCCAGACCCTGTATGATCGCCAGACCCTGTATGATCGCCAGACCCTGTATGATCGCCAGACCCTGTATGATCGCCAGGCCCTGTATGATCGCGAGACCCTGTATGATCGCCCGGCCCTGTATGATCGCCAGGCCTTGTATGATCGCCAGGCCCTGTATGATCGCCAGGCCCTGTATGATCGCCAGACTCTGTATGATCGCCAGATCCTGTATGATCGCCAGGTTCTGTATGATCGCCATGCCCTGTATGATCGCCAGGCCCTGTATTATCGCCCGGCCCTGTATGATCGCCAGGCCCTGTATGATCGCCAGGCCCTGTATGATCGCTAGGCCCTGTATGATCGCCAGACCCTGTGTGATCGCTAGACCCTGTATGATCGCCAGGCCCTGTATGATCGCCAGGCCCTGTACGATCGCCAGACTCTGTATGATCGCCAGACCCTGTATGATCGCCAGCCCCTGTATGATCGCCAGCCCCTGTATGATCGCCAGGCCCTGTATGATCGCCAGGCTCTGTATGATCGCCAGGCTCTGTATGATCGCCAGGCTCTGTATGATCGCCAGGCTCTGTATGATCGCCAGACTCTGTATGATCGCCAGGCTCTGTATTATCGCCCGGCCCTGTATGATCGCCAGGCCCTGTATTATCGCCAGGCTCTGTATGATCGGCAGGCCTTGTATGATCGCCAGGCCCTGTATGATCGCCAGACTCTGTATGATCGCCAGGCTCTGCATGATCGCCAAACCTTGTATGATCGCCAGGCCCTGTATGATCGCCAGGCCCTGTATTATCGCCAGGCCCTGTATGATCGCCAGACTCTGTATGATCGCCAGACTCTGTATGATCGCCAGACTCTGTATGATCGCTAGACTCTGTATGATCGCCATGCCCTGTATGATCGCCAGACCCTGTATGATCGCCAGACCCTGTATGATCGCCAGGCCCTGTATGATCGCCATGCCCTATATGATCGCCAGGCCCTGTATGATTGCCAGGCCATGTATGATCGCCAGACCCTTTATGATCGCCAGACCCTGTATGATCGCCAGACCCTGTATGATCCCCAGGCCCTGTATGATCCCCAGGCCCTGTATGATCGCCAGGCCCTGTATGATCGCCAGGTCCTGTATGATCGCCAGGCCCTGTATGATCGCCAGGCCCTGTATGATCGCCAGGCCCTGTATGATTGCCAGACTCTGTATGATCGCCAGGCCCTGTATTATCGCCAGACTCTGTATGATCGCCAGACCCTGTATGATCGCCATGCCCTATATGATCGCCAGGCCCTGTATGATTGCCAGGCCCTGTATGATCGCCAGACCCTGTATGATCGCTAGACCCTGTATGATCGCCAGGCCCTGTATGATCGCCAGGCCCTGTATGATCGCCAGGCCCTGTATGATCGCCAGGCCCTGTATGATCGCCAGGCCCTGTATGATCGCCAGGCCCTGTATGATCGCCAGGCCCTGTATGATCCCCAGGCCCTGTATGATTGCCAGACTCTGTATGATCGCCAGGCCCTGTATTATCGCCAGACTCTGTATGATCGCCAGACCCTGTATGATCGCCATGCCCTGTATGATTGCCAGGCCCTGTATGATTGTCAGGCCCTGTATGATCGCCAGAACCTGTATGATCGCCAGACCCTGTATGATCGCCAGACCCTGTATGATCGCCAGGCCCTGTATGATCGCCAGGCTCTGTATGATCGCCAGGCCCTGTATGATCGCCAGGCTCTGTATGATCGCCAGGCTCTGTATGATCGCCAGGCCCTGTATGATCGCCAGGCCCTGTATGATCGCCAGGCCCTGTATGATCGCCAGACCCTGTATGATCGCCAGACCCTGTATGATCGCCAGACCCTGTATGATCGCCAGACCCTGTATGATCGCCAGACCCTGTATGATCGCCAGACCCTGTATGATCGCCAGGCCCTGTATGATCGCCAGGCCCTGTATGATCGCCAGACTCTGTATGATCCCTGCAGATTTTTTTTTTTTTTTAAATGTTTGTTTTAATCAGGCAATCATTTTTTTCTTGTCCTGACATCATTCTCGACTTCCTTGAACTTAAGCTCTGACATTATTACACCTAAGAATTTAACATTCTTCTTCCTCTCTGTTTAGTTCTGTATTCTGTTCCAATTTTTGTCATAAATGTTTGCATAGTGGAGTAACTGAAACACGACTTACTGATGTAATAGTGCTCTAGTTTATACCTTTGTTTATGAAAAGGTGCCCCGTGGCCTGGTGGCTAAAGCTATCGCTTCACATGGCGAGGGTCCGTGTTCGATTCCCGGCGATGGTAGAAACATTGGTCGTGTTTCTTAGCACCGGTTGTCTATGTTGTTCATCAGTAAAATGGGTACTAGGGTGTTAGTGTACTGATGTGGGTCGCATCCTTGGACACTGACTTAATTAATTTGCCCGAAATGCTCTACATAACAAGGGGCTTCCTATATAGTACTATGTCACTGATGTCAGCTGGGACTGTATACCTTGTACATGTAGAAATGAAAATATTTATCATGTCAGATATAATAATGAGAAAGATAATTGTGGGGAGAAGTGTGCCTGAAGGAACACTGATTTATCACCAAGATGATAATCTTCAACTTTTCCAGATATTCTCTTGGCATGATTGTGTGCTATTACATCACGACCATTTTTGTCAAAGACTTCCAGATATTACGTCCTCCGATCCAGTGGGATCAGAGACACTTGGACCATGGGGAAAAACATGCAACAAGCTTCCTCACAGAACTGGATGTCAGGCTCGTCCACACAACTAGGGACCCAAGGGCAGCCACCTTCCTGTTCCAGCGGCTCAGTGTGGCTTTCCAGGGAAGAAAATGCTTCCTGTATTTTTGGCTCGCCTCCAGCTTCTGAGGAACTGGACGAGATTCATAATTTATTTTGAAATATTTTAATATTTTATAGAATTTATGATTATGCTATTCATATATATATATATGCATATATATATATATATATATATATATATATATATATATATATATATATATATATATATATATTGTCGTGCCGAATAGGCAGAATTTGCGATCTTGGCTTAAATAGCAACGTTCATCTTGCCATATAGGACAAACGAAAATTTGTGTATGCAATAATTTTGCCAAAATCATTCTGAACCTCACGAGAAAAATATATTTCATTGTGTTTGTTTAGTATTAAATTATTGTAAACAATTCTAAAATATATTTAGTTGGGTTAGGCTAAAATAAATTGCTCTTGTTATAATAAGGTTAGGTAAGTTTTCTAAGATTCTTTTGGTGCAAAATTAAAATTTTTTACATTAACATTAATGAAAAGAATATATCTTTAAACGTATAAGAGAAAATTTTAGAAAGGACTTAATTTTAAATGATTTCTTACTAATTGACCAGTTTTACATATTCGGCACGACATTATATATATATATATATATATATAATATATATATATATATATTATATATATATATGCATATATGTCGTGCCGAATAGGTAAAACTTGCTATTTTGGTTTAAATAACAACGCCCTTCTTGCCGAATAAGACAAGTGAAAATTTGTGTATGTAACGATTTCTCAAAAATCATGCTGAACCTAACGAAATAAATGTATATTTTTCGTTAGGTTCAGAATGACTTTTGAGAAATTATTGCATACACAAATTTTCGCTTGCCTTATTCGGAAAGAAGAGCGTTGCTAATTAAGCAAAAATTGCAAGTTTTGCCTATTCGGCACGACATATATAACACACACACACACACACACAAAGGATTGATTATGAAAAGATTTAGACAGTATATACACAGGACAGACAGTACGAACACAAGAAAGACAAGAGCTAAATATAATGGATCTCCGTGAGTCAGTAAGTGGCTCGTTAAATGGCGTCAATGGTGTGATCGCATATATAACACCAGCGAACCAGTGAGTATGATCGTGGATTTACATAAAGTCTCCCGTGCGTGAAATCAAACCACGAAGAGCTAAACTCCGGAACCAAGAGCTATCATTATCATCGAAGCAGAGGAGGATGTCGTGAGGAACTTGCAGCTCACTGGTAGAGCGTTGGACATGCTTCATTACGCCTGTTACCTCTTTTCACCTAGCTATGAATAGGCATCTGGGGTGTTAGTCGACTGTTGTGGTTTGCGTGGTGCGAAGCAGCTGGTAGTATACCAAGAGGTCTGGGCTGTAAATTGAGTTAGGATAACTGCTGTTTCCAAATAATTCACTAATAAATTTACTGGAAAAGGTTGAAGTCCCATGATTTGTACTCCTTGGAATGCAGAGGAGAAAGATGCGTGTTAATATACACTTGGAAAATCTTAGAGGAAGTAGTGCCAAATCTGCACATGGATATCACTCCTTACGAAAGCAAAAGACTCGCCAAGAGGTGCAACATCCCCCCGCCTCCGCAATGAAAAGCAGGGGCGCCACGAGTAAACTAAGAGACAACGTAATAAGTGTAAGAAGCCCAAGACTTTGCAACAACCTCCCAGCATATATAAAAGGGATTACCAATAAACCCCTGGCTGTCTTCAAGAGGGAGCTGTACAGACACCTAAAGTCAGTTCCTGACCAGCCGGGCTGTGGTTCCCACGTCGGTTTACTTGTGCCCGGCAGCAACAGCCTAGTTGATCAGGCCCTGATCTACCGCTAGGCCTGGTCGTGGACCGAACCGCGGGGGCGTTGACCCCAGAATTACTCTTCAGGTACACTCCAAGTAATAGTAAATGTATAGAAACGCTGTTTGAACATGATGCCGAGCAAGACGGATAGCCAAGTCTCCTTACACTTCATATCCACTTTTTCACCTAGCAGTAAATAATAACTCGAGAGTTACTCAGTTGTGAGAGGCAGCCTGGGGAACACCCTGATCGAACTAAATCAGTCTGACTTTGTTGGGCTGACGTAGGTTAAATAAACGTCGTCTGTGTAAGTTGTTGATGTGGAGAAAATAACTGGGTTGTCCAGTGGTTCGCAAGGAAGTGATGTTTCAGTAGTGTGCTTTGTGATGCTCGCCTTGCAAATTGGAATTTCACACGGTCGTGAAGGTAGTAACTTGTGTAGCCTTTCTTAACTGCTGGAAAGATCCAGCAGTGTGGGACTCCTCTTTCCAGCAGTGTTGGACTCCTCTTTCCAGCAGTGTGGGACTCCTCTTTCCAGCAGTGTGGGACTCCTCTCTCCAGCAGTGTGGGACTCCTCTCTCCAGCAGTGTGGGACTCCTCTCTCCAGCAGTGTGGGACTCCTCTCTCCAGCAGTGTGGGACTCCTCTCTCCAGCAGTGTGGGACTCCTCTCTCCAGCAGTGTGGGACTCCTCTCTCCAGCAGTGTGGGACTCCTCTCTCCAGCAGTGTGGGACTCCTCTCTCCAGCAGTGTGGGACTCCTCTCTCCAGCAGTGTGGGACTCCTCTCTCCAGCAGTGTGGGACTCCTCTCTCCAGCAGTGTGGGACTCCTCTCTCCAGCAGTGTGGGACTCCTCTCTCCAGCAGTGTGGGACTCCTCTCTCCAGCAGTGTGGGACTCCTCTCTCCAGC
The DNA here is from genome assembly GCF_026875155.1 of Cherax quadricarinatus. Lineage (NCBI taxonomy): Eukaryota > Metazoa > Arthropoda > Malacostraca > Decapoda > Parastacidae > Cherax > Cherax quadricarinatus. The sequence continues at coordinate 18,928,789 of NC_069406.1, forward strand.
AGTGTGGGACTCCTCTCTCCAGCAGTGTGGGATCCTCTCTCCAGCAGTGTGGGACTCCTCTCTCCAGCAGTGTGGGACTCCTCTCTCCAGCAGTGTGGGACTCCTCTCTCCAGCAGTGTGGGACTCCTCTCTCCAGCAGTGTGGGACTCCTCTCTCCAGCAGTGTGGGACTCCTCTTTGGTAGCAGGTTTGGGGATCAGCAGATGAATGATTAAGTCGCCACTACTAATCATGTTGAAAGACCCTCTTGCTCTCATAATAATTAATAATAATAATAATTATTATATTCCTGTCTTCTGTTTACTAGATTGGTGCCCATGTGTAATAAACATCTGTAACGTTGGTTACACACGTGTATCTAGGGTCACAGACACCTGCTGCACAAATCCCATGACTTCGATTTTTATCATGGTTCTAATGGGAAAATTCTCATCCTGTAAGGGTCGTAGCTTTAAGGAAGGTCATCAGTTTTGATCCAAACAAAATCGTGGTACCTCCCTTTCACCAGATCAAGAGCCCTTCGCCGGCATCAAGGTACTCTCCATGCTGGTGTGTGTGTAAGGAGATAACCATCTCTAATGCTTGTGGTTTGTGTAAGCAAAGTGACGACATCCCTAATGGCTAGTTTTCCTTCCTGTTCTCTTTCTCTCTACCACAGCATCCATAAGAATGGTTAATATAATCTTTCCACCGGGGTAACGGAAGGTTGGAAAGGCGGGCCAGGGAACAAACAAGATAATCTGTATAATAGCTGAGAGATGGAGAGGAGGTCAGGAAGGGGTTCCAGCGACCTCCTTTTAGTATTCCGGGACTCGGGTCATCATAGGAACCTGGAGTGTGGATCGCTGTGGTTGAGTGAAGACCTGTCTAGTTAATAGAAGGGTTAGTTGTACAAGGCACGTGCAGCAAAGTTGTTCTCTGTACTGGATTGATAATGTCTCTGGTTGGCCAAATGTGTCTTCAACTATATGTTGATATTGTTTTCCATTAATATATTAATTGTCTAAGGTTTTTTTTTCCCCAGTGATTTCACATACACTGAGAATGTTAGTGGTGATTTGATGGTTATTGAGCAGTGTTTGCATGGGCCTTTGTCAGAAGCTACCCCAGCTACGGTTAACACTCCAGCTAGGTTTAAAACCACTACAGATATGTTTAACACTCCAGCTAGATATAACCCCCCAGCTAGGTTTCACACACCAGCTAGGTTTCTCACACCAGCTAGGTTTCTCACACCAGCTAGGTTTCACACACCAGCTACGTTTCACAACCCAGCTAGGTTTCACACACCAAGGTTTCACACCTTGCAACACTACGTAGCTCCTGACGACGCACAAGAATGCGAAAGATCTCAAGTTAAATAAAGATTTCCATCCACAAGCGGCCTGTTCTGCAGTGTTACGATCACCTGTTTGCTACTGTATTGCATGCATGCATGCATATATATATATATATATATATATATAATATATATATATATATATATATATATATATATATATATATATATATATGTGCCGAATAGGTAAAACTGGTCAGCTAGCAAGAACTCATTTAAAATTAAGTCCTTTCTAAAAAAATTCTTATACGTTTAAAGATATATTTTTTTCATTTATGTTAATGTAAAAATTAATAATTTTGTTCCAAAAGAACCCTAGAAAACTTACCTAACCTTATTATAAGAAACGTAATTTAATTTGGCCTAATTCAACTAAATATATTTTAGATAAGTTTACAATAATTTAATGGTACACAGTGAATATTTTTTCGTTAGGTTCAGAATGATTTTTGCGAAATTATTGAATACACAAATTTTTGCTTACCTTGTTCGGCAAGAAGAGCGTTGCTATTTAAGCCAAAATCACAGATTTTACCTATATGGCATGACACACACACACACACACACACACAGGGCCAGGAGCTAAGACTCGACCCCTGCAACCACAAATAGGCGAGTACACACAACACACACACACACACACACACACACACACACACACACACACACACACACACACACACACACACACACACACACGCGCGCGCGGAGAAGAAAGTGATTACATAGCGGGAACGCTTCACTCTGGAGGTCCCAAGGTGGTAATAGCAGTGATGTATAACCCACCACAGAACAGCAGGAGGCCAAGGCAAGAGTACGAGGAGAGCAATAGAGCAATGGTTGACACACTGGCTACAGTGGCCAGAAGAGCTCATGCATACAGGGCAAAGCTCCTGATCATGGGTGACTTTAACCACAAGGAGATCGATTGGGAGAACTTGGACCCGCATGGGGGCCAAGATACATGGAGGGCTAAGATGATGGAGGTGGTACTGGAAAACTTCATGTACCAACACGTAAGGGACACTACAAGAGAGAGAGGAGAGGATGAACCAGCAAGGCTGGACTTAGTATTAACCTTGAGTAGTGCAGATATCGAGGACATCACATATGAAAGACCCCTTGGGGCAAAGTGACTACGTGGTTTTAAGCTTCGAATACACAGAGCTACAAGTGGAGGGAGAAGCAGGAAGGCCAGGACGAATGAAGCCAAACTACAAGAAAGGGGACTACACAGGAATGAGGAACTTCCTGAACGGGGTTCAGTGGGAAAGAGAACTGGCAGGGAAGCCAGTTAATGAGATGATGGAATATGTAGCAACAAAATGCAAGGAGGCTGAGGAGAGGTTTGTACCCAAGGGTAACAGGAATAATGAAAAAGCCAGGATGAGCCCATGGTTTACCCAAAGGTGCAGGGAGGCAAAAACCAAGTGTGCTAGGGAATGGAAGAAATATAGAAGGCAAAGGACCCAGGAGAATAAGGAGAGCAGTCGTAGAGCCAGAAACGAATATGCACAGATAAGAAGGGAGGCCCAAAGACAATATGAAAATGACATAGCAGCGAAAGCCAAATCTGACCCGAAACTGTTGTACAGCCACATCAGGAGGAAAACAACGATCAAGGACCAGGTAATTAGGCTAAGGAAGGAAGGAGGAGAGACAACAAGAAATGACCGTGAAGTATGTGAGGAACTCAACAAGAGATTCAAAGAAGTGTTCACAGAGGAGACAGAAGGGGCTCCAGAAAGACGGAGAGGTGGGGCACACCACCATGTGCTGGACACAGTGCACACAACCGAGGAAGAAGTGAAGAGGCTTCTGAGTGAGCTAGATACCTCAAAGGCAATGGGGCCAGATAACATCTCCCCATGGGTATTGAGAGAGGGAGCAGAGGCGTTATGTGTACCCCTAACAACAATATTCAATACATCTATCGAAACAGGGAGATTGCCTGAGGCATGGAAGACAGCAAATGTAGTCCCAATCTTTAAAAAAGGAGACAGACATGAAGCATTAAACTACAGACCAGTGTTACTGACATGTATAGTATGCAAAATCATGGAGAAGATTATCAGGAGAAGAGTGGTGGAACACCTAAAAAGGAATGATCTCATCAACAGCAGCCAACATGGTTTCAGGGACGGGAAATCCTGTGTCACAAACCTACTGGAGTTCTATGACATGGTGACAGCAGTAAGACAAGAGAGATAGAGAGAGGGGTGGCTGGATTGCATATTCTTGGACTGCAAGAAGGCGTTTGACACAGTTCCACACAAGAGATTGGTGCAAAAACTGGAGGACCAAGCAGGGATAACAGGGAAGGCACTACAATGGATCAGGGAATACTTGTCAGGAAGACAGCAGCGAGTCATGGTACGTGGCGAGGTGTCAGAGTGGGCACCTATGACCAGCGGGGTCCCACAGGGGTCAGTCCTAGGACCAGTGCTGTTTCTGGTATTTGTGAACGACATGACGGAAGGAATAGACTCTGAGGTGTCCCTGTTTGCAGATGACGTGAAGTTGATGAGAAGAATTCACTCGATCGAAGACCAGGCAGAACTACAAAGGGATCTGGACAGGCTACAAACCTGGTCCAGCAATTGGCTCCTGGAGTTCAATCCCACCAAGTGCAAAGTCATGAAGATTGGGGAAGGGAAAAGAAGACCGCAGACGGAGTACAATCTAGGGGGCCAGAGACTACAAACCTCACTCAAGGAAAAAGATCTTGGGGTGAGTATAACACCAGGCACATCTCCTGAAGTGCACATCAACCAAATAACTGCTGCAGCATATGGGCGCCTAGCAAACCTCAGAACAGCATTCCGACATCTTAATAAGGAACCGTTCAGGACCCTGTACACCGTGTACGTTAGGCCCATATTGGAGTATGCGGCACCAGTTTGGAACCCACACCTAGCCAAGCACGTAAAGAAACTAGAGAAAGTACAAAGGTTTGCAACAAGACTAGTCCCAGAGCTAAGAGGTATGTCCTACGAGGAGAGGCTAAGGGAAATCAACCTGACGACACTGGAGGACAGGAGAGATAGGGCGGACATGAAAACGACATACAAAATACTGAGAGGAATTGACAAGGTGGACAAAGACAGGATGTTCCAGAGATTGGACACAGTAACAAGGGGACACAGTTGGAAGTTGAAGACACAGATGAATCACAGGGATGTTAGGAAGTATTTCTTCAGCCACAGAGTAGTCAGTAAGTGGAATAGATTGGGAAGCGATGTAGTGGAGGTAGGATCCATACATAGCTTTAAGCAGAGGTATGATAAAGCTCACGGTTCAGGGAGAGTGACCTTGTAGCAATCAGTGAAGAGGCGGGGCCAGGAGATCGGACACGACCCCCGCAACCTCAACTAGGTGAATACAACTAGGTGAGTACACACACACACATACACACACACACACACACACACACATACACACACACACACACACACACACACACACACACACATACACATACACACACACACACACACACACACATATACACACATACACACACTAATATGTACAAAATAATTTTGTACCAAAAGAACCTTAGAAAACTTATCTAACCTTATTATAACAAACAAGAACTCATTTAAAATTAAGCCCTTTCTAAAATTTTCTCTTATACGTTTAAAGATATATTTTTTTATTAATGTTAATGTAAAAATTTATAATTTTGCTCCAAAAGAATCTTAGAAAACTTGCCTAACCTTATTATAACAAGAATAATTTATTTTAGTCTAACCCAGCTAAATATATTTTAGATTTGTTTACAGTAATTTAATACTAAACAAACACAGTGAAATATATTTTTTTGTTAGGTTCGGAATGATTTTTGCGAAATTATTACATATACAAATTTTCGCTTGTCCTATATGGCAAGATGAGCGTTGCTATTTAAGCCAAGATCGCAAGCTCTGCCTATTCGGCACGACATGTATATATGTATATATATATATATATATATATATATATATATATATATATATATATATATATATATACAAAACCACTGTGAAAGAATGGAGAAATTCCAAGCGCTTTCGTGACTACTCACATTATCAAGGAACAATGAAAGTAGAGCATCAAAGGAAGGTATATGAAGGGTCTAGCCCACACCTCACTATCAGATCCCACAACAAAGAAACATCTGACACGCGACTCATAAAAAAAGGGAACACTGCAGCAGGCCCGCCGGCCCAACTAGACAGGTCCTTCACACAACCCACCAACAAACTATTCTACCCAAGAAATAAGAATTTTAAAAATTATTATTTGTCCAATGTATTATTAAATTCTTCCCAAATTCTATTATAAATGGATCTATTATATATAAACCATTTATAATTAATAGAATTTGGGAAGAATTTAATAATATATTGGACAAATAATAATTTTTAAAATTCTTATTTCTTGGGTAGAATAGTTTGATGGTGGGTTGTGTGAAGGACCTGTCTAGTTGGGCCGGCGGGCCTGCTGCAGTGTTCCCTTTTTTATGAGTCGCGTGTCAGATGTTTCTTTGTTGTGGGATCTGATAGTGAGGTGTGGGCTAGACCCTTCATATACCTTCCTTTGATGCTCTTTCATTGTTCCTTGATAATGTGAGTAGTCACGAAAGCGCTTGGAATTTCTCAATTCATTCACAGTGGTTGTTTTGCATATTCTGAAATCACCTGTTTACTGTTTACTTATTGCATATAATATATATATATATATATATATATATATATATATATATATATATATATATATATATATATATATATATATTCCCAGCAATTAGCCTCTCCTTCGTGATCTTATGTACTAACTAATGTGATAAGAACAAATGAATTTCCTGCTAAAACAATAAGCAATAAGTTTACCTTTCATTGCATGAAGTAATGAGAGCAAGAGAGGCAGATGCGAGGAGGAGGAGGAGGAGGAGGAACCCGGACTGCTGGGCTTGACTCAACCAACCTACCCATTAACCCTCCTATCTTCAACATGTAATTGTATAAATGTACGTACACACACACACACACACACACACACACACACACACACACACACACACACGCACACATACACACACACACACACATCTCGGTAGTAGTACCAGTTCCTAGTAACCAGTTGCCAGTAACCAGTTACCAGTAGATGACTCACTACCAACCGTCTGTGTGAATCACCGACTGTTATTCATGTTGCTGCTGATCATAGCATATTTTTGAATGCCTTACCTGCGAGGCACTGGTGAGTCAGTCTAAGATAGGGAGCAGAGAGAGGCAGGTCAGCTGTTGGTGCTTCCCATACTTCCTGTTATATATTATACGTAGTACCAGCCTACGTGAGTATTTTTACCCCATCCACGTTATCGAACCCACGTGACAAATTGGTGACAGCGGTGTGGGCGTGGATTTATGGGTAATTCAGACGTTAGAAGATTGGTTGTGGGGTGCCGGCAGGTCAGAGGTGAACCGTCTGCCACCTCCAGCTAGCAGCTACCCTCACTCACCTCCACCCTGTGTACTCCAGCCTGCAAGCCTGTTGCAGCCGCTTTTCAAGCTTCCTGGTTTAGTTCGTGTGCTAATTGCTTCAGTCTCCAAGGGGTTGACCCGGATTTTGCAATTAAGCCAGTCAATAAGCCAGACTGTGGAAGTGAATGCAAGTCAGCCTGCCTCAGCCTACCATCCAGCCTGTATCCTGTCATCCACCTGCTCCTTCATGCTGTGTGCATCGTTACACGTCTTCCAGTCAGCCATTCTCGTAGGTTAAGCCAGTCAGCCAACCCAGCTTCCCAACCCAGCTGAGAGAGAGAAGTAAGCCACGCAAGTTCCTCTGAAGTATTGTCTCATATATCGCTTTGTGCTCCCAGTTGGATGCCAGTGGGATGCTAAGAGTGGTCTTTACCATCCCTGTGGCATAGAGTGGCTTAGTTAATTAAGTCACCTTTGTGAGTGGTGAAACTGTGCGCCAGTGAGCGCCAGCGAGTGAGTCACGCTCCCTTCACCCACCCGCCACCCACTCCCCACCTCATCTACCTGTGGCTTTTTTCCACCCTTGTACCGGGTCCTAGTACTGTTTTGGCTCACATAATTGGTCAAGAGATTGTAACTGGCGCCAACGATAAAGCCAGTTATGTGAGTTCACCTAGAAAGCGCATTTCTTCGATAACAGTGTGAGTGTAGGAGGCGTCATCACCCGCACAGGACAACCTTCCCCTCATCACTAGTCACTCCGTCTACCACTCCAGACTTCAGTGATAATTTTCTGTTTAGAGATATTTTCCTTGCATTTAAAGACATTTGCGTGTGTGAGACATTTACAGTGAATTTCTTGTGTACTCTAAGTCTTGTGTTTTCAGTGTAGACTCAGTGTTTCTTTGACTCATTATTTTTGCAATATTTTTCAGTGTTATCGTTCATCTCATACTTTTTATCTGTGTTTTTTTTTATGCTACTCTCTGTCTGTAGTATTATTGTGTAGTGTACCAGTCAGTCACTCCGTGTGAAGTAATTCATTTTTTTTGTGTTCTTTCAGCATTGTATTCTCCAGTATTTATCGTATACTAAATTATCCATTTATTTCTATGTGTACCTTATTTTTTTTTCGTACACCAGCAGTGTCTCTTTCCCTGATTTTTTCGCAGACTTGTGTACCATTATTTTTGCCAGCAATTTTTGTCGTATCAGTCACAGCAAGATTTTGTTGTAAGAATATACTAAAAAAATTAATTGAATGTTGTGTGTGCCCCGCCACTTGTAAGTGTTGTGTGCCCCGTCACTTGTAAGTGTTGTGTGCCCCGTCACTTGTAAGTGTTGTGTGCCCCGTCACTTGTAAGTGTTGTGTGCCCTGCCACTTGTAAGTGTTGTGTGCCCTGCCACTTGTAAGTGTTGTGTGCCCCATCACTTGTAAGTGTTGTGTGCCCCGCCACTTGTAAGTGTAGTGTGCCCTGCCACTTGTAAGTGTTACACTTCCAGTTTTGTTTCTTGTTTTATTTTTATTCATATTTTTCATATTTCTTTGAGCAAATTCACTCTTAGTGTAATTTCAATTTCTTTTTCAACGTAAAGTGTTTTCTTTACTCTGAGTAAATTGTTTTGTCTAATTTACAATTAAGAGTTAGTGTTCAGTTTTTCTTCATATTTTTATTTTATTATTTAACCTGCATTTTCCCAGTGTAACTTTATTGCTGCATCAATTATTTCTGCGTCTTATTTTGTTGCACTTGTTCTGCAGTGAATTATTTTGTTGCACTTGTTCTGCAGTGAATTATTTTCTTTTATTGATATTTTTATGCATTATTCTCGGTTCATTATTGTTTGAGTCTTTTTTTTCATTTTATTATTTTTCCTCATGTTGTCTTTGCATTAGATTTTAATTTTGTTTATGCATTCTTAGAAAATATTTAAATTTCCCAGTTCTCTCTCGTTGCATACAATTTAGTGATTTTATTTTATACTTTTTATATTGATTTACAGTTTTATTAGTTAATTTCTTTTTTTAGCAAGAGTACAGACAACTCATTTTGAGTTTAATTCAGTCTCCAGTAATATTTTTACTTGTGAATTTCAATGTATTTCTTTATCTTGGCCATCAGTCCCTTACATTGAATTGTTCTTCCTATTGCAGTGTATCTTAGACATTTTTTTTATTACTTCTGCAGAATTAGTTGCATCTCTTTTATTTCAATTTTAGCATTTTTTATCATTTTTATTATTCATTTAATTTTTGCCTTATTTGTTCTTGTGCAACTTCCTTGCCAATATGCCTCACATACCGTCAAGTGATACTTTAGTGAATGGCGACACTCAGACCTCTCAGGCTACTGCTGCTTCTGTCATCAATCCTCACAGTTCCTTAGCAACTGACAGACCGACCCAGACACTGAGACACTATAGTTTTACTCGTGATTCTCTTGATGCGTTACCTTTATTCAATGGCCATGTACATAGTCTTGAAGCACGGTTTTTCTGCCATCGTTTCTCGTGTTAATCCTAGTTGA
>NC_069406.1:18938622-19031122 GCF_026875155.1 Cherax quadricarinatus
TGTTTAACCGTTGGGGGTTTGATAGGAGGTGGGGGCCCGACCCCTTATATGCTTCCTTTGGATGTTTCATTTTCATAGTTCCTTGATAATTGGGTATTTCACGAAAGCGTTTGGGAATTTCTCTATTCTTTCAAGGGTTTTTTTGATATATTTTTAATTTTTAAATTTTTATTTTTATATAATATATAAATTTTAATATTTTATATATAAATATATATAATATAACAAAATGAAGGCCATGGGCATTGGGGGAGGTAGGCAGATGGATTTTGGGTTTCCCTTAACCCCAAACCCAAAAAAAAGTTTAGTGAACAGGGAAAAGATCCAGACACGAGGAAAAAAGTTAAATGCCCCAAAGGGCACTATCCGGGCCCCCGTGTTTCTCATCCTCATGCAGACATAGAAAAAAACCCCCGGGCACCTTTGTATATCTTTGAGTGACGTAAAATAAAAGAAAGTCATTCGGTAGAGGACACTGAAAAAGTAAGGAAGACAAAAAACGGGTTTTCCGTTTGGGGCAGTGGAAAAACAGCTTCAGTGGTGATTATTCCCAGCTGCTTAGGATGGAAAAAATAAAAGAACCCAAAAGGAACACTTATACAAAATCAAGAGGATCACCAAATGAATGTAAGGAACGTAAAAAAACCTGGGAAAAATTTTGTCAGGGGCCCTTTTTTTTTAAAGACCATAACAAGAAAAAGTCACGACACCCAGAAGATGACGGGTGGGTTTTTGGAACTTTCAAAAAAAAGGGAAAAAACCCGATGGGAACTCTTCAAATCGCTGTGGTCCCTTACTTAGAATATTGCCAGTGCGAGGGGCCGCAATAAAAGCGCGAAATATCGGAGTGGAAAAAAATCAAGTCGTTTTACGGCTCACATTGACCGAAAAGCACCAAAAACTACGGGGAAATCCCTTCAAGTTTTTAAAAACGTTTTCTTGGAGCGGAGGAGAAGGGGGATACATGATAGATAACCGGGAAAAACGAAGGCCTGTTCCAAATCTGCCACTGCCTAAAACATACTGGGGTGGAGATATGGGAGGGAAATGTAAAAAAAACCCAGTGAGGGGCGGGGTGCGGGGGGGGGCAAAAAAGGGAACACTGTATCAAAAATCTGGGGCCCAGACGTTCAAAAAATCTTACCAAAAGATATCAGAAACGCGCTGGAAAAGTGTGAAACCTTTAAAAGGGAAACTGGACAAGACCACCAGGTGCCAGATCAACCAGGCTTTGATGGGTTGTGGGGAGCAGGGGCCCCCGCGGCAACGCCCGGTTGACCAGCAAGCACCAAATGGGGCCTTTGCCCCGCCAACTCAGAGAGTGACAAACCGAAAAAATCTTCAAATGCATATTCCTTATGATAAACCGATTCTACAAGGTTTCCCTTTCCCAAACTAGGTGGAACAAGGGGCAAGACTTTAAAATTTTCCCAAAATTTTCCATGTTTCGCAGACTCTAAAATGCAGAAAAGGGATTTGTTTTGGGGGATCCTTATTGAATATTTGTTTTGATATCCTAATACCCCGAGCTTTGCCAGTCTGTTCGCATAAGGTAAGTTGCACTCATTGCAACTAATTTGATACACACCACCAACACAGTGTTGTGGAGAATTCTTTTAACAGTCCATGCATCTTACAACGCTTGTTTGCGATGTTTTTACACACACAGTAGCGACCAGTGAAGAGGCGGGGACAGGAGCTTGGACTCGACCCCCTGCCAACCCCCAGCTAGGCGAGTGTGCACACAGCCTAGCGTATGTTAAGTCTCTCTGTCTCTGTCTCTCTCTGTCTCTCTCTGTCTCTCTCTGTCTGTCTGTCTCTCTCTGTCTGTCTCTCTCTCTCACTCTCACTCACGTATATATACAACAGGCCTAGTGTTTAATTGACATGTGCCTAGGACAGAGTGGTAACTAACACACACACACAACACACACACACACACACACACACACACACACACACACACACATCATATATATATATATATATATATTATATATTATATATATATATAATATATGTATGTATATATATACACACACAGTAGATTGTCTTCTAACACGATTTTGTCTTGCACGTTTTTGTTATAGCACGATTGAAGAATTGCCGCATATTTTTGTTTAACACTTCGTAAAATTAGTTTAACACGGTTGCGTGAGGGGAAAATTTTTTGAGCTCCTGGTCGCCCTCCTGGCGAGATGGTCTGTGAGTTAGTGGGTTACGCCATTGTGTCAACGGGGGAGACCTATTGCCATCCCCTGCCTCCCTAGGTCACCATGGTTATTTACCGCTCTAAGAATCCTTGTGCTTTGAAAGGTGTAGATAAAAACACCTTACCAGTAATTTGGAGGTCAAACCAGTTAGCATGGATGACAGAGGAAATATTGACGGGTGTAAGCATCACTTTATTCCTGAAGTCAAGTTTTACCTGCACAGCAAGAACCTTGCATTCAAGGCTCTCTTCATTCTTGATAATTCCCATACTCACCCACAAGCTTTGCTGGATGTGACCCTACATGTAAAAGTTGTATTTTTACCTCCAAATACAACATCTTTAATACAACCACTGGATCGGGGAGTTATTAAGTCATTCAAGTGTAACTACACAAAAAAGTTATGAAAAAACTAGTTGCGTCAATGGACTCTTGACTCCAACTTGGCAGTACCAACATTCTGGAATAAATTTAACATTGCAGATGCCATCAGCTATGCTAGAAGTGCATGGAATGAAGTGCCTCAATCAACATTAAATGCAGGCTGGGGAAAGTTATGGCCTTCTGTAGTTAATTCTTTCACTGGTTTTCCCTTGCTTGAGAGTAAGGTTCAGGAAATTGTTCAGCTGGCAAGGAGATTACCAGATGATGGTTTTGAAGATATGAATGAGCTCTTAGATGATGATGAAGACAGGAGTCTAGAGAAAATGTTGGCAGAGCTCGATGCACAGATACAAGGGAGATAACAAAAGATGAAGAACCTGAAGAATAACAGTTAACATTGCAGCAGTTACGTGAGCAGTTCCATGTTGCTGCTAGACTAGCAGATTTTTTCACTGAAGAGGACCCTAACAAAACTAGGAGAAGTGCTTTGAAACGGGGTCAAGACCAGCTGATGATGCCTTATCGTCAGCTGTATAATGTACTGCAGGGTAAAAGAGCCCAGAGATCAATTAAAGAATTTATGCACATTCCAATACAACCATCGACTTCAGTACCAGAACCTCTGCCATCTACTTCTGCCGACAACCAACAACCATCCACCTCAGTCCAGTAGGGCCACACCATCCACATACACTCTCTTCACAATCATCCACAAACACCATTACCCACAATTTAAGGTAAATACTATTATTTCTATTGCATTTGTAGTCTTAAGCAGTAATATATCACGACAATGCACTACAATTACATATTCACTTTTATTTTGTAAGATCTGGAGGCCTAAAAAAAAAAGTTGTTTGGCTTTTTCGGGGGCTCCCAGGAACATAACTATTTTTTCCCATAAGTTCTTCAGTTTGTCTAACATGGTTTTATCTAACACGGCGTTTTCAGGAACGTAACTACCATGGTAAACGATGGTCTACTGTATATAATGTCGTGCCGAATATGTAAAACTTGCGATCTTGGCTTAAATAGCAATGCTCATCTTGCCATATAAGACAAGCGAAAATTTGTGTATGCAGTAATTTCGCAAAAATCATTCTGAACCTAACGAAAAAAATACATTTCACTGTTTGTTTAGTATTAAATTATTGTAAACGTATCTAAAATATATTTAGTCGGATTAGGCTAAAATAAATTGTGCTTGTTATAATAAGGTTAGGTTAGTTTTCTAATATTTTTTGGTGCAAAGTTATAAATTTTTACATTAGCATTAATGAAAAAATATATCTTTAAACTAAAAGAGAAATTTTTTAGAAAGGACTTAATTTTAAATGAGTTCTTGCTAATTGACCAATTTTACATATTAGGCACGACATTATATATATATATATATATATAATATATTATATATTATATATTTTATATATATATATATATATGCAAAAGACTCATCAGGGTAACTAGGGGATCCCAGGGCAGCTGGTTCTCTATTCCAGCGACTCAGTGCTGCAGTTCAGAGTGGTAATGCCTACTGTATCTTGGGTATGCATCCCAGCTGAATGTGATTTTTGCATTATAATCTGTGATAAAGACGTACCAATATGTTCTTGAAATGTATTCCTTAACCTTTAAACTGTCCAAACATAGATCAACGTTTACATGCTTAGCGTCCGACCTTGATTTTCCCCATTTGAAAGCATGTAAAAAAAATAAAACATAGATCTACGTTCAGAGCGCTACACGAGCGAACGTAGATCTACGTTTGGCGTATACTGTATATATGCTATCTTTGTACCAGCAATGTATCTTTTAAGTCCTGTGTATCATATTTTATCAATATACATGTTTATATATTTTTTCAACAAACCGACCATATCCCACACTAGAGCGGAAAAGTAATGTGAAGGACCTGGGTGTGGTTATGTCCGAAGACCTCACCTTCAAGGACCACAACAATGCCACTATCACATTTGCCAGGAAACTGATAGGATGGATAATGAGAACATTCAAGACAAGAGATCCTAAGCCAATGATGATCCTTTTTAAATCACTTGTTCTCTCTAGGCAGGAATACTGCTGTACATTAAAATCCCCATTCAAGGCAGGTGAAATTGCAGAACTAGAGAATGTACAGAGAACCTTTACTGCACGTATAAGTTCCATCAAACACCTTAACTACTGGAAGCGCCTGGAAGCACTTGACTTGTACTCACTAGAGCGCAGGCGCGAGAGAGAGATATAATCTACACCTGGAAGATTCTGGAGGGACTGTTTCCTAATATGCACACAGCAATCACTCCATACGAAAACAAAAGACTTGGCAGGCGATGCAACATACCCCCAGTGAAAAGTAGTGGCGTCACTGGTACAATACGAGAAAACGCAATAAGTGTCCGGGGCCCAAGACTGTTCAACAGCCTCCCACCAGCAGTAAGGGGCATTACGGGAAGACCCCTGGTTGTCTTCAAGAGGGAGCTGAACAGATACCTAAAGACGGTGCCGGATCAGCCGGGCTGTGGTTCGTACGTTGTCTTGCGTGCGGCCAGCAGTAACAGCCACGTTGATCAGGCCCTGATCCACCGGGAGGCCTGGTCGTGGACCGGGCCACGGGGGCGTTGATCCCCGGAATGCCCTCCAGGTAGGCAGGGTTGTGTGTATATGATGGCCTGCTTGTGTCTGCACGTATATTGAAAGCTTGAAGCCAATCGAATGAGACATTCACAAATTCTCCTGAATACCAGTATTTCATTTTCCAAATTCTTCAATAAAATGGACATATCGGCATCTACACCAAACCTTTCTCCATATGAAATGCCCCAATGTTCAAGGTTTGAAGCCAGTCACAAGAGGCATTTTTTAGTCATCTAAGTCAGTATCCATATACATAAATAAAAGTGGCAAATTTAAACTTCAGTCTCAGAATCGATGCAAACCAACATTTCAGCAAAATTCACCATTGCCGATAGTTTAAAGTCGATCAGTAAAGGCGTTCTCCATTCATTGCTGAGAATCCAGTAAGTCACCGTGTATTAACTATATTAGTAAATTGGTAATTGTGAATCTACACAACCTAACCGGATCAGCTGTTAGAGATTTTTGTTTATAACAGGCATGCTCAAGTTATTTAATGGAAAATTTCCCACAATCTTTAAAAATATAATTGAAACATTCTTAATAACAATCCCATTTTTTTATATACGATATACGAGTGTTGTAAATTTGAAGCCAAGCAGTAGTCTCTTTCTCAAGTTACTGCACGGAAACCAAAGCCAGAAATGGTTCATTTAATATGGAAAACAGAGCACCTGTCCATAGTTGCAGGAATCTTTTACTAGTAACAGAAAACCAGTATCGAAATTTGAAGCCTATCGGGTAAGGTGTTTCCAAGTTATGAACTAAAAATCTTCCAGGGAAATAATACTGTGAACGTCTTGAAGGTAGAGTGCCTCTTCAAGGATACTTAATAAATAAAACTCATAATATTAATGGTCTTTATCAGCGATAACAATCAAATCTCTGACTCGCGTGGATATTTTTCATAGAGATGTGTAAAGTAATTGATATATTCCGTGAGATATATTGTGAAATACGTATAGGTCAAGGAAAATGAATATCCCTCTTGATCTCCATAATGATGTCATGCAATACCAGCTCTTACTTTTTTTTTTTTTTTAATTTTTAATAAAATTTAATCAACGTTTTCTGCTTCTCATTTATTTCTTAATTGTATATGCAAGCTTGGCGAAGTAAAGCTTATCTTCCATCTAGTTAATAGTGGGTTAGTACACTCCTTTCTTCTTCGGTCGAGGCTCTAGGCTAAAGGAAAAGGAAATGCAAACAATAATAGCTTCATCTGCTAGGGCGGGTTAATGAGATTAGGCTTGCCATGTCAGCGCTCTAAGCCATTCCCTGAACGGTCCAATGGGGCTGCTGCTGCCTCAGTGACTTCTTGCAAAATGTGAATAGCAGTCGCAGTGCTCCACACACTTAGTGCTACAGCTGCCTGCCTTATTGGTTACTCTTGCCTGCCTCGCTCCTTCATTGGTCGATCTTGCCGATTCTACTCGCTGATTGGTCTGGCTCGCTCGCCTCACTGACTGGTCGCTCTCGCTAGCCTCGCTCACTGACTGGTCGCTGTCACCCACCTTGTTCACTGACTGGTCGCTGTCACCCACCTTGTGAAATGACTGGTCGTTGTCACCCACCTTGTTCAATGACTGGTCGCAGTTGGCCACCTTGTTCACTGACTGGTCGCTGTCACCCACCTTGTTCACTGACTGGTCGCTGTCACCCACCTTGTTCACTGACTGGTCGCTGTCACCCACCTTGTTCACTGACTGGTCGCTGTCACCCACCTTGTGAAATGACTGGTCGCTGTCACCCACCTTGTGAAATGACTGGTCGCTGTCACCCACCTTGTGAAATGACTGGTCGCTGTCACCCACCTTGTTCACTGACTGGTCGCTGTCACCCACCTTGTTCACTGACTGGTCGCTGTCACCCACCTTGTTAAATGACTGGTCGCAGTTGCCCACCTTGTTCACTGACTGATCGCTGTCACCCACCTTGTTCACTGACTGATCGCTGTCACCCACCTTGTTCACTGACTGATCGCTGTTACCCTTGTTCACTGATTGGCCGTTGTCATCCACCTTGTTCAATGACTGGTCGTTGTCACCCACCTTGTTCAATGACTGGTCGCTGTTGTCCACCTTGTTCACTGATTGATCGCTGTCGCCCACCTTGTTCACTGACTGATCGCTGTCACCCACCTTGTTCACTGACTGATCGCTGTCACCCACCTTGTTCACTGACTGATCGCTGTCACCCACCTTGTTCACTGACTGATCGCTGTCACCCACCTTGTTCACTGACTGATCGCTGTCACCCACCTTGTTCACTGACTGATCGCTGTCACCCACCTTGTTCACTGACTGATCGCTGTCACCCACCTTGTTCACTGACTGATCGCTGTCACCCACCTTGTTCACTGACTGATCGCTGTCACCCACCTTGTTCACTGACTGATCGCTGTCACCCACCTTGTTCACTGACTGATCGCTGTCACCCACCTTGTTCACTGACTGATCGCTGTTACCCACCTTGTTCACTGACTGATCGCTGTTACCCACCTTGTTCACTGACTGATCGCTGTCACCCACCTTGTTCACTGACTGATCGCTGTTACCCTTGTTCACTGAGTGGTCGCTGTCATCCACCTCAGTGATTGATTACTGTCACTGGTCTCTCATTGGTTACTATTACCAGTCTCAGTGATTAGCTACTCTCATCAGCCCTTTCCATTGATTGGTTACTGTCACCAGTCTCAGTGATTGGCTACTCTCACCAGCCCTTCTCATTAGTTTCTACCGCCCCCTCTCATTGATTGGTTATCTCGCTCATGTCTCTGGTTACTCTCGTTCGCATCGCTCAGTGATTGGTTATAATTGCAGGCATCGCTCAGTGATTGGTTATAATCGTAGGCATCGCTCAGTGATTGGTTATAATTGCAGGCATCGCTCAGTGATTGGTTATAATTGCAGGCATCGCTCAGTGATTGGTTATAATTGCAGGCATCGCTCAGTGATTGGTTATAATTGCAGGCATCGCTCAGTGATTGGTTATAATTGCAGGCTTCGCTCAGTGATTGGTTATAATTGCAGGTATCGCTAAGGGAGCCAACAACATACTGATGCGCAAGAGATATACTCAGGGCATGATAGGCTAAGCTGAAGCTGTAACAGGAACTTTGGGCAGTTCAGATCACAACATTCCTTGGTCGCTAATGACACATCTCAGGGGAGAAATATATCTACATTCTTTGCCAAAGCAACACCACTCTTTGCTCAGTATACTGGAACACTGATGTGCGGATATTTACAAATGCTACCATATATGCAAATACTCACAGCAACGCCTCAGTTCACGGAACAGATCAGGAAAATAGATGCATTGAAAACCTTGAGAATCCTACAACAAAAATTATCCTCGTCAGACATTTTAATCTCCCAAATTTGAAATGGAAGATTGTATATCACAGTGTTGTACTACAAGTAGTCCCTGGTAGCAGTTAGCTCAACAGATACATACTAGAGAGCTAATGGGGCTTTGTGAAAAATTTGCTTTGAACCAACAGATTGCAGAACTCACTAGGAATGAAAATACACAATCTGATTTTCACAAAAAACAGTATACTCTGATCACAACATCATAGAAGTATCAACAAGCATGAATACATAGGAAGAAAACTCCGGTATATGAGGAGGCAATGTTAAGCAAATCTAACTTCAACAGTTAGATAATTGATGGGACAAAATAAAATATCTATCAGACATACCTTGGGAAACAGTCATGATCGCTAAACCCTCACCGGTGCTTGAAAAAAGCAGAATACAGAAACCTACAAGGTGAGTGTAAAATATATATTGTTGAGAAAGCCTAAAAATATGAAATGTAGAGAGAAGAATGTACAGACGCAGAAAAAGGTTTCCGAACTGCTTAAAAATATTAACATGACACATCGTAGGAAAGATAACTTTTGCCGAGAGATTACCCATTGGAACAAAATCTTAAACGTTTTGTATCAGACGGAAGAAGCACAAAGGAACACACATACACAAAAATCCATGATATTGCTAGAAATCCCAAATATTTTTAAACATATGCAAAATCTAAGTTAAGAACTATTGTGTAGAATTGGACCATTTAACACAGGAGGTTCATACACTGCTGGTGAAAAAGAGATGAGAGGAATTCTAAAAGACCAGTATGAAGCAGTATTTAGGAATCCATTAAACGAAAGCAGAGTGGAAAATGCAGAACTCTTTTGCTACTCCTGAAGGCCACACAGAACACAAAATAGGCTTAAGTGCAAATCTGGAAGTATTCAAACGATAGAAAATATGCTTACTCATGCAGCACCTGAACCAGATTCGTAGGATTCCTTATTTATAAAGAAGTGAAAAATTCCACTATCACGAGCACTTGGCATTCTTCATAGGAAGACCTCAAATATACATGAAATCCTGGAGACCTTAAAGAGTGCAGACTTAGCTCCTTTTCATAAAGGAGGCAGTAGAGCGCTAGCCGAAAATGAAACCAGTAGCCCTAACGTCACACAAAAGTCATTGAAAGAGTGATGAGACGTCAAATTACAAACTTTATGGAACAATATAACCTTCACAACACGTACCAATATGGATTTAGATCAAGATCATCATGTTTATCACAGCTACTAAACCACTGTGCATATACGAAAATAAGCATGAAAATCACCTTAGCAGAGGACACGAAAATGCTGCGAGAAGTAAATAATGTCTTCCATTGGACAGTGGAGTATAACATGACGTTCAGTAGGGATAAATTCCAATTACTTAGATATAAGAAGAATGAAGAACTTAAGAGACTATATACAATATGCTAGAAAAGTATCAAAAGAATGAAAAGAACATGCGAGAGACCTGTTGGCATTTGTTTCAATGAACAATAAGACAGATGTCATAACAGGAATATGAAGAAGATAATGAGAAACTTCAAATAAGGGAAATAGTGCTGATGGTGACACTTTTCAAATACCTTTTGCTCTCTCGCTTAGAGTTTTGCTAATTGTTGACGGCTCCTTGAATTCAGGGCAGGACAAATATGAGAGCTATAACAGATACAGAGATCATTTACGACCCACTTAGCGTCAAAGCATTTAAATTACTGGGAACGCCTCAAATTCCTAAATATGCATTCACTGGAATGGATCAGAGATACATGATAATATATACTTGTACTTGGAAAGTACTTGAGGGCATAGTCACAAAAACTGCACAGTGCCACACTGAGTTATGGGAGACTGTGTAAAATGAACTTGGTTAAAAACAGGGTCGCCTTGGGCATATGAACATAACATCGGTGGGCACCGACTGTTTAACACTAAAAGATATTAGAAACATTTCCGGAACAGGTGTAGAAGTTTTTAATAGGAAATTGGAAGTACCTAAGCTAAGTGCCTGATCAACCAGGCTGTGGTGGATATGTGGGCCAGCGGGCCGCCGACAGTAACAGCCTGGTTGATCAGGCAAGCATCAGACAAACCTGGCCCATGACCGGGCTGCAAGAGTAGGAAAACTCTCGAAAGCCTTCATAGATATAAAGGTATATCTGATTGGTTATAATTGCGCACCTCGCTCGCTGGTTACTATCTCACCTCTCTTGCTGATTGGTTACTATCTCCCCTCATCACTGATTGCTGGTTCCGCCGTACATGTTGGCGCGCAACGTTCGTTTAGCAATCATCCGCCGTGCACTCGTCACGCTGCAGGCATAAATTATGCGTTTTGACATGCGTAGAAAATTTTAATTGGTGTAAGTGCGTTTTGTCACTGAGCTGCATACGAAAGTTGGCGAGGTTTGAAGGGGCGATGGGGGAGGGGGGGTGCTGGATGTAGGGGTTTGGTTTGGGGGGGTGCTGGGTGTTGGAGCGATGGGCTTTGAGTACGAGTGAAGAGTGGGGGGTTGGGGTGAAAAGGGTGTGTTTTGGAAGGACCTGTATTAGTCACGATAATGACCTGACATTCCTCAAGTGACTGCTGTCACACCTGGTCTCAGGTCTCTCCCAGATTTCACCAGTAAGGTAAGTAAAATTAAGGTAACAGACCTGAGTAATTTTCACAGAGCCAGGTGATTGATCACTACACTGATCCACCACCGTCAACATAAAATTTATTCAAACGCTCTTCTACTGACTAAATTTATAATTAGTAATTTTAATATAGTAGAGATCAAACGAAGCATTATTATTAGGTATCCAAGAAGGGGATTAAGTGGGTGCCTGATTTTTTTTCTTCCTCCAGTCTTTTGTTTATAACTTGAACTCCTCAGCCGATTGGCTTTAAATTTTCATTGTTTGTTTACCGTAATGAGAGAAGAGGTGATGCAACTCTTGATGTGTGGTGCCCTCTGGTCAGTGTTATATAACCTGCAACTCTTGACGTGTGGTGCCCTCTGGTCAGTGTTATATAACCTGCAACTCTTGACGTGTGGTGCCCTCTGGTCAGTGTTATATAACCTGCAACTCTTGACGTGTGGTGCCCTCTGGTCAGTGTTATGTAACCTGCAGCTCTTGACGTGTGGTGCCCTCTGGTCAGTGTTATATAACCTGCAACTCTTGACGTGTGGTGCCCTCTGGTCAGTGTTATATAACCTGCAACTCTTGACGTGTGGTGTCCTCTGGGCTGTGTTTTTATAACCTGCAACTCTTGACGTGTGGTGCCCTCTGGTCAGTGTTATATAACCTGCAACTCTTGACGTGTGGGTGCCCTCGGTCAGTGGTATATAAACCTGCAACTCTTGACGTGTGGTGCCCTCGGTCAGTGTTTTTATAACCTGCAACTCTTGAACGGGGTGGTGTCCTCTGGTCGTGTTATATTTAAACCTGCAACTCTTGACGTGTGGTGCCCTCTGGTCAGTGTTTAAAAAACCTGCAACTCTTTTACGTGTGTGGGCCCCTGGTCAGTGTTATAAACCTGCAACCCCTTGACGTGTGGTTCCCTCTGGTCTGTTATATAACCCGCAACTCTTTGACGTGTGGTGCCTCTGGTCGTGTTATTTTAACCTGCAACTCTTGACGTGTGGGGTGCCCTCTGGTCAGTGTTATAAAAACTGCAACTCTTGACGTGTGGTGCCCTCTGGGTCGTGTTATATAACCTGCAAACTCTTGACGTGTGGTGCCCTCTGGCCAGGTTATATAACCTGCAACCTTGACTGTGGTTGCCCTCTGGTCAGTGTTTGAACCTGCAACTCTTGACGTGTGGTGCCCTCTGGTCAGTGTTATATAACCTGCAACTCTTGACGTGTGGTGCCCTCTGGTCAGTGTTATGTAACCTGCAACTCTTGACGTGGGGTTTGCCCTCTGGTCATTGTTATATAACCTGCAACTCTTAAACGTGTGGTGCCCTCTGGTCAGTGTTATAAAACCTGCAACTCTTGACGTGTGGTGCCTCTGGTCAGTGTTATGTAACCTGCAACTTGACGTGTGTGCCCTCTGGTCAGTGTATATAACCTGCAACCTTGACGTGTGGGGGCCCCCTTTTGGGTCAGTGTTATTAACCTGCAACTCTTGACGTGGGGTGCCCTCTGGTCAGTGTTAATAACCTGCAACTCTTGACGGGGTGGTGCCCTCTGGTCAGTGTTATAAAACCTGCAACTCTTGACGTGTGGTGCCCTGGTCAGTGTTATATAACCTGCAAATCTTGTACGTGTGGTGCCCTCTGGTCAGTTTTTATAAAACCTGCAACTCTTGACGTGTGGTGCCCTCTGGTCAGTGTTATATAACCTGCAACTCTTGACGTGGTGGCCCTCTGGCATGTATATAACCTGCAACTCTTGACGTGTGGTGCCCTCTGGTCAGTGTTATAAAACCTGCAACCTTGACGTGTGGTGCCTCGGTCAGTGTTATATTAACCTGCAACTCTTGACGTGTGGTGCCCTCTGGTCAGTGTTATAAAAACCTGCAACTCTTGACGTTTTGGTGCCCTCTGGTCAGTGTTATATAACCTGCAACTCTTGACGTGTGGTGCCCTCGGGGTCAGTGTTATAAAACCTGCAACTCTTGACGTGGGTGCCCTTTGGGTCATGTTAAAAAACCTGCAACTCTTGACGTGTGGTGCCCTCTGGTCAGTGTTATATAACCTGCAACTCTTGACGTGTGGTGCCCTCTGGTCAGTGTTATAAAACCTGCAACTCTTGACGTGTGGTGCCCTCTGGTCAGTGTTATATAACCTGCAACTCTTGACGTGTGGTGCCCTCTGGTCAGTGTTATATAACCTGCAACTCTTGACGTGTGGTGCCCTCTGGTCAGTGTTATAAAACCTGCAACTCTTGACGTGTGGTGCCCTCTGGTCAGTGTTATAAAACCTGCAACTCTTGACGTGTGGTGCCCTCTGGTCAGTGTTATGTAACCTGCAACTCTGACGTGTGGGGGCCCTCTGGTCAGTGTTAAAAAACCCTTTGCAACTCTTGACGTGTGGTGCCCTCTGGTCAGTGTTATATAACCTGCAACTCTTGACGTGTGGTGCCCTCTGGTCAGTGTTATGTAACCTGCAACTCTTGACGTGTGGTGCCCTCTGGTCAGTGTTATAAAACCTGCAACTCTTGACGTGTGGTGCCCTCTGGTCAGTGTTATATAACCTGCAACTCTTGACGTGTGGTGCCCTCTGGTCAGTGTTATGTAACCTGTGCCTGAAATAGTGTGATACTTTATGAGAGCTTCTCGAAATCGACTTCAGAATATTAACACTGTAGATATAAAATTGAATTTTTACTGCCATTGTTGGACTTGATTCTTTACAATGCCTTTTTTTTCTGATACTTTCAAAATTTCTATGTTGGTGGGCTTTTTATTACAAAGAAAAAATAATATTTACTTCGAGTTATTTAAATTTTAATTTGGAACTTACTAAAGCAGTTGGTGTCTGTGTAATTAGAGACCACCTCTTCTGATCAGCTTTAATTACTAAGCGCAGGTGCGTCTTAATGTATTGAAGGTGGGCTGTGTAGCAGTCAGTTTGCTAATTTTGTCAAATTGGACCTTATTAAACAAAAAAAAAAAAACTTCCTTGAAGAATTGCAAAGGTTTTTAAATAGAATATATTGTACTGAGAAAAGGCAACAAATATTGGTGCCATTTTTTTTGAAGGAATCGAGATCATTTTTGAATGCCTCTTCTGATTCTCATTAAATTTTCATTCTGATATTTAACTGCATTTAGAAACTTGTGCCGCACTCTGCACTATTCATATCACTTGCGTTGACTCACTAGGGATGGAGCTAGGGTTATGCAGTACCGAGATACCTTTCTCGGATCGTGCAGCGACTGAAATATATCTAAATATGTCTAATATATCTAAAATATATCTAATAGTTTATACAAACCTTACCAAAGTATTCAACTAATGCAACTATGGTGTAAAATTGTACGAAATGCATGCAGAAGAAACAGCTGGAAAAGTGGGCAGATGGATATTTAACTTCCTAACATAGAACCCGAAGAGTAACGAACAGAGTAAGATCAGAGGCTGTAACAGTGGAATTTTTTTTTTTATCCCAAGGAATAGTGCTCACCCTGCTACTTTCTCTCATTGTCTTATCCGACATCGAGACCAGTCACAGCACAGTATCATTTTCGCTCACAATACTAGAGTTTGTATGAGAGTGGCATCTGTTGAGGACACAGCAAATCTCTAAGCTGATACAAAATCAAAGAAAAAGTATAATATTCAATAAGGACAAATTGCATGTACTCCACTTTAGAAAAAAAATGAGGAAATTAAACCTGGGAATGGAGTAATAACAAACTCAATTCACTTAATAAAAGTGAAGTTTACTGGGAATGAACTAGGAGTGATAAATGTTATAAAATCTTTCATTCAAGGATCGCAACAATGTTGCCATGCTCAGCTGCAAGGAAAATAATGACCTGGATAATTAGAACATTCTAAACAGAGAGATACAGAAACTGAGGATCTTCTTTAAGTCATTCTATTTCTCTAGGTTGGGCTGGTACTGTATGGTAACAAGCACCGTTGCCTGATGTAATGTTTGAATTCCTGCGAACTGTACTCGGTGCGCCGGCGGGAAAAATCCATCATAATTTTCACCTGGAAAATTATGGAAAGTTTGATCCCAAATCTGCACGCCAAAATCACTCCCTACGAAAGTAAGAGGTTTGTAAGACGATGTAAAATACGCTTAACGAGGAGAGTACGCTAAGACAAAACTCAATAAATGTAAAGAGACCAAGACTCTTCAACACCCTCCCTTCTTGAATAAGTAGAATTACCAACCCTGAGATATCTTGAAAGAGCGAAGTAGACAAGTTCCTAAAGTTAGTTCCTGATCAGCTAGGCTGTGATGCTTACAGTGGATTTCGTGCAGGTAGCATCAACAGCCTGATTGATCAGGTCATTCACTGGGAGGTCTGATTTGGGACCTGGCTGCTAGGGCTATAACTCAGAACATACTCCAGGTAGGTAGGTAAGCTCTCTTGAGGATGTTGATATACAGCTCCGGGTCCTTTTAAGCTAGACTTCCTAAGTTTGTTGAGCTTAAACTCTTGGTTCTGTTCAAAGTGTTGATGTGCATCTCTTGGACCTCTTGAGATGGTTGAGGAATACCTTCGAGGTCTCCTGAGGAAGTTAGGCTGTAGCTCCTCTGCCTCCTTAGGACTTTTGAGGTACAGCTACAATACCTCTTGCCCTGAAGTTGATGAAGCTGGAGTTGTAGGATACAGGGATACCTTCCTCAGATCACTGAGGTAGAGGAACCTAGGGCTGTAGGGTACGGGGATACCTTCCTCAGATCACTGAGGTAGAGGAACCTAGGGCTGTAGGGTACGGGGATACCTTCCTCAGATCACTGAGGTAGAGGAACCTAGGGCTGTAGGATACGGGGATACCTTCCTCAGATCACTGAGGTAGAGGAACCTAGGGCTGTAGGGTACGGGGATACCTTCCTCAGATCACTGAGGTAGAGGAACCTAGGGCTGTAGGATACGGGGATACCTTCCTCAGATCACTGAGGTAGAGGAACCTAGGGCTGTAGGATACGGGGATACCTTCCTCAGATCACTGGGGTAGAGGAACCTAGGGCTGTAGGATACGGGGATACCTTCCTCAGATAAACTGAGGTAGAGGAACCTAGGGCTGTAGGATAGGGGGATACCTTCCTCAGATCACTGGGGTAAGGAACCTAGGGCTGTAGGATACGGGGATACCTTCCTCAGATCACTGGGGTAGAGGAACCTAGGGCTGTAGGATACGGGGATACCTTCCTCAGATCACTGAGGTAGAGGAACCTAGGGCTGTAGGATACAGGGATACCTTCCTCAGATCACTGGGGTAGAGGAACCTAGGGCTGTAGGATACGGGGATACCTTCCTCAGATCACTGAGGTAGAGGAACCTAGGGCTGTAGGATACGGGGATACCTTCCTTAGATCACTGAGGTAGAGGAGGCTGGGACTGTGGTAAAGAGCAAACCATTCTCAGATCATTGATGTACAGGGGGCTTGGACTGGAGGCTGCGGAGGGATACTTTCCTCGGATCATTGAGGTAGAAGGGGCTTGGGTTGTAGGATACGAGGATAAGTGACGGATACAAGTCTGTTATCATATCTAGGAATAGAAAGTGCTAAATGCTATGTCATTCTGGGTACTGATGAGAGGGGGTAACCTATTTTAATCTGAGGAAACAGAAGAGCATTAGTTACTTGAATCAAGAGCATCAAGGTTTCCCCTATTGAAGTGATTTGTCTGAGATACAGTAAGATAGGTCAGGTATTTGTGGGTTAAGATATTAGACATGTGGATGATTAGGTTAGCCATCAGGTATTTGTAGTGTAAGCTAATATGTGTATTATGCAAGCCATCAGGTGTGTGCATGATAAATATTGGATTAAACACTGGCAACACACTAGGAGTAACAGAGGCAGTAACAATATCAGTGATAGAGAAGCAGTAGAAGCTGCAGTGATGGTGGTGGAGCAGGGGAGGGTAGTAGGGCACTCCTACACGCTATTACTGTGGGCATACAGCCTCCTTGATCCCTCGGTGAGGAGGTCACATAGGCTATAACACCTGTTGTTATTCTCCTCCTCCCAGGGAAAAGGATTCACCCTGGGCGTACGGTGCTGTAACCTGCCACTTATGTACTACACTGAAGAAAAGGCACATGTTGCAGAACAGGCTTTTATAAGGACTACGTTTCGCGTTGTTTACAGCTTTATAAAGTCTACACAGCGCGAAATGTTCCAGTATCTTTTCTTCCGTGTGCGCTTATATCTTGGGATGAACTTGCTTGTTCCTGTTTCACTCTCGTCCTTATTCTTCCCTACGCTTTCTTATTTTTCCTTGTCCTTTCTTAAGTCTCTAACCCCTGGACTTTGGCCAGACACAACACACCATAATCTTTAAGAGTAATGGTTCAACTTGCGCGCGGTTGCCTGCCGGTATTTCCCAATATTATCGTGGGGATCTGACCGTAAAATCTCCATTACTCTGTTATAGTTCCTAATTCAATTTGGCAAAGCGGGATACAGCCATGAAATTGTGATTACCGAAGTGTATTTTGTAATTCAATTTCGCAAGGCTTATAAATAAAGCTCTTGTATTCGTTTTTGTTGGCCATGAGTTATTGTTTGATTTGGTTGCTTCTGACACTTGTTGTATAACAAACTTTAGATGATTATTATTATTATTATTATTATTATTATTATTATTTATTATTATTATTATTATTATTATTATTTCTACTACTTCTACTGTTATTACTACTACTACTATTATTATTACTACTATTTTTATTAATACTATTATTATTACTATTACTATGATTATTTCTACTACTATTACTACTACTACTATTATTACTACTATTATTACTACTATTATTACTACTATTATTACTATTATTACTACTATTATTACTACTATTATTACTATTACTACTATTACTATTATTACTACTATTATTACTATTACTACTACTATTACTATTACTACTATTATTACTATTATTATTACTACTATTATTACTATTTCTACTATTATTACTACTATTACTATTACTACTACTATTATTACTACTATTATTACTACTACTATTACTATTATTACTACTACTATTAATATTATTACTACTATTACTATTATTATTATTATTATTATAACTTCTATTATTATAACACCGGCCATCTTCCACCGAGGTAGGGTAACCCAAAAAAGAGGACACACATTCACCGTCATTCGATCACTGTCGTGCCACAAGTGCACTAACTTCCCCACCCCTCCTTCAGAGTGCAGCACTTGTATTTCTCATCTCCGGGACTTGAGTCTAAGCAGTTTCTCTGAATCCTTCATAAATATTATCTTGTTCATTCACTAACAGCACGTCACGTCACACGCATCCTAACTACAACGTTTAAAACCCACGATTCATACCCTTTAACATTGTTCACACTACTATACTCTGGTCAGTCCCCATTTTGTGACTGTTTGCGGGTTGATTAATTAGGCTACATAAAGCCTGTCTACTGCACTAGTGTTATTAAGGCTGCACGTAACCTTTTTATCACTAGACAAGAATACTTTAATCTCTAATATGTGGATTAAGTAAAAGTCTCAATATACAAAGTATTCACTTACAGCTCTCGGTATTTATATTCCGGGTATTGGATCGGACTAGGATGTCGAAGTGAATTTGAAACTTCCGATGATTAAATGTACACTTCTCTTGTTATATGTACAATTGTAAATGTGCAAATTTAACATTTTCCAGTTTCGGACGACTGGTAATAATGTATCGTATTTAACAATGTTAAAAATCTTCAGCTTAATAAATGACTACAACATTTGATAATAACATCATCTTGGCTGCTGTTAATTCCTGTTATCAGGAAATTGGTAAAGTGAAGTTACATAGTATATTGCGTCTCCTCTTCCATAATTAGTTGTGGCTCAGTTATGTTGTTGTTTTCTTAGTGGCTCAGTTATGTTGTTTGTTAGTGGCTCAGTTTAGTTGTTTGTTAGTGGCTCAGTTATGTTTGTTAGTGGCTCAGTTATGTTGTTTGTTAGTGGCTCAGTTTAGTTGTTTGTTAGTGGCTCAGTTTAGTTGTTTGTTAGTGGCTCAGTTATGTTTGTTAGTGGCTCAGTTATGTTGTTAGTGGCTCAGTTTAATTGTTTGTTAGTGGCTCAGTATAGTTGTTTGTTAGTGGCTCAGTATAGTTGTTTGTTATTGGCTCAGTTTAGTTGTTTGTTAGTGGCTCAGTTTTGTTGTTTGTTAATGGCTCGGTTATGTTTGTTAGTGGCTCAGTTTAGTTGTTTGTTAGTGGCTCAGTTTAGTTAATTGTTAGTGGCTCAGGTTTTGTTAGTGGCTCAGTTATGTTGTTTGTTAGTGGCTCAGTTTAGTTGTTTGCTAGTGGCTCAGTTTAGTTGTTTGTTAGTGGCTCAGTTATGTTTTGCTAGTGGTTCAGTTATGTTGTTTGTTAGTGGCTCAGTTATGTTGTTTGTTAGTGGCTCAGTTTAGTTACTTGTTAGTGGTTCAGTTATGTTGTTTGTTAGTGGCTCAGTTATGTTGTTTGTTAGTGGCTCAGTTTAGTTGTTTGTTAGTGGCTCAGTTTAGTTACTTGCTAGTGGTTCAGTTATGTTGTTTGTTAGTGGCTCAGTTATGTTGTTTGTTAGTGGCTCAGTTTAGTTGTTTGTTAGTGGCTCAGTTTAGTTACTTGTTAGTGGCTCAGTTCAGTTACGTGTTAGTGGCTCAGTTATGTTTTGCTAGTGGTTCAGTTATGTTGTTTGTTAGTGGCTCAGTTATGTTGTTTGTTAGTGGCTCAGTTTAGTTACTTGTTAGTGGCTCAGTTTAGGTGCTTGTTAGTGGCTCAGTTATGTTCTTTGTTAGTGGCTCAGTTTAGTTGTTTGTTAGTGGCTCAGTTTAGTTGTTTGTTAGTGGCTCAGTTTAGTTGTTTGTTAGTGGCTCAGTTATGTTTTGCTAGTGGTTCAGTTATGTTGTTTGTTAGTGGCTCAGTTTAGTTGTTAGTCGCTCAGTTTAGTTACTTGTTAGTGGCTCAGTTATGTTGTTTGTTAGTGGCTCAGTTTAGTTACTTGTTAGTGGCTCAGTTCAGTTACTTGTTAGTGGTTCAGTTATGTTTTGCTAGTGGTTCAGTTATGTTGTTTGTTAGTGGTTCAGTTATGTTGTTTGTTAGTGGCTCAGTTTAGTTGTTTGTTAGTGGCTCAGTTTAGTTGTTTGTTAGTGGCTCAGTTTAGTTACTTGTTAGTGGCTCAGTTATGTTGTTTGTTAGTGGCTCAGTTATGTTGTTTGTTAGTGGCTCAGTTTAGTTGTTTGTTAGTGGCTCAGTTTAGTTGTTAGTCGCTCAGTTTAGTTACTTGTTAGTGGCTCAGTTATGTTGTTTGTTAGTGGCTCAGTTTAGTTACTTGTTAGTGGCTCAGTTATGTTTGTTAGTGGCTCAGTTTAGTTACTTGTTAGTGGCTCAGTTATGTTTTGCTAGTGGCTCAGTTATGTTGTTTGTTAGTAGCTCAGTTTAGTTGTTTGTTAGTGGCTCAGTTTAGTTACTTGTTAGTGGCTCAGTTAGGTTTTGTTAGTGGCTCAGTTATGTTGTTGTTTTCTTAGTGGCTCAGTTATGTTGTTAATGGCTCAGTTTAATTGTTAGTGACTCAGTTTAGTTGTTTGTTAGTGGCTCAGTTATGTTTGTTAGTGGCTCAGTTATGTTTTGTTTGTGGCTCAGTTATGTTTTTTGTTAGTGGCTCAGTTATGTTGTAGTTTTGTTAGTGGCTCAGTTATGTTGTTGTTTTGTTAGTGGCTCAGTTTAGTTTAGTGAATCAGTTTAGTTATTTTGTTAGTGGATCAGTTTAGTTGTTAGTAGATCAGTTTAGTTTTGTTAGTGAATCACTTTAGTTGTTAGTGGATCACTTTAGTTGCTGTACCTGAATGTTGAACTAATTGTTAAGTACCTTAATGTCAGTGGTGGGTTATAAAGAATGAAGTGAGCGTGTCAGCACTGTCCATGATCAGCTGAGCCTCAACTTCAGTTAGCAAGACCACGGAACATAATTTTGGTTGTCGCAAGCTGCATGTATAAAGTTAATGCCTACCTCTGAGCAGTTATTGAAGACCATTGTTCATCATTGTTCATCCTAACAGAAGTGAATGCCATGTTTGGGGCATTTACAGAAACATGCAAGGGATGTTTTGGACGGAGAGATACAGAAAACTACAACATGTATAGATTTGATAGAATCGATAGATCACAGGGAGGAGTAGGAATCTATGTAAAGGATACTTTCTGTTGCACAGAAGTGCTGAATTCTACGAATGATATAGTAGAAATTCTATGCATTAAAGTTAAAAATAGGAATTTGGTAATTATCCTAGTATACAAACCACCATCAGCAACTGCTGAGGAATTCACAGATCAGTTAAGATAGATAGTTAGCTCTCTGGATAGGCTAGAAAATCCCACACCAAATATTTTACTCCTTGGAGATTTTAATCTCCCTCATGTAAAATGGAAGATGGCGCAACGTAATGTTATACCAGAAATATCTCCGGGAAGCTCCCTGGCTCAACAGGTACATACCAGGGAACTAATGAGGCTTTGTGAAAAGTACTTTTTAAACCAACAGGTAATTGATCCCACTAGAAATGAAAATACCCTGGATTTGATATTTACAAACAACGAGGAACTAATCAGACAAGTTACAAAAACTATATACTCTGATCATAACATCATAGAAGTTCAAACGAGTATTAACTCAGGGTTAGGAAACTGCGTCACTAATATTAGAGACGGGATGTTCAGTATAATTTTAACCATAGAATTGAGTGGGAAAAAATAAAGCAAGAGCTATCAGACATACCCTGGGAATCAGACATGA
Organism: Cherax quadricarinatus; assembly: GCF_026875155.1. Classification (NCBI taxonomy): domain Eukaryota; kingdom Metazoa; phylum Arthropoda; class Malacostraca; order Decapoda; family Parastacidae; genus Cherax; species Cherax quadricarinatus. The sequence continues at coordinate 18,960,652 of NC_069406.1, forward strand.
GCACCCTAAATCCCCAGGAGTGCCTAGAGAAGCTGAATAGAGAAACATACAAGATATGTATGAAGCACGTACCATGGAGAAAACCCAGAAGATCAGATATAGAGAGAGTGCGTAGGAGATGGTACAAAAGAAGAAAACGGGTTACTGAATTGCTTTAAAACACACTCATGCTTCATCAGAGAAAAGATAGGCTTAGACAAGAGATCATTGAATTAGAGTAAAAACTCAGGATGTCATACCTAACAGAAGTACAAAGGGAGCAAAGGGACATACCGGATATTGCGAGAAAACCAAAATATTTCGGTTCCTGAGAGGAGACTCGTATACTGACGAACAAAAAATTAGTGAAATCCTAATAGAACAGTACGAGTCGGTGTTCAGCAACCCACTAAATGACAGCAAGTTAGAAAATGCAGAAATATTTTTCACTCCAGAAGAAGGCCGAGCAGACCAATTAACCGACATTAATACAAATCCCATAGTTTTCGAAAAAGAAATGGACAACATGCCCACTCGCTCAGCACCTGAACTAGATTCATGGAATGCTCTATTTATAAAGAAGTGCAAAGTACCACTAGCATGACCCCTCAGTATTCTTTGGAGAAAGAGCTTAGACCTAGGTGAAATACCGGAGGCCTTAAAGAGTGCAGACATAGCTCCTTTGCACTAGCTAAAAATTACAGACCAGTAGCCCTAACCTCTCATATAAAAATCTTCGAAAGAGTGATGAGACGGCAGATTACAAATTTCATGGACCAGCATAACCCGAACCAGAATGGTTTTAGAGCAGGACGATCATGTCTGTCACAGCTGCTGAACCATTATGACAGAATTAGGGAGGCATTAGAAAACGACCAAAACGCAGATGTGATTTACACAGTTTTTGCAAAGGCGTTTGACACGTGCTATCATGGAGTGATAGCGCACAGAATGAGGTCCATGGGCAATACGGGGAAGGTAGGCAGATGGATTTTCGGGTTCCTAACACACAGAACAAAAAAAAAGTGAACAGGGCAAGATCCAGCCTCAGCGAGGTCAAAAGTTCAGTGCCCCAAGACACTGTCCTGGCACCTCTGCTGTTTCTCATCCTCATAGCAGACATAGATAACACCCGGCACACTTTTGTATCATCATTTGCAGATAACACTAAAATAAGCATAAAAGTCACTACGGTAGAGGACACTGAAAAAGTACAGGAAAATATAAGGGTTATCCAGTGGGCAGTGGAGAACAACATGACGTTCAATGGTGATAAGTTCCAGCTGCTTAGGTATTGAAAGAATGAAGAACTCAACAAGAACACTATATACAAAGCTCAAGAGGGTCACCAAATAGGACGTAAGGAACACGTAAAAGACCTGGGAATAATTATGTCAGTTGACCTTTCTTTTAAAGACCATAAGACAAAGATCACGACAGCCAGGAAGATGACGGGGTGGCTATTGAGAACTTTCAAAACAAAGGAAGTAATGCCGATCGTGACTCTTCAAATCGTTAGTGCTCCCTCACTTAGAATATTGCTCAGTGCTGACGGCCGCGATCAAAGCAGGAGAAATATTGGAGCTGGAACAAATACAGAGATCGTTTACGGCTCACATTGAGCCAGTAAAGCACCTAAACTACTGGGAACACCTGCAAATCTTAAACTTGTACTCATTGGAGCGGAGGAGAGAGAGATGCATGATAATATATACCTGGAAAGTACTCGAGGGCCTGGTCCCAAATCTGCACACTGCCATAACAACATACTGAAGTGAGAGATATGGGAAGAAGTGTTAAATAAACCCAGTGAGGAACAGGGGTGCGGTGGGAACAATAAGGGAACACTGTATCAACATCCGGGGTCCCAGAGTTTTCAACATCTTACCAGAAGATATCAGAAACACGGCTGGGACAAGTGTAGAAGCCTTTAAGAGGAAACTGGACAAGTATCTTCACCAGGTGCCAGATCAATCAGGCTGTGATGGATATGTGGGGCAGCTGGCCTCCAGCAGCAACAGCTTGGTTGACCAGGGAAGCACCAGACGAGCTTGGCCCATGGCCGGGCTCCGAGAGTAGATTAACTCTCGAAACTCTTCGAAAGTATCAAAGTGGGTTACATTGATGCAATTTCTTGGACAATATGAGCAACATTTCTGCATTGACTTGGACAGTATAAACAACATTGATGCATTGGCTTGGACAGTATAAAGAACAATGATGCACTGGTTTTCTTGAATAGTGGATACCTGAAGGCACCCTGATGTCAAGGGTCACCGCCCCAGCGGCCGGGCCCCAGACCAGGCCTGGTGGATCAGCCAGACTTGTTACAACTGGCTGCACGCAGCAACTGATTTGAGTAACTTGTAAAGTTTTCTCTTGACTACAACCAGAGATTTGTTTATAATTCTTATGCATGAAGGGAGGTCGTTGAAGAGTCCAGGATCTCAGACACTCATCGAGTTCTCTCAGCTGTACTCGTCGTGCCCCTACTTTTTATTAGAGGTACCTTGCATTGTCGTCCAAGTCTCTTGTTTTCATTCGTAGTGATTTCGCCATGTACATTTGGGATCACTCCTAGGATATTCCGGGTGTAAATTATAATGTACCTTTCTCGCCTACATTACATGGAATACAGTTGAAGTGGCTAAAATACATTCCTTGTAGTTCAGATGTTTAAGTGTATATAGACAGTAAAAGTTCTCTCAACGTTTTCTTGCTCAGTAGTCTCGCGTGCCTTAAAGGAGGCCGTTAGTATACAGCAGTATTCCAGGCTGGAGAGGACAAGCGATGTGAAGAGTATGATCATTGGTTCAGCATCTCTTATCTTGAAAGTTCTAGATATACAGCCTGTCATATTTCTTGCAGTAGCAATAGCAGTATTGTTGTCATCCTTAAATGTGAGATCTTCCAATATCATTACTTCCTAGCCTCAGATTCGGAACATTCGTCCTGTTCAATGATTTGAGCTTGTCCTGTACTCTATATTTGTCTATTTCCCCCATCCCTCTACAGTGGAGAAACTTAAACTAGCCCTTAATGAACATCACATTGTTCTCTGGGGACCCTTGCAAGACTTGATTTATATTCTCCTGAAGATTTGCTGTCTTTGACGGACGCCAGTCTTGGATAGCCAGATGTCATCAGCCAAATATGTTACTGTGCTATGATTTATGTCCTTGTCTGTGTCGGCTATAAGAATAATAAACAGAAGTGGTCCGAGTACTGTGCCTTGTGGAGCACAACTTTCGCTGTGGCAGCCTCCTACTTCATTCTGTTTACCACCATTACTACTGTCTGAGTTATATTTATTAAGAAGTTAAATAACCATCTACTCACTTTGCTAGATATTTTTTTGCATACATTTTATGCGCTATCACACCATAGTCAAACTTGTCAAAGGTTTTCGCAAAATCAATGAACACGATATCAGCATTCCATGCAGTAATCTTAAAATTGTGAAAGGTAGGGTCGACCTGCTCTGTACCCATGCTACCCTGAATTGTGCAATCACTACAGTTCCAAGTGATTGGCAATCTTGTTTTTAGGGCCCGTTCAAAGGTTTTGATAATGTGTGAAGTTAGCATTACTTTTCTTTAGTTTGTATTGATTTCTTTACTGCATCCTTTGTGAAATGGGACAATATTGACGATTTTTAATGACTGTGGGACGACACTTGTGTCCAGGATCTTTATAGAATACTGAAGGCCCGAGATGGTGTTTTCTTTCTGTGATGAAAAAGGAGTTCCATAAGCTTTTTCCCGGGGCAGAGTTCATGAGTATGCTGGTCCCGGGGCAGAGTTCATGAGTATGCTGGTCCCGGGGCAGAGTTCATGAGTATGCTGGTCCCGGGGCAGAGTTCATGAGTATGCTGGTCCCGGGGCAGAGTTCATGAGTATGCTGGTCCCGGGGCAGAGTTCATGAGTATGCTGGTCCCGGGCAGAGTTCATGAGTATGCTGGTCCCGGGGCAGAGTTCATGAGTATGCTGGTCCCGGGGCAGAGTTCATGAGTATGCTGGTCCCGGGGCAGAGTTCATGAGTATGCTGGTCCCGGGGCAGAGTTCATGAGTATGCTGGTCCCGGGGCAGAGTTCATGAGTATGCTGGTCCCGGGCAGAGTTCGTGAGTATGCTGGTCCCGGCAGAGTTCGTGAGTATGCTGGTCCCGGGCAGAGTTCGTGAGTATGCTGGTCCGCGGGCAGAGTTCGTGAGTATGCTGGTCCCGGGGCAGAGTTCATGAGTACGCTGGTCCCGGGGCAGAGTTCATGAGTATGCTGGTCCCGGGGCAGAGTTCATGAGTACGCTGGTCCCGGGGCAGAGTTCATGAGTATGCTGGTCCCGGGGCAGAGTTCATGAGTATGCTGGTCCCGGGGCAGAGTTCATGAGTATGCTGGTCCCGGGGCAGAGTTCATGAGTATGCTGGTCTCCTTCCCTCAGTCTTATTATGTCATCTTTTACACTTGCCTTATGGTGTGGCTGTGAAGAGTTTGCCCATATTTGGCTTTTGCTGCTATTTTATTCTCAAACTTGCATTCATCCTCTCTCCTCACCCTTACATATTCATTTCTGGTTCTTCTGCTCACTTCTGTTGTCGTGTCCTCCAATTTCTTTAGTTATAATATCCATTTTCTTCCTCTACATTTTTTTGGTGAAAGTATAATCTTTGTTTTTGCCATTTTCCTTCTGGGTATGAAATTTTGTCTTCTGGCACTCTCTGGCTAGGTATTCTATCTTACTGACTGCCTTTCCGTCCCCTTTCCCACTGCACAGCATCCAGGAAGTCTCTCATCCTTCAAAATTTCCTTTTCTGAAGTCTGTGTTTTCGCTCCTTCCCTCACCCCCCCCCCCGTCCCTCCCTTCCTCTCCCATGAGCCGTTCTTCGCACGTTTAATTCCACAGGGTATTCAAAATTCAGGACTGTATGGTCAAGTGCCTGGGAGGTTTTCTATTCTTTTTCACTGATATCAGATATACTCTTTGGTGAATAATAGATTTGATCTTGCTGGCTCGTCTCTCTCTTTTTCTCTTTCTCTTGTAGTGTCCTTGATATGCTGACAGTTTTCCCTAACCACCACCATCGTCATAGCCCTCCAAGTTTCACTGATTTCTGTTTAGCAGTGCAACTCATTCCCCTTCCCACTTTCTTTCTGATATAGTGCTGTGATATATCTGTTTTCACTTTACATAGCTTCGACTCTGTGGGAGCTGTGTCTGGGGTAACTTTGGTATTCGTTTTTTTTTTTCAGTTAATCATTCTTGTTGAGTAATGTATCGGCATGTGTGTATCATACTATGAGCTTTCTTTCCTTTACCATGCTGAAGTTTGTGTTGTCTAGGTTTTCTTTTCGTTACTCATCTGTCAGAGGAGGGAAGACAAGGCTGGGGGTGGTGTGTGCATTTTTACAGGGGAAGGGGTAAATTATGGGGTTGTTATTATTGGGGGGGGGGATGGAGGCGGGCCCTGAGTTGGGCCTGCTAGGTGGGCCGGCGGTGAGCCTTAAGAAGTTCAAGTCTAGGTGCTCCATCTTGCTTCCCCTTCCTGTCCAACAGCTTTTTATGTGATCAGGTGTTCTCTCCACTTCTTACCTGTCTCGATCCATGTTTACGTAATAATACTACGTTTCCACTTAAAGTGCTTTCTGTATCCAGATCAGAATACCGGCGAAAAAAAAAAAAAGATTCTGGAGACAGACCTGTGTGTGACCAGATTAGTTTGATTAAGCGTTGTTGCCTTAGGAGAACTACCCAATGTACTGCAAATTTCTCACCTGGCCTATCTTTTCCTCTCCTGCGCAATCAATGATAGATATACCCTCATGTTCTTCCTCTTCACATCTCCTTCCTGATCTGCCATCAGTCTCCTCAAGTCCATAGATCGTCAGTGACCTTCCTCTTAATTACCTTATTTTTCTCCGGTGGGCCTTGTCTGTCTTCACCGGTTCCCTTGCCGTCTCTTATTACTTTCTGTACTTAATTGTCTCCTGAGAATATCTCTATAAACGACTTTTCTCTCTTGTCCTTTCTGGATCCCTCTGCTCCTTCCTAGTACTGTTCCTCCTATTCTCCTCCTCATTTATTCCATGGTCTTCAACTATTTCATTTCCTCTTCGAGTCTTAGAGCTCTGTCATTAGTCATATCAGTAATATTTACTTGTTCCATAATTTCCTCCTGAAGGCAACTGAACGTCCTCTTCCACTCTGCTCTTTGGACCAGCTATTATCATATCTAATTATTGCCGCCAACTGTCTTCTCTCCCACTTGTGAGCGTTCTTGTGTTTTATTATAGTTTTGCCCTCTGGGTTATACACAAGTGAAACAAAGTTTATCCATTTTCAGCTTTTCCCAGGTATGGAGAGAGTTTATCATTGATGGCAGGTGGTAGAATATGATTGTAGTTTGCGTTGTCCGTGTTCAGCAGTGGCTACCCTTTCAGAAGAGGCAAGTGTGTGGGCGTGTGCGTACGTACACATGATAGTACCTACAACAATCATGGTGTAAATGAGACTGTGGAGCAGGACAGGATGGGGAAGGCTTACACCAAGATTAACATAAGCCGGTAATGGGTGAAGCGTGGACTGTGACACACCGCCACACAAGATCCACCTGCTCGTCAACCTACACACTGTTGTCGTCCTTAACTACATAAACATTGTTGATCCCTGACACCACCTCGTCTGGTTGATGACCTCGCTACCGATTAACACTGTCCTCCAGTGTAGAGGATTAATACTGTCAGTGTAGAGGATTAATACTGTCAGTGTAGAGGATTAATACTGTCAGTGTAGAGGAATAATACTGTCAGTGTAGAGGATTAATACTGTCATTGTAGAGGATTAATACTGTCATTGTAGAGGATTAATACTGTCATTGTAGAGGATTAATACTCTCATTGTAGAGGATTAATACTCTCATTGTAGAGGATTAATGCTGTCAGTGTAGAGGATTAATACTGTCAGTGTAGAGGATTAATACTGTCAGTGTAGAGGATTAATACTGTCAGTGTAGAGGATTAATGCTGTCAGTGTAGAGGATTAATGCTGTCAGTGTAGAGGATTAATGCTGTCAGTGTAGAGGATTAATGCTGTCAGTGTAGAGGATTAATGCTGTCAGTGTAGAGGATTAATAATGTCAGTGTAGAGGATTAATGCTGTCAGTGTAGAGGATTAATGCTGTCAGTGTAGAGGATTAATGCTGTCACTGAAGAGGATTAATGCTGTCACTGTAGAGGATTAATGCTGTCACTGAAGAGGATTAATGCTGTCACTGAAGAGGATTAATGCTGTCACTGAAGAGGATTAATACTGTCAGTGTAGAACATTAATGTTTTCAGAGTATTAATACTGTCACGGTAGAGATTAATACTGTCACAGTAGAACATTAAATCTGTCACTGAAGAGGATTAATACTGTCACTGAAGAGGATTAATACTGTCACTGAAACTGTTACGTGAACTGGATTTTAATCATATTGCGAGTGTATTAAAAATTTGTTAGTAGAACACTCATAACCAGTAACAGGTGTGTCACACGTGTCATAGATGTCACAAGTGTATCAGGTGCGTTACATGTGTGGCACAGATGCATCACAGGTGTGTCAGAGGTGCGTCACATGTCTTACAGGTGTCACAGATGCGCCATAAGTGTGTCACAGGTGTGTCACCGATACATCATCAACTCTTGTCAAAATTAAGAGTGCATGTGGCTTGTCATACCTGTGATCAGTGTGCAAAGTTTTTCTCGGGAGGCTCAGCCTGAGACCCAGCCTGAGACCCAGCCTGAGACCTAGCCTGAGACCCAGCCTGAGGCTCAGCCTGTGGTCCATCCTGAGGCCCGGCCTGAGGCCCGGCCTGAGGCCCGGCCTGAGGCCCGGCCTGAGGCCCGGCCTGAGACCCAGTCTGAGGTTCGGCCTGAGGCCCAGTCTGAGGTTCGGCCTGAGGCCCAGCCTTAGTGGCAGGACTGGTGAAGTGCCTGGTCAACTAGGTTGTTACTGTCACAGGCCTACATAGCCATCACAACCTAGCTGATGTAACATAGCATGACTTTGAACAATGTTTCGCTGACCTGTGAGCGAAACTATAATATAAGCTTACTATATTACACATTTTTTGTTGTTCCATACCTGTGTTACACCTGTCTTTGTTGTACCATACCTGTGCTACACCTATTAACCTGTTAGTGTTTACCTGGAGTTTTACCTGGAGAGGGTTTCGGGGGTCAACGCCCCCGCGGCCCGGTCTGAGACCAGGCCTCATGGTGGATCAAGGTCTGATCAACCAGGCTGTTACTGCTGGCCGCACGGAAGCTGACGTATGAACCACAGTCCGGTTGGTCAGGTACTGACTTCAGGTGCCTGTCCAGTGCATTCTTGAAGACAACCAGTAGTCTATTGGTAATCCCCCTTATGTATGCTGGGAGGCAGTGTGTTAATAACCTTGTATTGACTGTTAGTGGTAATTAATTTGTACTGTCAGTTGTAATTAACTTGTACTGACTGTCAGTGTTAGCAGACTTGTACTGACTGTCAGTGTGTGTTTGCAGGTTCGCGTGATGGAGCGGAGACTGGAGTGGAGTGCTGGTGGTGGTGGAGGGAGTGATGGTGGAGGAAGCTCTGGAGGAGGCAGGAGTGAGGGAGTCGATGACATGGACGACCTCCAGGTGGAAATGGTGGAGAAGGAAGCAGTGATCACCACCCTCTCCACCCAGGTGGAGGAGCAGGTGAGTGATGGAGGGACCGGATGGTGGTGGGAGGGAGCAGGTGAGTGATGGAGAGGGATATAGGACTAATACCCCCGTATAATCATGTACTAGTAATGTAGACTATTTCCACTGTGGGTCCTAACAGTCGAACTAGGATGTTATGTACAACACATTACCTAGTTACAGGTACCTACCTACTTGTGTACGAATGGTATACAATACCGACAAAATGAGATTAAGACACATGTGCAACATCTGGGTATCTTTATTGTAGACGTTTCGCAATCCAGTGGCTTTATCAATACAAATTCTAGGACATAACTTGAAGACAGTAGAACTATGTACAGAAGATGAGGTAATCAGTCCCTCAACCTAGGAGTAGGTGCGAAGAGCACCATAGTCGTGGAGATTCTGAAGCAGAAGAAAGGATCCTGGCGCTTATATAGTAACGTCAGGTGTAGCAGACGAGGGCAAATTCACTGGTAGGCGGGATTCCCCAGTGGAAGTAGGTCCTTCCCAAAAAGATGGGTTAGTTGTAGTAGTAGTTGTCGTAGTCGTGAAGGTTATGTACATGTCCTCAGAATTAAGATTCCATGATGTTGCAGTGTCTGACAAGTTGTGTACGAATGGTATACAATACAATGTCCTAGAATTTGTATTGATAAAGCCACTGGATTGCGAAACGTCTACAATAAAGATACCCAGATGTTGCACATGTGTCTTAATCTCACCTACCTACTTATAGGTGTGAGGAGACTTGCCCATACGTCCCACCCAGGAATCGAAGGCAGGTTCCTTCGGTTGTATGGTTGTAACCTTGAGCTCCAGGTGATACTAGCAACTCAGAGAGCTCTAATGAGCACTTCAGTAAGTCCCATCAAGGGCGGAGGCTTAGTGTAGTACTTAATCATGCACTGCACAAATTACACAAACAATTTTCGGCTTTAATCGCACAGAGCACTTGAGACAGAGAGAGAGGGGGGAGGGTAAGAGAGAGAGAGGGGGGAGGGTAAGAGAGAGAGAGGGGGGGAGGGTAAGAGAGAGAGAGGGGGGGAGGGTAAGAGAGAGAGAGGGGGGAGGGTAAGAGGGAGGTGGGTAAGAGAGAGGGAGGGGGGTAAGAGAGAGAGAGAGAGAGAGGGGGTAGGGTAAGAGAGAGAGGGGAGGGTAAGAGAGAGAGGGGAGGGTAAGAGAGGGGGGAGGGTAAGAGAGAGGGGGGAGGGTAAGAGAGAGAGGGGAGGGTAAGAGAGAGGGGGGAGGGTAAGAGAGAGGGGGGAGGGTAAGAGAGGGGGGAGGGTAAGAGAGGGGGAGGGCAAGAGAGGACAGAGAGGGGGAGGGAGGGTAAGAGAGAGAGAGAGAGAGAGAGGGAGAGAAGGTAAAAGAGAGGGGGGAGGGTAGGGTAAGAGAGGGGGAGGGAGGGTAAGAGAGAGAGGGGGAGGGAGGGTAAGAGAGAGAGGGGGAGGGAGGGTAAGAGAGAGAGGGTGAGGGAGGGTAAGAGAGAGAGGGGGAGGGAGGGTAAGAGAGAGAGGGGGAGAGTGAGAGAGAGGGGGAGGGGTAAGAGAGAGAGAGAGAGAGAGACGGGGGAGGGAGGGTGAGAGAGAGAGGGGGAGGGAAGGTAAGAGAGAGGGAGGGAGGGTAAGAGAGAGAGGGAGGGAGGGTAAGAGAGAGAGGGAGGGAGGGTAAGATAGAGAGAGGGAGGGTAAGAGAGAGGGAGGGAGGGTAGAGAGAGAGAGAGGGAGGGAGGGTAAGAGAGAGAGGGGAAGGAAGGTAAGAGAGAGGGAGGGAGGGTAAGAGAGAGAGGGAGGGAGGGTTAGAGAAAGAGAGGGAGAGAGGGGGTAAGAGAGAGAGAGGGGGGAGGGTAAGAGAGAGAGAGGGGGGGAGGGAGGGTAAGAGAGGGGAGGGAGGGTAAGAGAGAGAGGGGAGGGAGGGTAAGAGAGAGAGGGAGGGAGGGTAAGATAGAGAGAGGGAGGGTAAGAGAGAGGGAGGGTAAGAGAGAGGGAGGGTAAGAGAGAGGGAGGGAGGGTAAGAGAGAGAGAGAGGGAGGGAGGGTAAGAGAGAGAGGGGAAGGAAGGTAAGAGAGAGGGAGGGGAGGGTAAAGAGAGAGAGGGAGGGAGGGTAAGAGAAAGAGAGGGAGAGAGGGGGGTAAGAGAGAGAGAGGGGGGGAGGGTAAGAGAGAGAGGGGGGGAGGGAGGGTAGAGAGGGGGAGGGAGGGTAAGAGAGAGAGGGGGAGGGTAAGAGAGAGGGAGAGAGAGGGGGAGGGTAAGAGAGAGAGAGGGGGGAGGGTAAGAGGGGAGAGGGGGGAGGGTAAGAGAGAGAGAGGGGGAGGGTAGAGAGAGAGAGGGGGAGGGTAAGAGAGAGGGAGGGGGAGGGTAAGAGAGAGAGAGGGGGAGGGTAAGAGAGAGAGAGGGGGAGGGTAAGAGAGAGAGAGGGGGAGGGTAAGAGAGAGAGAGGGGGAGGGTAAGAGAGAGAGAGAGGGGGAGGGTAAGAGAGAGAGAGGGGGAGGGAGGGTAAGTGAGAGAGGGAGGGAGGGTAAGAGAGAGAGGGAGGGAGGGTAAGAGAGTGAGGGAGGAGGGTAAGAGAGAGAGAGAGAGGGAGGGAGGGTAGAGAGAGGGTAAGAGAGAGGGAGAGAGGGGGAGGGTAAGAGAGAGGGGAGGGAGGGTAAGAGAGAGAGAGGGAGGGAGGGTAAGAGAGAGAGGGGGAGGGTAAGAGAGAGGGGAGGGTAAGAGAGGGGGGAGGGTAAGAGAGGGGGGAGGGTAGAGAGAGAGAGAGAGAGGGGGGGGAGGGTAATAGAGGGTAATAAAAGTTCTGAGCCAGGAGTTTCTCCACCAGAGAACGGTGCAGTTAATGATCAGGGAACTATCACTGCACCTGATCACCTACTGCGCCGAAGTACGAACAGCAGGGACACATCTGTCAGAACTGGTAGAGGACGGGGCAGAGGACGTGGAGGAGGAAGACATCTACAGCGGTCTCACCCTCCACTAACACAGTTCCAGCGGCAGAATCTGAGGACAAATCTGCAAAACACAGGAGGTGCAACAAATCCTAGTCCACCCTCCCAGGCACCTAGGCTGTGCTCTCGCTGTCACCGGAAGGGGCACACTGCCAACAACTGCCTGCGAGATACCAGGTGTAATTACTGCTACAAGAAAGGACATAAGGAGGACCAGTGTCGGAAGAAAAAGGAACTTGACAGACAGGGCCACCTGTTTAGAGAACTGTTCTCAGAACAAACCAGCAGGATCTCTGAATTGGTGAACACTCTCACACGTCACCCACTTAGCTACTCCTATCCCAGCCCAGCAGGTGGGATTGTGCCTTATACAAGACCACAGACTTACATCCCTGCAGCTGCCTCAGTACCCTACCTCTCTCAAGGGCAGGCACCTTAAATTCCCTGCACACCCACCACCTCAAGCTGACCACTTCATCATGAGGAGCCAGTCTATCAGCATCCTGTCGGCCAACATTAGAGGTTTCATTACTAATGTTGGAGAGCTCACACATAGTTTTGTGAACACTCGACGTCCCGACATGATAGCTGTTGTTGAAACATTTTTGGATGACAGGACTCCAGAAAATTTTGCAAGAATTGCTGGCTACACCTCATGGATGAGAAGAGACAGGCAAGAGCAAGGAGGAGGTGTTGCTGTGTGCTTCTCTAAAAGTGTTCATGCCCAGCACATTGATGTTGCCACCCCTACACATCTTGAAATGATGTTCTTCAAGCTCTGTATAAACACTAGTACCTCTGTACTAGCATGTGCAATGTACAGACCTCAGTGGCAACATGCAGACCCTATCAACTTCCTAATGGAAAATATTGACTCCCTTCTGCTACAACACAACTGTCAACATATTATAATTGTTGGTGACCTCAACCAGCACCTTATACAGAGGGACTTTGATGACCTTCTTGCAGTGTTTGACATGAGAAACTTTGTTGATTTCCCTACTCATATCTCTGGCTCCTCCCTTGACCAGTAGTGAGTGATCTGGCAGAAGGCATAGTCACTTGTCAACCCTCGGCTATGTTGGATCGTCTGACCACAAGGCTGTTTTTACGACACTTAAGATCCCAACAGAACGAGGTGAGGAGTCCACACGCACAACCTGGCTATGGGAAAGAGGTAATTGGCCAGCCCTTTGCTCTGAGCTCGCCACCACCGACTGGAATGCTCTTCTCCAAGGGGATGTTGACAACCAAGTGAAAGCCTTTCACTGGACACATCCTTAATCTACAACAAGAACACATTCCTCACCGGCAATATGTGACGAAGCCTACAGATCAGCCTTGGTTTGGCTTTCGTTGTAGAGAGGCTGCTACTGCTAAGTACAAAGCATGGCGAAGGTATAAGAGACATCCTACCACCTATAACAGGAACTTGCACATGCAAGCCTGTAGGCATATGGGTGATGTTCAAAAGTGGGCCATTGCTAAATGGGAGGTGGACACTAAAAGAAAGTTAGCATCAGGTAGGGTAGGCTCCAAAACCTGGTGGTCCCTGGTCAAGGACAGACAAGGTTATCTGCCTGATGAACTTATTCCACCTCTAAATCGACAGGATGGGACCACCTCTACTAGTAGTCAAGAGAAGGCGGACCTCTTTGCTGAACACTTTGCTACCAAAATGCAAGTTCTTGATCCAGCAAGGGACCCTCCTTGGCTAGCTGCAAGAACTGTGTCAAAACTGTCAGTGGTGACAATAAGGCAGGAGGAGGTGCATTTCCTACTTAAATCGCTTGACCAAGAAAAGGCTGTGGGCCCAGACAAGTTGAGCCCAAGATTGTTGAGAAGATGTGCAGACCAGCTAGCAGCACCTCTAACTCGCATCTTTCAGCACTGCCTAGTACAGTGTAAATGGCCCTCTCTATGGGAAGAGGCGAATGTAGTCCTTGTTCACAAAAAGAAGAGCAGAGTAGAAATCAGCAACTACAGACCAGTGTCACTCCTGTCAATCACTGGTAAGATCCTTGAGACAATAATCTCAAGACAAATGACAGAGTTTTTTTACTACCACTCACTACTTTGTGATCGTCAATACGGCTTCAGGAATGGTTACTCTGCTGCTGATCTGTTGTTAAACCTCTCCACTAAGTGGCACCAGTCACTGGATGAATCCAAAGTCAGCTGTGTGGTAGCACTGGACATTGCTGGCGCTTTCGACCAGGTGTGGCACCAGGGCCTCTTAGCAAAACTTCAAGCACTGGGAATTGCAGGCTCTACGCTATGTCTCCTCAGTGATTACCTTCATGGTAGATCTCTAAGTGTAGTTCTCAATGGAATGGAATCAGCAAGACATCCTACTGGGGCAAGTGTTCCACAAGGAAGCGTGCTGGGTCCATTGTTATGGAATGTCTACTTCAGCGACCTTCTTCATCTCATCCCAGAATCACATGCATATGCAGACGACTGTACACTGACATTCACTTATCCAAGAGAAGAAACGCCAGCTGCTCTAAGCTACATCAATCACCAGCTGAGAGCTATATCAGCTTGGGGAAATAGATGGCAAGTAACATTTGCACCTGAGAAAACGCAAATGATGATCGTCTCTAGGCACCATGATGGTAATGCTGGTGCAGTAGTAAGGATGAATGGGAGGATGTTGGCACCTGGAGAAGAAGTTGATATCCTTGGGGTGAAATTTGACTCTAAACTAACCATGAAGAACCACGTTGTAAATCTTGCAAACAAGGCAGCCAGGAAGCTTACAGCACTTCGCGTATCTCCCATCTGCTTGACAGTAGGGGTTGCAAGATCCTGTACGAGACACAAGTACGCTCACACCTTGAGTATGCTCCACTTTCTTGGTTTGCCTGCCCCCCCTCTCATCTGCGACTGCTTGACGGAGTAGAGGACAGTGCAAGACGTCTCATCTCTCGCCTGGACCCATCCTGGATAGATCTGTCATTTCAGCAGAGCCTTCAACATAGGAGGGATGTGGGTGGCCTTACTGTTATTTACAAGGCCAATATTGTCAAAATACCACACTTGGATCCACTTCGAGGACAGCGTGAAACAAGCTTTTATGCCACAAGACGGGCAGAAAGCAGCAACTTCACTCTGGCTGTACCCTTCTCCAGAACATCACTCCATCTGAGATCATACATACCCAGGATGACTCGAGTATGGAACACATTCGTACAGCATAATGATGTCAACGAGATAGTCAGTTGATCAAATGAAAATGCTTGCCCACAGATGGCTCCAACTTTATCCTGTTCCCTACTTGTATGTCTCATAACAATAAAAATGCTTTCAAATGAGCTGATGTAGGTAACAGCTCTTAGCTTGCCAATAAAGTTAGGAATCCTTAACCTGTAAATAGCTGTCAATAAAGCTAGGGATCCTTAACCTTGTCAAACCCTGTGTAAAACAAAAAATAGAGGGGGAGGGAGGGTAAGAGAGAGAGAGAGAGAGATAGAGAGAGAGAGAGAGGGGAGGGTAAGAGAGGGAGGGAGGGTAAGAGAGAGAGAGAGGGGGAGGGAGGGTAAGAGAGAGGGGGAGGGAGGGTAAGAGAGGGAGGGAGGGAGGGAGGGAGGGTAAGAGAGGGAGGGAAGGAGGGTGGGTAAGAGAGGGAGGGAGGGAGGGAGGGTAAGAGAGAGAGGGAGGGAGGGAGGGTAAGAGAGGGAGGGAGGGAGGGTAAGAGAGAGAGGGAGGGAGGGTAAGAGAGAGAGGGAGGGAGGGAGGGTAAGAGAGAGAGGGAGGGAGGGAGGGTAAGAGAGAGGGGGGGGGTCGAACGGTCAGTCGGTGTTAGACTGGAGTTAGGTTGAGGTTAGACTAAAGCTACTGAAGTTAAACCGAGATTAAATTGAAGTTACTGAGGTTAGACTGAAGGTTAATTGAAGTTAGACTGAAGTCAGGCTTGGGTTTGAATAATGTTAGACTGAAGTTACTGAGGCTAGACTGAAGTTAGTGTGAGGTTAGGTTGGTAGGGAGGGAATGGGGGATAGGAGGGGGGGAGGGGAATAGAAAATAGCAGACTGGAAAATTATCTCCATAAAATAATTTTTTTTTATACTTGTCGAACATAACTTTGAAAGTGTCGACAGTTTTGCAAAACAAAAGAATGAGAGTAGCTGGGAACGTAGCGTATCCGAAACTTGATTTTAGACAGCCTAGCTGCGAGGCTGACGAAGTCTCAGTGGCAGTTAGCACCTCAATTTGGTAGTCAAATCTTGTTCAGTTTCAGACAGTTGAGGTTTAATTCTAACCGAAAGTCGAGGCGGCTTTCAGTTCGTCAGTTTGGCAGTCAAATCTTGTCTGGCGCACTGACTAAATGGAAGGTTGTGAAGCCGGGGATTAGCATAGCTGCCACGGGCGGTGGAAAGGATGAGGGGGGGGGGATGCTGGAAGAGGAGGGACTCAGGATAGTTGTCAGGACGATGGTGGAGGGATAGGATGGAAGGAAGAAGGTCGCGAGGATTGAAAGAATTATGGAAAGAAGTGTTATTTGGAAGTAATGTAGAAGAGAATCAAAAGGCGCAGGAGTGTGGAACAATACACAACCCGTACATAGAAACTTATAAGGACATGTCGGTCCCACTTGGTCAAGTTGGACCGAAAGACCGTCATAACTTTCTCCTACGTGCGGGTTATTTGCTTAAAGTAGAAGAGGATGCAACGAGGAAATGATAAGTGGGAAGTATTGAAAAGTAGAGTTGAGGGATGGTAGGTAGAAAGGATAATAAGAGGGATGGTAAGTAGGAAGGATGGTAGGTAGGAAGGAAGGATGGTAGGTAGGAGGGATGGTAGGTAGGAGGGATGGTAGGTAGGAAGGATGGTATGTAGGAGGGATGGTGGGTAGGCAGGATAAGTAGGAACTAGGGTCGGTAGGAGGGATGGTAGGTAGGAAGGATGATAAATAAGAAGGATGGTAGGTAGGAAAGATAAGTAGGAAGAATGGAAAGTGGAAGGGATGGTCGGTAGGAAGGATGTTAGGTAGGAAGGGTGATAAGTAGGAGGGACGGTAGGTAGGTAGGATAAGTAGGAAGGATGGTTGGTAGGAAGGATAAGTAGGAGGGATGGTAGGTAGGAAGGATGGTAGGTAGGAAGGATGGTAGGTAGGAAGGATAAGTAGGATGGACGGTAGGTAGGAAGGATGGTAGGTAGGAAGGATGGTAGGTAGGATAAGTAGGAGGGATGGTAGGAAGGATGATGGGGATGATAGGATGATAAATAGGAAGGATGGTAGGTAGGAAAGATGGTAGGTAGGAAGGAGGATAAGTAGGAAGGATGGTAGGTAGGAAAGATAAGTAGGAGGGATGGTAGGGTAGGAAGGATGGTAGGTAGGAAGGATAAGTAGGAGGGATAGGAAGGATGATAAATAGGAAGGATGGTAGGTAGGTAGGAGGTATGGTATGTAGGAGGGATGGTAGGTAGGAAAGATGATAAGTAGGAAGGATGGTAGGGAGGGAGGATGGTAGGTAGGAAGGATGGTAGGTACGATGGATGGTAGGTAGAAAGTATAATTAGTAAGAGGGATGGTAAGTAGGAAGGATGGTAGGTAGGAGGAATGGTAGGTAGGATAAATAGGAAGGATGGTACGTAGGAAGGATAAGTAGGAGAGATGGTAGGTAGGAAGGATGATAAATAGGAAGGATGGTAGGTAGAAGGGATGGTAGGTAGGAAGGATGATAGGAGGGATGGTAGGTAGGAAGGATGGTAGGAAAGATTAGGAGGGATGGTAGACAGGAAGGATAAGTAGGAGGGATGGTAGGTAGGAAGTATGGTAGGAAGGATGATAAGTAGGAAGGATGGTAGGTAGGAAGGGTGACAAGTAGAAGGGATGGTAAGTAGGAAGGCTGGTAGGCAGGAAGGATGATAAGTAGGAGGGATGGTATGCAGGAAGTATGATAAGTAGGAGGGAAGGATGATAGGAAGGATAAGTAGGAGGAATCGTAGGTAGGAAGGTAGGAAGGATGGTTGGTAGGAAGGATGGTTGGTAGGAAGGATGGTTGGTAGGAAGGATGGTTGGTAGGAAGGATGATAAGTAGGAAGGATGATAAGTAGGAAGGATGGTTGGTAGGAAGGATGGTAGGTAGGAAGGATGGTAGATAATGACAGAAGGTAGGCAGGATAGATAGGATGGAAAGAAGGAAGGATAGGTATGAGGGAAAGTAGGAAGGATGGGTAGGAAGAATGGGTAGGAAGGACAGAAGATACAGGAAAGATGTTAGGAAGAAGAGATAGGAAGGATGGTAAGTAGGATGGAAGGTAGGAATGATGGTAGATAGGAAGGATTGTAGGTAGGATGGTAGTGAGGAACGATGGTAGATAGAAAGGATGGTAGGTAGGACGGAAGGTAGGAAGGATTGTAGGTAGCATGGTAGGAAGGCAGG
Organism: Cherax quadricarinatus; assembly: GCF_026875155.1. Taxonomy (NCBI): domain Eukaryota; kingdom Metazoa; phylum Arthropoda; class Malacostraca; order Decapoda; family Parastacidae; genus Cherax; species Cherax quadricarinatus. The sequence goes on from NC_069406.1 coordinate 18,978,668, forward strand.
AAGGACAGAAGGTATTAAGGATAGGTAGGAAAGATGGTAGGAAGGATGGAACATAGAAAGGATAGTACTTAGGAAGAATGGAAGGTAGGAGTGATGGAAGGATGATAGTAATGGAATAAAGGATGGTAGGAGTGATGGAAGGATGATAGTAATGGAATAAAGGATGGTAGGAGTGATGGAAGGATGGTAGGTGGGGGTGGTTGTTATCAGTTACACGAGTGTTGACGTCTTAAGAATTATTTCCTGGGGTTTCCACTGGGGTTGAACCTTCAAGGAGAGTGGGGGGGGGGGAGGGCTTTTGATTCAGGTTATTCTCTCCTGCATCAGCTCAAACATTTTTCATTCACTTCCATTCCCGTTCCCAAATGTTTAGCGCTTGCCTGCTAATATAATACAAATGAAAGGAAGAAAATTACCTTTCCTTGGCTAATTGCCTCTCCCCTCACTACCACTATAGAGAGAGAGAGAGAGAGAGAGAGAGAGAGAGACAGAGACAGAGAGAGAGCTTAACGAGGGGAAAAGGGGGTAATTTACTCTCACTAATTGCTGCTTGTTTTCTCATTCCCCAGAGACAACTACGGCTGCAGGACGCCAAGAAGGTGGAGGCCAAGGCTGCCAAGATCAAGGAGTGGGTCACTAACAAGCTCAAGGAGGTAACATTAACTTCTAACTTGTCTTTATTGTTTGATGCTTGATGTTATCTCTCTCTCTCTCTCTCTCTCTCTCTCTCTCTCTCTCTCTCTCTCTCTCTCTCTCTCTCTCTCTCTCTCTCTCTCTCTCACACACACACACACACACACACACACACACACACACACACACACACACACACAGGAGCTCGGACTCGACCCCCGCAACCTCAACTAGGTGAGTACACACACTACCACACACACTACCACACACACACACACACACACACGTACTCATATACAACAGGCCTAGTGTCTAATCGACATGTGCCTAGGACAAAATGGTAACTAAAACACACACACACACACGCACGCACGCACGCACGCACGCACATGAGAAGATAAGTTAGCAAGATTGGACCTAATATATACCGTAAATACATCTGACAAAAGTGAAACAAAGTATGATAGCCTCTTGGGAGCCACTGTTCATACAGTCCTAAACTTTGAGTTCTGGAGGAACTAAAGGTAGAGGGAAATATGGCAGGTAGAGAGTTTAGGAAGTAAGACTTTAGAAGAGCGAACTTCAAGGGATTGAGAGAATTCCTGAATGCAGTGCAGTAAGAAACAGAATTGGAAGGAAAGTCAGCGGATGTGATGGAGAACATAGCTGGAAAATACCGGGAGGCAGAGGAGACCATACCTAAAAGATGATGTGCGAACAACAAAGACAGTCTTCGGTTCAACCAGAGATATAGAGAGGAAAGAAAAAGATATACAGCGTGGAAAAAGTACAGAAAGAAAAGGACAGACAGGAACAGAGAAGTGAGTAGATTAGCTAGAAATGAATGTATTAGGGCGAGGAGAAAGGCCGAGAGAATTTGAGAATGACATTGCATTTAAGGCCAAGTCCGGACCAAAACTGCTTCGCAGTCACATCAGGAGAAAAATGACGGAAGGATAAAATAATTCGACTGAAGGAAGGAAGGAGAAGAGCTCACGAACAACAAGGAGGAAGTCTGAGTAGTGTTGATAAAAAGATTTGCAGAGGTCTTCTCAGTGGAAATTAGGCCAATACGAGAGAGATTGAAAATATAAGGGGCATCGAGAAGCACTGGGTAACATCCACACAACAGGGAAATAGGCAAAGAAACTTAGACTAAGGCAGTGGGACCTGACAACGTGTCACCAGTGGACTGCGAGAGGGCGCAGAAACATTATCTGAACTCCTAACAGTGATCCACAAGAAGTCAATTGATGCGTGGCAGTTACCAGAGATCTGAAAGTCAGCAAATGTAGTTCCTATGTTTAAGAAAGTAGACAGGCTTCAAACTACAGACCAGTTTCTCTGACATGCTTATCTTGCAAGGTATGGTGAAAATTATCAAGAGAGTAGCAGAACACTTGGAGAAGTGGTTTCATACATAATAACCAGCATAGGTTCAGAGATGGCAGATCTTGCCTTACCAATATGTTGGAGTTCTCTGACAAAGTAAAAGATGGGTGACAGGAGAGGGAAGGGTTGCGTGGATTGCATTTGCTTAGACTACAAGAAAGCAATTTGTACTGTACCTAACAAGAAGCTGGGGCAAAAAACTTGAGATCCAGGCAAGAATAACAAAAGATGTAGTGTGTTGGATCAAAAAGTATATTAGGGGAAAGGAAACAAAAGAGTGGCTGCCTTCAAGAGGGAACTAGACAGATGCTTAAGTCAGTGCCCGATCAGCCGGGCTGTGGTTCGTACGTTGGATTGCGTACGGCCAGCAGTAACAGCTTGGTTGATGAGGCCCTGATCCATCGGGAGGCCTGGTCAAGGACTGGGCCGCGGGGGTGTTGAACTTCGGAACGACCTCCAGGTAGACTCCAGGTAGGAAAAAGACGTCAGAATGAGGGATTCCTCAAGGATTGGTATTAGAACCAATACTGTTTCTGATTTATGTAAACGACATATCAGATGGGATTGATTCACTTATATTCCTGTTTCCTGATTATGTAAAACTAATGAGATTGAAAGCAGATGAGGACACGGAAAGGCTCGAAATTAAAAAAAAAAAAAAATAAAAAAAAAAATCAGAGGATGCAAGATTCCAAACAGATCTTGACAAAGTGCACACTTGGTCAGGTAAGTGGTTGCTTGAATTCAACCCCAGCAAATACGAGGTAGTGAACTTGATAAAGGGGGAAGGCGTCCAGCCACAAGGTAGAGACTTTGGGGACAGAGGCTGCAGACCTCACTCAAGGAAAAAGACCTAGGGGTGAGTATAGTGACTGGTGTATCTCCAGTGGCTCACACCAGCCGAATAGCCTCTACAGTCAGTGTTCTTCTGGCAAATGTAAGAGTAGCCTTCAGGAATGTTAATAAGAATCTTAACAGTCATTCCGACCCTTTATGCAATATATGTCAGGCTTATCTTGGAGTATGCAGCACCGGTATGGAACCCACATCAGAAAGAACATTAAGAAACTGGAGAAAGTGCAGAAGTATGCAGCGAGACATTCCCGAACTAAGGGGCACGAGCCGAGGAGAGGCTGACGGAACTGAATTTAATGATGTTAGAGGACTGAATAATTAGGAGGGATAAAACACAAAATATTCATAGGGGAGCGCTAAACCCATAGGAGTCATACGGGAAATATGTAACCTAGCTTAATCCGCGGAAGAGGTTAGGTTTGTTCCTTGGATCAAGAGCCTCTCAACGGCATCAAAAAAACTGCCTTTGATGGAAGAGGTAAAGTAAGACAGACAGGCTGCTTGAGAGGCGGGAAACAAACTCGGCGGCAGAGCTGGAAGTTAGGGACACCTAAGTCATTGGGATGTCAGGAAGTATTTCTTCGGTCTCATGGTGGTTGGGGAGGGTAATGATCTCGATGAAGTGATGGAGGCAGAACCCGTATATAGTTTGGAGAGTAGGTTCAGTAGGACCCACGAGGCTTGGACGTTAAAAGGCGGGTCCAGGATCTAGGACTCGACCCCTGCAACCACAAATAGGTAAGCGCGGGCGTAAACCTCTCTCTCACTCACAAAACAAAACACTAGTTGGCGAAATGTCGTAAATAGATACCCAGGTGTTGTACCTGTGTCTAGTTCCTCATGTAGTCGGTGTTGTATACTAATATTGTAAAGATATCTTTGGGTTGTGTTGAGTCTGGGTGAGTTAAAGATGTGTGCACGGTACTTGCACTCGATATGTGCACGGTACTTGCACTCGATATGTGCACGGTGCTTGCACTCTGATGAAATGACGAGGATGATGGTGAAATTTAGAGAAGATTTGTTGGAGGAAAGAGCAATCTTGTGCAAGCAGTTCACTGTTGCAGATTGTCAGGGATGGAAGGAGAAAGCTGTTGGGTTTCTCTCTGGAAAATAATAATGGAAAACTTAGAATGTCTAAATAAATTTTAATGGAAATTTTAACGCCCATATTAAATAAACCTAACTTTAAAGACAAAAACATAGAGACAAAGTGAAACTGAACAAAAAAAATAAAATTAATGGTCAACCAGAAGAACAAGTAAACATTCAGTACTGTGGCTCTTGTTACTGTGGCTCCTGTTACTGTTGTTACTGTGGCTCCTGTTACTGTTGTCTGTTACTGTGGCTCTTGTTACTGTTGTCTGTTACTGTGGCTCCTGTTACTGTTGTCTGTTACTGTGGTTGCTGTTACTGTTGTCTGTTACTGTGGTTGCTGTTACTGTGGCTGCTGTTACTGTTGTCTGTTACTGTGGCTCCTGTTACTTTTGTTACTGTGGCTCTTGTTACTGTTGTCTGTTACTGTGGCTCCTGTTACTGTGGTTGCTGTTACTGTTGTCTGTTACTGTGGCTCCTGTTACTGTTGTCTGTTACTGTGGCTCCTGTTACTGTTACTGTGGCTCCTGTTACTGTTGTCTGTTACTGTGGCTCCTGTTACTGTTGTCTGTTACTGTGGCTCCTGTTACTGTTGTCTGTTACTGTGGCTCCTGTTACTGTGGCTCCTGTTCCTGTTGTCTGTTACTGTGGTTGCTGTTACTGTTGTCTGTTACTGTGGCTCTTGTTACTGTTGTTACTGTGGCTCCTGTTACTGTTGTCTGTTACTGTGGCTCCTGTTACTGTTACTGTGGCTCCTGTTACTGTTGTCTGTTACTGTGGCTCTTGTTACTGTTGTCTGTTACTGTGGCTCTTGTTACTGTTGTTACTGTGGCTCCTGTTACTGTTGTCTGTTACTGTGGCTCCTGTTACTGTTTGTTACTGTGGCTCCTGTTACTGTTGTCTGTTACTGTGGCTCCTGTTACTGTTACTGTGGCTCCTGTTACTGTTGTCTGTTACTGTGGCTCTTGTTACTGTTGTCTGTTACTGTGGCTCTTGTTACTGTTGTTACTGTGGCTCCTGTTACTGTTGTCTGTTACTGTGGCTCCTGTTACTGTTGTCTGTTACTGTGGTTGCTGTTACTGTGGCTCCTGTTACTGTGGTTGCTGTTACTGTAGCTGTTACTGTGGCTGCTGTTACTGTTGTCTGTTACTGTGGTTGCTGTTACTGTGGTTGCTGTTACTGTTTGTTACTGTGGTTGCTGTTACTGTTGTCTGTTACTTTGGCTTCTGTTACTGTTGTCTGTTACTGTGGCTGTTGTTACTGTTGTCTGTTACTGTGGCTGTTGTTACTGTTGTCTGTTACTGTGGCTGCTGTTACTGTTGTCTGTTACTGTGGCTGCTGTTACTGTTCTTTTACTGTGGCTGCTGTTACTGTTGTCTGTTACTGTGGTTGCTGTTACTGTTGTCTGTTACTGTGGCTGCTGTTACTGTTTGTTACTGTGGCTGCTGTTACTGTTGTCTGTTACTGTGGCTCTTGTTACTGTTGTCTGTTACTGTGGCTCCTGTTACTGTTGTTACTGTGGCTCCTGTTACTGTTGTCTGTTACTGTGGCTCCTGTTACTGTTTGTTACTGTGGTTGCTGTTACTGTGGCTCCTGTTACTGTGGTTGCTGTTACTGTAGCTGTTACTGTGGCTGCTGTTACTGTTGTCTGTTACTGTGGTTGCTGTTACTGTTTGTTACTGTGGTTGCTGTTACTGTTGTCTGTTACTTTGGCTTCTGTTACTGTTGTCTGTTACTGTGGCTGTTGTTACTGTTGTCTGTTACTGTGGCTGTTACTGTGGTTGCTGTTACTGTTCTTTTACTGTGGCTGCTGTTACTGTTAGTCTGTTACTGTGGTTGCTGTTACTGTTTGTTACTGTGGCTGCTGTTACTGTTCTTTTACTGTGGCTGCTGTTACTGTTAGTCTGTTACTGTGGTTGCTGTTACTGTTTGTTACTGTGGCTGCTGTTACTGTTGTCTGTTACTGTTTGTTACTGTGGTTGCTGTTTGTTACTGTGGCTGCTGTTACTGTTGTCTGTTACTGTGGCTGCTGTTACTGTTGTCTGTTACTGTGGCTGGTGTTACTGTTGTGTATATTACTGTGGCTGTTGTGTCTGTTATTGTGGCTGCTGTTACTGTTGTCTGTTACTGTGGTTGCTGTTACGGTTGTCTGTTACTGTGGCTGCTGTTACTGTGGCTGTTACTGTGGTTGTTACTGTTGTGCCTGTTACTGTGGTTGCTGTTACTGTTGTGGCTGTTACTGTGGTTGCTGTTACTGTTGTGTCTGTTACCGTGGCTGCTGTTACTGTTGTGTATATTACTGTGGCTGTTGTGTATGTTATTGTGGCTGCTGTTACTGTTGTCTGTTACTGTGGTTGCTGTTACGGTTGTCTGTTACTGTGGCTGCTGTTACTGTGGCTGTTACTGTGGTTGTTACTGTTGTGCCTGTTACTGTGGTTGCTGTTACTTTTCTGTTACTGTGGCTGCTGTTACTGCTGCTGTTTCTGTGGCTGCTGTTACTGTTGTCTGTTACTATGGCTGCTGTTACTGCTGCGTCTGTTACTGTTGTGTGTTACTGTGGCTGCTGTTACTGTTTGTTACTGTGGCTGCTGTTACTGATGCGTCTGTTACTGTGGGTGCTGTTACTGATGCGTCTGTTACTATGGCTGCTGTTACTGTGGCTGCTGCTACTGATGCGTCTGTTACTGTTGCTGCTGTTACTGATGCGTTTGTTACTGTGGCTGCTGTTACTGCTGCGTCTGGTACTATGGCTGCTGTTACTGCTGCGTCTGTTACTGTGGCTGCTGCTGTTACTGCAGCTGCTATTGCTGCGGCTGCTGTTGCTGTGGCTGCTGTACTCCGGCTGCAATTCCTGTGTTAGGGCTGCTGTTACTGTGGCTGCTTTGGCTGCGGCTGCTGTTGCGCCTGTTGCTGCGGCTGCTGTTTCTGCTGCGCCTGTTGCTGCTGCACCTGTTGATGCGGCTGCTGTTTCTGCTGCGTTCAACTATTGTTCGAGCGAAACGTGGCATTACACTGTCCATGTTTCTGTGATTCAGCATTTGTCGGCTTCTGCCCAAGCCGCATACCTTAGTAAGCTGTCAGAGAGCTTAAACCAAGCTGCATCCTTTAGTAAGCTGCATCTTTTCGTAAGCTGTCAGCCTAAACCAAACTGCATACTTTAGTAAGCTTTCAGAAAGCTTAAGCCAAGCTAAATACCTTAATAAACTGTTAACAAAGCTTAGAAAAAGCTGCAGACCTTAGTAAGCTGTCAGCAAAGTTGTCACTAATTGGAGGTAAGAGAGGCAGTGGCAGTCGTAATTCTCCTAAATTAAATGAAAGGAACTTGTCCCCCTGGGGAGGGTGAGACTGACTTGTCCCCTTGGGGAGGTAAAGACTGTCTTGTCTCCCTGGGGAGGTAAAGACCGTCTTGTCTCCCTGGGGAGGTAAAGACCGTCTTGTCTCCCTGGGGAGGTAAAGACCGTCTTGTCTCCCTGGGGAGGTAAAGACCATCTTGTCTCCCTGGGGAGGTAAAGACCGTCTTGTCTCCCTGGGGAGGTAAAGACTGTCTTGGGTATCTTTAGAGGTGTGTACAGTGAGATTGTCTTAACATTATCTCAGTACTTGCTGTGGGTAACTTGGTGAAACGTTTCGCTTTCTCAGCCGGCTTCTTCAGTCGAGTACAGGAGAATACAACAGTGGAGAAACTAGTAGTTTGATGTGATCAGTCCCTCACCCTAGATAGGTTGTGGTCAGTCCCTCACCCTGGGTAGGTGGTGGTCAGTCCCTCACCCTGGATAGGTGGTGGTCAGTCCCTCACCCTGGGTAGGTGGTGTGCGTTCTACACCCTCCTCCCTACGTGTGTGTTTACTAGCCTATATGTACTCGCCTATATTTTGTTGCAGGGGTCGATTCACAGCTCCTGGCCCTGCTTCTTTGCTGGCCGCTACAAGGCCCACTCCTGGCTCCAAGAGCCTTATCATACCTCTGCTTAAAACTTCACTCTCCAGATTGTTTCATTTCCTGACAACTCTATGCCTGTAAAAATACTTCCTAACATCCCTATGACTCGTCAGTTTTCAGCTTTCAGCTTTGCCCTTGTGTTCCTGTTTTCTCTCTCAAATATTCTGTTCCTATTCACGTTGTCAGTTCCTCTCAATATTTTGTACGTTGTTATCCTGTTCTTATCTTTTTCTCTAGTGACATCAGGTTGAGTTCCCTTGTCCTCTCCTCGTAGGACATACTCCTACGAGGATTAATCTGGTTGCAAACCTCTGCACTTTTTCCAATTTCTTGATGTGCTTGGCCAGGTGTGGGTGACCCTTTGCTGTTATGTCTCATCTCTGAAACATCCTGTCCTAATTCACCTTGTCGATTCCTCTCAGTATTTTATGTGTCGTTATCATGTCCCCCCTATCCCTCCTGTCCTCCAGTGTCATCAGGTCAATTTCCCTTAACTTATTCACGTATGGCATACCCCTTAGCTCTGGGACTAGTCTTGTTGCAAACCTTTGCACTTTCTCTAACTTCTTGACGTGCTTGACCCGGTGTGGGTTCCAAACTGGTGCTGTGTGTACTCGCCTAATTGTGCTCACCTAATTGTGGTTGCAGGGGTCGATACTCAGCTCCTAGCCCCGCCTCTTCACTGAACGTTACTAGGTCTTCTCTCCCTGCTCCATGAGCTTTATCATACCTCGTCTTAAAGCTATGTATGGTTCCTGCCTCCACTACCTCACTTGCTAGACTATTCCACTTCCTGACAACTCTATGACTGAAGAAATACTTCCTGACATCCCTTTACTCATCTGAGTCTTCAGCTTACAAGTTGTTTCTGTGTCCCCCCTCTGGAAAATCCTGTCTCTGTTCACATTGTCTATTCCACGTAGTATTTTGTATGTCGTTATCATGTCTCCCCTAACCCTAACTTTGGAACTAACCTTGTCGCAAACCTTTGCAATTTCTCTAATTTCTTGACGTGCTTGTCCAGGTGTGGGTTCCAAACAGGTGCAGCATACTCCAGTATGGGTCTGACGTACACAGTGTACAGTGTCTTGAACGATTCCTTACTAAGGTATCGGAACGCTGTTCTCAGGTTTGCCAGGCGCTCATATGCTGCAGCAATTATCTGGATGTGTGCTTCCGGAGACGGGCTCGGTGTTATCCTCACCCCACGGTATTTCTCCTTGAGTGAGGTTTGCAGTCTTTGGCCACCTAGTCTATACTCTGTCTGTGGTCTTCTTTGCCCTTCCCCGATCTTCATGACTTTGCATTTGGCGGGGTTGAATTCAAGAAGCCAGTTGCTGAACCAAGTGTCCAGCCTGTCCAGGTCTCTTGAAGTCCTGCCTGATCCTCATTAACTTCACATCATCTGCGAACAGTGTGTTGTGTATGTGCGTGCATGCATGCGTGTGTGTGTGTGTGTGTGTGTGTGTGTGTGTGTGTGTGTGTGTGTGTGTGTGTGTGTGTGTGTGTGTGTGTGTGTGTACTCATCTAGTTGTACTCGTCTAGTTGTGGTTGCAGGGGTCGAGTCTCAGCTCCTGGCCCCGCCTCGTCACTGGCCGCTACTCACACTACCCGCTCTGTGAGCTTTATCATACCTCTCCTTAAAGCTATGTATAAATCCTGCCTCCACTACATCACTTCTCAGACTATTCCACTTCCTGACAACTCTGTGACTGAAGAAATACTTCCTGACATCCCTGTGATTCATCCAAGTCTTCAACTTCCAACTATGACCCCTTGTTGCTGTGTCCCATCTCTGGAACATCCTGTCTGTCCACCTTGTCTATTCCTCTCAGTATTTTATATGTCGTTATCGTATCCCCCCTATCTCTCCTGTCTTCCAGTGTCGTCAGGCCGATTTTCCTTAACCTCTCCTAGTAGGACATACCCCTTTGCTCCGGGACTAGCCTTGTTGCAAACCTTTGCACTTTCTCTAGTTTCCTTACATGGTTGGCTAGGTGAGGGTTCCAAACTCGCGCTGCTTACTCCAGTATAGGCCTAATGTACACAGTGTATAGGGTCCTGTGTGTGTGTGTGTGTGTGTGTGTGTGTGTGTGTGTGTGTGTGTGTGTGTGTGTGTGTGCGTGCGTGCGTGTACTTGCTTATTTGTACTCGCCTATTTGTGGTTGCAGGGGTTGAGTCATAGCTCCTGGCCCCGCCTCTTCACTGATTGCTACTAGGTCCTCTCTCTCCCTGCTCCATGAGCTTTATCACACCTCGTCTTAAAACTATGTATGGTTCCCGCCTCCACTACGTCACTTCCTAGGCTATTCCACTGCCTGAGAACTCTGTGACTGAAGAAATACTTCCTAACATCCCTCTGACTCATCGGAGTCTTCAACTAACAATTGTGACCCCTTGTTTCTGTGTCCCATCTTTGGAACATCCTGCCTTTGTCCACCTTGTCTATTCCGTGCAGTATTTTATATGTCGTTATCATGTCTACCCGGACCCTCCTGTCCTCCAGTGTCGTCAGGCCAATTTCCCTTAACCTTTCTTCGTAGGATAATCCCCCTTACCTCTGGGACTAGTTGCAAACCTTTGCACTTTCTCTAATTTCTTGACTTGTTTGACCAGGTGTGGATTCCAAACTGGTGCTGCATACTCCAGTATGGGCCTGACGTAAATAGTGTACAAAATCTTGAACGATTCCTTACTGAGGTATCGGAACACTATACATAGGTTTGCCAGACGCCCGTACGCTACAGCAGTTATCTGACTGGTGTGCGCCTCAGGAGATGTTTTCGGTATTATACTCGCCCCAAGATCTTTTTCCTTGAGTGAGGTTTGCAGTTTTTGGCCACCTAGACTATACTGTGTCTGCGGTCTTCTTTGCCCTTCCCCGGTCTTCATAACTTTGCATTTGGCAGGGTTAAATTCAAGGAGCCAGTTGCTGGACCAGGCTTGTAGCCTGTCCAGGTCTCTTTGTAGTCTTGTCTGATCCTCGACCGATTTGGTTCTCCTCATTAACTTCACATCATCTGCAAACAAGGACACTTTTGAGTCTATCCCTTCCGTTATGTCATTCACATATACCAAAAACAGCACAGGTCCTAGGACTGACCCCTGTGGAACCCCGCTTGTCACAGGCACGTACTCTAGCACCTCGTCACGTACCATGACTCGTTGTTGCCTCCCTGTCAGGTATTCTCTGATCCATTGTAGTGCCTTTCCTGTTATGTGTGCCTGATCGTCTAGCTTTTGCAGTAACCTGTTGTGAGGAACTGTGTCGAAGGCCTTCTTGCAGTCCAAGAAAATAGTCTATCCACCCCTCTCTCTCTTGTCTGTCTTCTGTCACCTTGTCATAAAACTCCAGTAGGTTTGTGACACAGGATTTTCCTTCCCCGAAGTCGTGCTGGTTGTCGATTATACACTTGTTTCTTTCCAGGTGTTCCACCACTCTCCTCCTGATCTTCTCCATGACTTTGCATACTATACACATTAGTGACACAGGTCTGTAGTTTAATGCCTCGTTGAACTACATTTGCCATCTTCCATACCTCAGGGAGTTGCCCAGTTTCAATGGATGTGTTGAAGATCTTGTAAGTGGCACACACAGCATCTCTGCTCCCCCTCTGAAGACCCACGCAGAGATGTTGTCTGGTGCCACCGCCTTTGCGGTATCAGGTTCACATAGCAGCCTCTTCACCTCCTCCTCGGTTGTGTACCTCATCCAGCACTTGTTGGTGTACCCCCGTGTTCTGAATTCCTGGAGTCCTGCCTGTTTCCACTGTAAATACTTCTTTAAATTTCGTGTTGAGCTCCTTCCATACTTCTTGGTCGTTTCTTGTGAACTCCCCATCATCCTTCCTCAGTATGATTACCTGGTCTTTGTTGTTTTCCTCCTGATGTGGCTGTACAACAGCTTCGGGTCAGACTTGACTTTCGATGCTGTGTCATTTTCGTATTGTCGCTGAGCCTCCCTTCTTATCTGTGCATATTCGTTTCTGGCTCTTCGACTGATCTCTTTATTTTCCTGGGTCCTTTGTCTTCTGTACCTTTTCCATTCTCTAGTACACCTAGTTTTTGCCTCCCTACGCCTTTGGGTGAACCAAGGACTCGTTCTTGTCTTCCCATTATTTCTGTTACCCTTGGGAACAAACCTCTCCTCTTCCTCCTTGCATTTTGTTGTCACATAATTCATCACATAATCTTTTACTGGTTTTCCTGCTAGTTCTCTCTCCCACTGAACTTCTTGAAGGAAGTTCCTCATGCCTGTGTACTTCCCCCTTTCGTAGTTTGGTTTTTCCCATCCTATTCCTACTATCTCCACTTGTAGCTCAACTATGTAGTCAGAACACAGAACCACATGATCACTAGCTCCAAGGGGCCTTTCATACTTATCCTGGATGTATGTATTTGTGTGTGTGTTAGTTACCATTTTGTCCTAGGCACATGTCGATTAGACACTAGGCCTGTTGTGTGTGTAGGTGTGTGTGTGTGTGTGTGTGTGTGTGTGTGTGTGTGTATAGGTGTGTGTAGGTGTTAGTTACCATTTTACCATTTTGTCCTAGGCACATGTCGATTAGACACTAGGCCTGTTGTGTGTGTAGGTGTGTGTGTGTGTAGGTGTGTGTGTGTTGTGTGTGTGTGTGTGTGTGTGTGTGTGTGTGTCTGTGTGTCTGTGTGTCTGTGTGTTGTGTGTGTGTGTGTGTGTGTGTGTGTGTGTGTGTGTGTGTGTGTGTGTGTGTGTGTGTGTGTGTGTCAGTATGTCAGTGTCAGTGTGTGTCAGTGTGTCAGTGTGTGTGTGTGTGAGTGTGTGTCAGTGTGTGTGAGTGTGTGTGAGTTAGTTACCATTTTGTCCTAGGCACATGTCGATTAGACACTAGGCCTGTTGTGTGTGTAGGTGTGTGTGTGTGTGTGTGTGTGTGTGTGTGTGTGTGTTAGGTACCATTTTGTCCTAGGCACATGTCGATTAGACACTAGGCCTGTTAGCGTGTTAGTGTGTGTGTGTGTGTGTGTGTGTGTGTGTGTGTGTGTGTGTGTGTGTGTGTTGTGCGTGTGTGTGCGATGTGTGTGCACGTCGTGTGCGTGCGTGTGTGTGTGTGTGTGTGTGTCAGTGTGTGTGTGTGTCAGTGTGTGTGTGTGTGTCAGTGTGTGTGTGTGTGTGTACTCACCTATTTGTGGTTGCATGGGTCGAGTCTTAGCTCCTGTGTGTGTGTGTGTGTGTGTGTGTGTGTGTGTGTGTGTGTCAGTGTGTGTGTGTGTGTCAGTGTGTGTGTGTGTGTCAGTGTGTGTATGTGTGTCAGTGTGTGTGTGTGTGTCAGTGTGTGTGTGTGTGTGTCAGTGTGTGTGTGTGTGTCAGTGTGTGTGTGTGTGTGTCAGTGTGTGTGTGTGTGTGTCAGTGTGTGTGTGTGTGTGTCAGTGTGTGTGTGTGTGTCAGTGTGTGTGTGTGTCAGTGTTGTGTGTGTGTGTGTGTGTGTGTGTGTGTGTGTGTGTGTGTGTGTGTGTGTGAGAGTGTGAGTGAGTGTTGTGTGTGTGTGTGTGTGTGTGTGTGTGTGTGTGTGTGTGTGTGTGTGTGTGTGTGTGTGTGTTACCATTTTGTCCTAGGCACATGTCGATTAGACACTAGGCCTGTTGTGTGTGTAGGTGTGTGTGTGTGTGTAGGTGGGTGTGTGTGTAGGTGTGTGTGTAGGTGTGTGTGTGTAGGTGTGTGTGTGTGTGTGTGTTAGTTACCATTTTGTCCTAGGCACATGTCGATTAGACACTAGGCCTGTTGTGTGTGTAGGTGTGTGTGTGTGTAGGTGTGTGTGTGTGTGTGTGTGTGTGTGTAGGTGTGTGTGTGAGTGTGTGTGTGTGTGTGTGTGTCAGTGTGTGTGTGTGTGTGTACTCACCTAGTTGTACTCACCTAGTTGTACTCACCTAGTTGAGGTTGCGGGGGTCGAGTCCGAGCTCCTGGCCCCGCCTCTTCACTGATCGCTACTAGGTCACTCTCCCTGAGCCGTGAGCTTTATCATACCTCTGCTTAAAGCTATGTATGGATCCTGCCTCCACTACATCGCTTCCCAAACTATTCCACTTACTGACTACTCTGTGGCTGAAGAAATACTTCCTAACATCCCTGTGATTCATCTGTGTTTTCAGCTTCCAACTGTGTCCCCTTGTTACTGTGTCCAATCTCTGGAACATCCTGTCTTTGTCCACCTTGTCAATTCCTCTCAGTATTTTGTATGTCGTTATCATGTCCCCCCTATCTCTCCTGTCCTCCAGTGTCGTCAGGTTGATTTCCCTTAACCTCTCCTCGTAGGACATACCTCTTAGCTCTGGGACTAGTCTTGTTGCGAACCTTTGCACTTTCTCTAGTTTTCTTCACGTGCTTGGCTAGGTGTGGGTTTGTGTTGAGTGGGGGGTTTTGGGGGCTTTTTTAGGGGTGGGGGGAGGGGTTTTTGGGGGGGGTTTCAGGGTGTGTTGGGGTGGGGGTGCCCGGGTTTGTGTTGAGTGGTGGGTGTAGTGTGTTGGGTGGGGGGGGTCAGGGTGTGTTAAAGTGGGGGGGTGTCAGGGTGTTTTGGGTTTGGTGGGGTCGGGGTGTGTTGAGTGGGGGGGGGTGTGGGGGGTGTGTTGAGTGGTGGGTGTCAGGGTGTGTTGGGGTGGTGGGTGTCAGGGTGTGTTGAGTGGGGGGGTTGTCGGGTTTGTTTTGAGTGGGGGTGTAGGGTGTGTTGAGTGGTGGGTGTCGGGTTGTGTGGGTGGGGGGTTTGCCAGGGTGTGTTGAGTGGGGGGGTGTCAGGGTGTGTTGAGTGGGGGGTGTCGGGGTTTGTGTTAAAGTGGGGGGGGTTGGCCCAGGGTGTGTTAAAAGTGGGGGGGTGTCAGGGTGTGTTGAGGGTGGGGGGTCGGGGGTGTTTTGGGAGTGGGGTGGGTGCCAGGGTGTTTTGATGGGGGGTTTGCCGGGGGTGTGTTGGGGTGGTGGGTGTCAGGGTTTTTGTTGAGTGGTGGGTGAAGGGTTTTGTTGGTGGGGGGTTTGCCGGGGTTTTGTTTTTGATTGGGGGTTTCGGGGTGTTAAGGGGGTGGGTGTCGGGTTTTTTGTGTTGAGGGGTTTGGGTGTCGGGGTTTTGTGTTGAGTGGTGGGTTTTTCGGGGGGTGTGTTGATGGGGGTGTCGGGGGTGTTGATGGTGGGGGTCAGGGTGTGTTGTGTGGGGGGGTTGTCGGGGTTTTAGTTTTTTGAGTGGTGGGTGCCCGGGTTGTGTTGAGTGGTGGGTGTCAGGGTGTGGTTGATTTGGTGGGTGTAAAGGGTTTGTGTTGAGTGGTGGGTGCCCAGTGTTTTGAGTGGGGGTGTCAGGGTGTGTTGGGAAGTGGGGGGTCGGGTTTTGTTGGGGGGGGTTTTGCCCGTTTGTTGAGTGGGGGGTTGTCAGGGTGTTTTGGTGGTGGGTTTTGGGGGTTTGTTTTGAGGGGTGGGTGTCGGGGTTTGTTTGAGTGGTGGGTGTCGGGTGTGTTGAGGGGGGGGGTGTCAGGGTTTTTTGAGTGGGGGGTTTGCCCGGGGTTGTGTTGGGGTGGGTGCCCGGGTTTTGTTTGAGTGGTGGGTGCCGGGTGTGTTGAGGGGGGGTTTGTCAGGGTGTTTTTTGGGTGGGGGGTGTCAGGGGTTTTTGAGTGGTGGGTGTCGGGGTGTTGGTGGTGGGTGTCGGGGGTGGGGTTGAGTGGTGGGTGTCAGGGTGTTTTGAGTGGTGGGTTTTCAGTGTGTTGAGTGGTGGGGGGTCGGGGTTTGTGTTGAGTGGGGGGTTTTGTCGGGGTGTGTTGAGTGGTGGGTCCCGGGTTTTGTTGAGTGGGGGGTTTGTCGGGGTTTGGGGGTTGAGTGGGGGGTGCAGAGTGTGTTGAGTGGTGGATGCCAGGGGTTTTTGGAGGGGGGGTGTCAGGGTGTGTTGAGTGGGGGAAATGCCCAGGGTGTGTTGAGGGGTTGGGTGTCAGGGTGTGTTGAGTGGTGGGTGTCAGTGTGTTGAGTGGGGGGGTGTCAGGGTTTTGTTGAGTGGTGGGTTTTCAGGGTGTGTTGAGGGTGGGTGTAGGGTGTGTTGAGGGGTTGGGTGTCATTTTGTGTTGAGGGGGGTTTTCGGGTTTTTGGTTTTGGGATTTGGGGGTGTCGGGGTGTGTTGGTGGTGGGTGTCGGGGGTGTGTTGAGTGGGGGTGTCAGGGGTGTTGATTTGGGGGGTTTTGGGGTGTGTTGAGTGGTGGGTTTTCAGAGTGGTTGAGTGGTGGATGCCGGGGTTGTTTTGGGGGGTGGGTGTCAGGGTGTGTTTGAGTGGTGGGTGTCGGGGTGGGTTGAGTGGTGGGTTTTCGGGGTTTTTGTGTTGGTGGTGGTGTCAGGGGTTTTGGGTTGGGGGGGTTGTAGGGTGTGTTGGTGGTGGGTCCCGGGTGTGTTAGGGGGGGGTGTCAGGGGTGTTGGTGGTGGGGTAAAGGTGTTTGAGTGGGGGGGTGTCAGGGTGTGTTGAGGGGTGGGTGTCAGGGGGGTTGTTGATTTGGTGGGTGTCAGTGTTTTGAGTGGTGGGGTGTCAGGGTGTGTTGAGTGGTGGGGTCGGGGGTGTTTTGGTGGGTTGGGTCCCGGGTGTGTTGAGTGGTGGGTGTCAGGGGGGTTTTTTGAGGGGTGGGTGTCGGAGTTTTGTTGAGTGGTGGAGCCGGGTTGTGTTGATTGGTGGGTGTCAGGGGGGGGTTGGTGGTGGGGCGGGGTTTGTGTTGAGTGGTGGGTGCCGGGTGTGTTGATTTGGGGGGTGTCAGGGTTTGTTTTGGTGGGGGCGGGGGTGTGTTGAGTGGTGGGTGTCAGGGTGTTTTTTTTGAGGGTGGGTGTCAGGGTGTGTTGGTGGTGGGTTTTCAGGGTGTTTTTAGTGGTGGGTTTTGGGGAGTGGGGTTTGGGAGTGGTGGATGCCAGGGTGTTTTGGAGGGTGGGTGTCAGGGTGGGTTTTTGGGTGGGGGGTTGGGGGGTGTTTTGGTGGTGGGTGTGGGTGTGTTGAGTGGTGGGTCCCAGGGTGTTTAAATTGGTGGGGGGCCAGGGTGTGTTGATTTGGTGGGTTTTCAGGAGTGTTTGGTGGGGGGTTTGTCAGGGTGTGTTGAGGGGGGGGTGTCAGGGTTGTTTGAGTGGGGGGTGTAAAGGGGTGTGTTGAGTGGTGGGTGTCGGGGTTGTGTTGGTGGTGGGTTCAGGGTGTGTTGAGTGGTGGGTGTCAGGGTGTTTTGTTGGTGGTGGGGTCGGGGGTTTGTTTTGAGTGGTGGGTGTCAGAGTGTGTTGATTGGTGGGGGCCAGGGTGTGTTGAGTCGTGGGTGCCCGGAGTGTGTTGAGTGGGGGTGTCGGGGTTTTGTTTTGAGTGGTTGGTTTTAAAGGGTGTTTTGGGAAGTGGGGGGTCCCGGGGGTTGTGTTGATTTGGTGGGTGCCGGGGGTGTGTTGAGTGGTGGGGGGGGGTTTCGGGGTTTGTGTTGGGGTGGTGGGTGTCAGGGTGTGTTGAGTGGTGGGTGTCAGGGTGGGGTTGATTTGGTGGGTGTAAAGGGTGTGTTGATTTGGTGGGTGTGGGGGGTTTTTAAAGTGGGGGGGTTGTCGGGGGTGTGTTGAGTGGTGGGGTCAGGGGTGTTTGGGGTCGTGGGTGGGGGGGTGTGTTGAGTGGTGGGTGCCCAGGGTGTGTTGAGTGGGGGTTTGTCGGGTTTTGTTTGAGTGGTGGGTTTGGTCAGGGTGTGTTGAGTGGTGGGTTGTCAGGGTGTGTTGAGTGGTGGGTGCCAGGGGGTTTTGAGTGGTGGGGGGGCCGGGGTGTGTTGAGGGGGGGGTTGGTCGGGGTTTTGTGTTGGGTGGGGGGGTTTGGGGTGTGGTTGAGTGGTGGTTGCCCGAGTTGTTGAGTGGTGGGTGTCAGGGGTTGTTGGGGGGTGGGTGTCGGGGTTTTTTTTGTTGAGTGGTGGGGGGTAGGGTTGTGTTGAGGGGGGTGGGTGTCAGAGTGGGGTTGAGTGGTGGGTGAAAGGGTGTTTTTGAGTGGTGGGTGTCAGGGTGTGTTGGGGGTGGGTGTCAGGGTTTTGTTGAGTTTTTGGGTTTTTAGGGGTGTTGGTGGTGGGTTGTCAGGGTGTTTTGAGGGGTGGGTGTCAGGGGTGTTGAGGGGTGGGTTCGGGTGTGTTGATTGGTGGGTTCAGGGGGTTTTGAGGGGTGGGTGTCAGGGGGGGGGTGTTTAAAGGGGTTTGGGTTTCAGGGTGTGTTGGTGGTGGGTGTCAGGGTTTTTTTGAGGGGGGGTTTGCCCGTTTGTTGAGGGTGGGTGTCAGGGTGTGTTGGGGGTGGTGGGTGTCGGGTGTTTTGAGTGGGGGGGTCCCAAGGGTGTGTTGAGTGGTGGGTTTCGGGGTTTGTGTTGGGGGTGGTGGGTGTAGAGTGTTTTTGAGTGGTGGTGCCGGGGGTGTTTTGATTTGGGGGGTTTTCGGGGTGTTTTGAGTGGTGGGTTCAGGGTGTTTTGAGTGGTGGGTGTGGGGTTTTGTGTTGAGTGGTGGGGCGTGTGTTGGGGGTGGTGGGGTAGGGTGTGTTGGTGGTGGGTGTCGGGGGTGTGTTGAGTGGGGGGGTTTCAGGGTGTGTTGAGTGGTGGGTGTCAGTGTTTTGGGGGGTGTGGGTAAGGGGTGTTTTGAGTGGTGGGTGTCGGGGTGGGGTTGAGTGGGGGGTGTCGGGGTTTGGTGTTGGGGGTGGGGGGGGTCGGGGGTGTGTTGGTGGTGGGTGCCGGGTGTGTTGAGTGGGGGGGTGTCGGGTTTTGTGTTGAGTGGGTGGGTGTCAGAGTGTGTTGAGGGGTTTGGATGCCGGGGTTGTGTTGGGGTGGGGGGGTGTCGGGTGGGGTTGAGGGGGTGGGTGTCAGGTGTGTTGAGTGGGGGGTGTCGGGGTGTTTTTGAGTGGTGGGTGTGGGGTTTGTTTTGGTGGTGGGGTCAGGGTGGGGTTTGAGTGGGGGGTTTTGCCAGGGTGTGTTGAGTGGGGGGGTGTCGGGGTTTTGGTTGAGTGGGGGGTGTCATTTGTGTTGGGGTGGTGGGTGTCAGGGTGTTTTTGAGTGGGGGGTTTCAGGGTGTTTTTGATGGTGGGTGTCAGTGTTTTGGGGGGGTTTTTTGGGTGTCAGGGTGTGTTGGTGGGGGGTTTGCCCAGGGTGTTTTGAGTGGTGGGTCCCGGGGGTGTGTTGAGTGGTGGGTTTTCCGGTTTGTTTTGATGGTGGGAGTCGGGAGTGTGTTGGTGGTGGTTTGCCAGGGTGTTTTGATTGAGTGGTGGGTTTTTCGGGGTTTGTGTTGGGGGTGGGTGTCAGGGGTTTTGAGTGGGGGTGTAGGGTGTGTTGAGTGGGGGGGTGTCGGGGTTTTGTTGAGTGGTGGATTTGGGGTGGGTTGAGTGGTGGGGGTCGGGGTGTTGTTTGAGTGGTGGGGCCCGGGTGTGTTGAGTGGTGGGTGTCAGGGTTTTTTGGGTTTTGGGGGGGTGGGGGGGTTTTTTTTTGTTGAGTGGTGGGTGTCGGGGTTTGGTTTTTATTTGGTGGGTGTCAGAGTTTTTTTGAGTGGGGGGATGCCGGGGGTTGTGTTGAGTGGTGGGTTGTCAGGGGTTGTTGATTGGGGGGTTTGTCAGGGTGTGTTGGGTGGGGGGGTGTGGGGGTGTGTTGAGGGGGTTTGGGTCCCGGGGTTTTTGGTTTTGAATGGGGGGTTTGCCGGGGTGTTGAGTGGTGGGGTCAGTGGGGTTGGGGGGGGTTTTTCAGGGTGTTTTGGGAGTGGTGGGGGGTCGGGTGGGTTGAGTGGGGGGTGTCAGGGTGTGTTGAGTGGTGGGGTCAGGGTGGGGGTTTGAGTGGTGGGTGTCGGTTTTTTGTTGAGTGGTGGGTGTCAGGGTGTGTTGGTGGTGGGTGTAGGGTGTGTTGAGTGGGGGGTTTGTCAGAGTGTGTTGAGTGGGGGGTCCCCGGGTGTTTTTAAAGTCGTGGGGTCAGAGTGTTTTTGGTGGGGGTGTAGGGGTGTTGAGTGGTGGGTGTCGGGTTTTTTAAGGGTGGGTGCCGGGGTTGTTGATGGGGGGTTCCGGGGGTGTGTTGAGTGGGGGGTTTGGTCAGGGGGGGTTTTGGGATTTGGTGGGTGTGGGTGTGTTGAGTGGGGGGTGTCAGAGTTTTTGGGGTGGGGGGGTTGTCAGAGTGGGTTGGGTGGTGGGGCCGGGGTTTGTGGTTGAGGGGGGGTCCCGGGGTTTTGTGTTGAGTGGGGGGTTTTGTCGGGGTTTGTGTTGAGTGGTGGGTGTCGGGTGTTTTTTGAGTGGTGGGTTTTTCAGGGTGTGTTGAGTGGTGGGTGTCGGGGGTTTTTGAGTGGTGGGTTTTCAGGGTGTGTTGAGTGGGGGGGGGTCAGGGTGTTTTGAGTGGGGGGTTTGTCGGGTGTTTTGGAGGGTGGGGGTTCAGGGTGTGTTGAGTGGGGGGTTTTGTCGGGGTGTGTTGAGTGGGGGTGCCCGGGTTTGTGTTGGGGGGGGTTTGTCAGGGTGTGTTGAGGGGTGGGTTTCAGGGTTTTGTTTTGGGGGTTTGGGTGTCAGAGTGTGGGGTTTGGTGGGTGCCAGGGTGTGTTGATTTGGGGGGCCCAGGGTGTGTTGAGTGGTGGGGTCCGGTGTGTTGAGGGTGGGTGCCAGGGTGTTGAGTGGGGGGTTTGTCGGGGTTTTGTGTTGGTGGTGGGTGTCAGAGTGTGTTGAGTGGTGGGTGCCAGGGGGGGGTTGAGGGGTGGGTGCCGGGTGTTTTGAGTGGGGGGTTTCGGGGTTTTGGGTTGAGTGGTGGGTGTCGGGTTTTGGGGTTGGGAATTTGGTGGGGTGTAGGGTGTTTTGAGTGGTGGGTGTCGGGGTTTGGGGTTAAAGTGGGGGGTTTTCGGGGTTTTGTGTTGAGGGGGTTGGGTGTAGGGTGTGTTGAGGGGTTTGGGTGTCAGGGTGGGTTGATTTGGTGGGTGTCAGGGTGTGTTGAGTGGGGGGGTTCAGGGTGTTTTGGGGAGTGGGGGGTTTTGTCGGGGTGTGTTGAGTGGTGGGTGTCAGGGTGTTTTGATTTGGGTGGGTTTTGTCAGGGTGTTGTTTGAGTGGTGGGTTTTAGGGTGTGTTGGTGGTGGGGGGTCAGAGTGTTTTAAAGTGGTGGGTGCCAGGGTGGTTGTTTGAGTGGTGGGGTCGGGGGTGTGTTAAAGTGGTGGGGGGCCGGGGGTTTTTGTTTGAGTGGTGGGTCCGGGGGTTGTTTTGAGTGGTGGGTGTCGGGGTGTGTTGAGGGGGTGGGTTTTGGGTGTGTTGGTGGGGGGGTGTCAGGGTGTTTTTGGGGTGGGGGGTTTTTCAGGTGTTTGAGTGGTGGGTTTTCAGGGTGTGTTAAAGTGGGGGGTTTGAAAAGAGTGTGTTGAGTGGGGGGTTTGGTCAGGGTGTTTTTGAGTGGGGGGTTTTGCCAGGGTGTTTTTGAGTGGTGGGTTTTCCAGGGGGGTTTTGGAAGTGGTGGGTGCCAGGGGGGTTTTGGTGGTGGGTGCCAGGGGTGTTGGTGGTGGATCCCAAGGTGTTTTTGATGGGGGTCCCAGAGTGTTTTGAGGGGATGGGTCCCAAAATGTCATACCCATCCCAGGTGGCACTGACCTCTTTGTGTACAAAATGTGGTCAAACTTTGTGAAAAAACTGGGGACTAAAGGCCAACACTAGTTCCACCCCCCACTTTACCTGGGTTCCTTTATCACTCACTTTTCTCTTCTCTCTTCTCTCCTTACGGGGTTTGGGAAAATTTAATTCTCCAATACGGGCTTGGGAAATTTTTGTCGTTCAGTAATTCCCCCCCATTACTTGCCCCATATAATTCTCTTTATTTTCTTATCTCTTTCCTCTGCGAATTAATGTTTGCAGTGATAGGGGGAAACTAAAAAGGCCCTTTGGGGCTAAAATTAATGCCTGGAGCGGTTTTCTATCCCGAGGAAAGCGTTTTTTTGCTTACAAATTTGTTCATAAGCAGCATCCAAATATTTTTTTGTCAAGTTGCCCGGGTTTTGTAACCACCGCCCGTGTGGTGCGGGGAAAAGGAGGGAAAACACCGTCTTTGTGGTGCTGGGAGACGTGAAACCACGTCAGTGTGGGCTAGGAGACCTGAAAACCGTCAGTGTGGGCTAGGAGCCCTGAACCACCGTCAGTGTGGTGTAGAAGAGTGAACCACCGTCGTGTAATGCTAGGGGGAGTGAAAAAAATCGCCCTTTGGGGTTTGCTAGGAGAGTGATAATTTTTGTAGGGGTATAGCCTTGGAAACAGACCCCCACCAATTGGTTTTAAAATAACGTGCGAAACACTAGGCCACTTTTTATTAAAAAACTTTTTGGCTAAAAAATTTTGCCCCAGTTTTTGGCTTGCGTGCTTTGAAAAAACAATTTTTATAGTCCCCCACAGTAGGTACTCGGGTTTCCCAAAATCCCTTTTTTGTCCCCCAGCAAAAAGGAGGGGAAGGGGACTGCCCCCCAAGTGTTTTAAAGTTTTTGTCCTTTACATGACCCGTTCGGGAAGAGAACTAAAAAGGTACCAAATTTAATAAAGCTGCAAAAAAGGAGGGGAGTGATTTCTTGCTAGCAAACCCATTATGTACCTTTTAATTGAAACTGTTAATTAATGTTAATGTAAAAAAACTTATTTACCTTTTTTTAGTATTATCTTCTATTTAGCTGTTTTTTTGTTTTTCGGGTTGAGTTCTTAATTTTTGGGTTTTTAAAGAAACAAGATATTACAAAAACCCCCAATGGAAAAATTCAAAATTGCTTTTTTGGGAAAATTTAGGTAATATACTTTTTATGTTTCTTGAAAAATTTGTGAAATGTATTTTATGTTTTCCCCTGTCCCCTAAAAAAATTTTCGTCCTTTTCCCCGGGAAATTAAGACCCCTTTAGGGGCAAATTTTCATGTTTCTGGGCCCTTTCCCCTTCCCCCCTCCCCCCCCAAAAACCCCAAGAAACCCAAAACACTCATAAACCTCCCATCCCCCTGAAAAACCCCAAACGGTCCCTTTTCTCTCAGGGTTTTCCCACGGGATAACTCTTTGGGAAAGGCCCCACCTTGTTAACACAAGTCGTGTGTAATAAGCCGCGCATGTAAATCGGAACATTTTTTAAAGGATATGTTTCGCCCACTGGGGGGTTTCTTTAGCCCAATTTGATGGGTTTTTTCCCATGGTGGGCAAAAAACGTTTTCCAAAAATACATGTCTTGACAGTCATTTAAGTTTTTGTTTTTCCACTGTGTTAACTCCCCAAAGTTTGGAAGAGAAAATTTTTTCGGTTTTTCCCAGCCAATGGTTAGTCACCCAGGAAAAACCCAAGAAAGTCATTCCCCTCAAATAGGATGTCTTATTTCCCTTTGAGATCCTTAAATTTTGTCCCAAGGATGAAACCCAACCCCCAGTCGACAACACGGGGTACCTACTTATTTTGCTAGGTAAATGGGGGAAAAGTAGAAATAAGGAAACACGCCCAATGTTTCCACCCTTGCCGGTGATCGAACCACGGACACTCAGTGTGTGAGGAGAGAGCGTTGCCTACCAGGCCAGAGACACCTTGCTAAGTCATGGGACACCTTGCCAGGCCACGGGACACGTCGCACACTAAGTCTGCTGATCTCCTGCCCTGGCATCATGCTCGAGACTCATGCACTAGCTGTACACCAGTGCTGGTCGGGCTGACGGGGGTAATAATGACCCCAAGAATTATCTCATCGCCATAAAATTAGACACATATATCCGCTGAAAAAGATAACGATGGACGTCGTTTCCTCCTCTGACCTGACGAACTTCCTCAATTTAAGATAATTGCTTCCTCGGTGGACCTTTACAGGATGTCCAGCGTACCTGGAATGGGTCCTGTGGCGTGCCCTACTTCCCTGCCTACCTCTCATATTTACGAGATCCGTGGCTGCCCTCTAGGGCTCTTTATTACTATCTAGGTATGGCTAAGATTTTGTTTGAATTATTACCCCCCCCCGAGGGGGGTAATAATCCAAATAATCCAAATAATCCGAGGGTTATTTACATGGATAACCCACGAAATACAATTTATTGCTTCTTATTTCTACTGTGAGCATTTAAATCTGTTCTTCAGGATGCGATCCACAGCAATCTGCTAACAACCAGGTAGATATTTACTGCTAGGTTAAAAGGGACAGCAGATTTAAGAAGACATACCCATACATCTCTATCCCGTCCAAAAATAATACCTGGGTTCTTCAAAGGGCCAGTTCGCCATTCTTTGTTTTATCCGTCGTATTATGATAGTATACTGGCTGAAGTATACCGACGGAATTCAGCGATGAAGAATTGTTCATGTGCAACATATGGCTACCTTTATTTGTAGACGTTTACAAATACAGATAACCAGATGCTGCACATGTGTCTAATTCTTCATCTTGTCGGTATTATACTCCATTCGTGTACAAAATTCAGTGGTCATGACCCACCTAGCCTTTAAGCCTTAATATAGCAAGTTAGTAATCCCCTCTTACTTCAGTCATGGGTCTCCAGTGTTTAGTGGTTGCCTTTTTTCCTCCAGTTATTTGCTGATGGTTTCAAGAAGTGTCGCCCTTGCGGCCCGGTCTCTGACCAGGTCTACATAATCAGGAATGAAATGTTGCTGAGAAAAAAGAAATACACAGGGAAGAAAAGATAAATATGTAGTGGATGTGGGTACAGTAGAATTATGTAAGATTCAACTGTTATCTTTCATGATCGCGAGGCAGGAAAAAAGATCAGCAACCCAACCAGAGTGTAAAACATTTGATTGGCTTCCGTTTCACGCTCAATACGAGTATGAGTGTACGTCTCTGGGTGGTGGTTGTTTACCAACCTGAAGGCATCACACACACGAGAAAATAAAACAAAAAAGCCTAGTTAATGTTTTTCCTTCCTCTGCCTCGCCTAAGGTCTTTTTTGATCATCTATTGGACAGCCTCTGGATCTGTAGGCCTAAGATTAAATTAAAAACAAATGCTGTTGCCGAAAATCTTTTTTTCCGGCTCTCTTAGTTTTGGAATGTGGCCTTTGAGGAGGAAAAGTGGGTCACAGACACCAAGGACGTTACCAAATATTATATCTTTCCACATTCTCCCATAACCCTCCCGTCCTCCACCATAATTCCCCCTACCTCCCTACCTCCCCCCTACCATGCGGGGAAGAGGAGGTTCCGTTGCAACTCTGCTGCAACGGAACCCTTAAAGCTTCAGTAGCTAGTGAACCCATAGTGGAATACTTGAGTATGTCCTCACCGACCTACTGAAGTTTCTCAGCTTTTATTTGTGCAACCCATTCTGTGTGAAAGAGACAACTAGCTTGCGTTTCCATAATTTGACTACCATACTAAATATGGTAGAAGCACGCTTCTGATGCATCCAATGTCGTTAAAAATAAAAACTCGGTGTCATGAGCCTGTGTCTAGATGGTCATGTCAGTCAATGTCACAAGGCCTTGTGCCGGTAATATGCCATGTTACTCAGTCAGTGTCAAGCGGATAATTAAGCAGTATATTATTGCTGTCAGTGTGAATAATAACTTTCTCGACATGAGCGATTGCTGCATTTTGTGTTCTCATCTCCTTCTGTGTGATATAAAGCCAGGAATCTGGAAGCCGCTTATGAGGCGGCGGGGTTATCGGAAACCCACGAGCTGCGCGTGTGGACGAGGACAGTGACCAACTCTTGTTGACATTCTCGGACCTTCGATGTATTTATGAAAGCTTATTAAAGAGGAAGAAATTAAGAGAGAGAGAGAGGAGGAGAGAGAGAGAGAGAGAGAGAGAGAGAGAGAGAGAGAGAGGGAGAGAGAGAGAGAGAGAGAGAGAGAGAGAGAGAGAGAGAGAGAGAGAGAGAGAGAGAGAGGCACATTATTTTATGATAAACCCGCATTAGCATTATACAGCGCCTGAGAAGAATGGAAGGTAATGTAGTTTGATCCGAGAAAGGGAATGGGAGCTCTAACTCCGAGGATCAAGAGTCCTCCATCGGCATCAAGGCGCCCGTTCTTCCCTGTTTCTCTTGAATGGTCATATGATATATATTGAAGTATTAAGTCATTCATTGAGGATATGTTTCGCCCACCAGGGTCCAGTGGGATTCCTAGCTTTTAAGCTCTAAGAATCCCGCTAATTGACAGCTACACTGAACAACAAATGCACAGCAATTACACTGCTCGGCAATTACACTGCACAACAATTGCATGGCACACTTCCATAGTGCCGTCGACACAAATGTGTCATATGAAAGTGGTAAGCCAGGAGCCGTAATGTTATTTTGGCTGGCGTCACACTAGTGAATTTTCTCATTGTCATGATTAAGTCTTCGACTCTGCGTAGATAGTCTCTACAGGGGCGAGCGAGCGAGCGGGCGAGCGGGCGAGAGAGCCAGAGAGAGAGAGAGAGAGAGAGAGAGAGAGAGAGAGAGAGAGAGAGAGACTCAGTGCAGGTAATCTGTATATGGACGCAAGAGAGATAGATAGCCTCTTCAAGGCAGGGAGAGAGCCTCTGCTTATATAAATAGTCTCTTCAGAACCAGATAAAAGAGAACCTTCTGCTATACCATAATACTTTTAACTATCTAGAAAGAATTGAAAGTATCAAAAATTATGGCAAGGATTTCTTAGCAGATAGGTTCTTGGTAGGTCTCCTGTTGTCTACTTTTCCCACCTCTCTCCCTCTCTCTCTCTCTCATCCATACGAGCTACGGAGGTCTATTGAAGAGTTTCAGTCTTGTCATACCAGGTTCCTGGAAAGCTGTGGTGGCATCAGGCACAGCCTTGTCGAAATTACGGTTATTGTCTGCTGTGTTCCTCTGGTTTCTTGCTCTCAATCGTAATGCAGTATGTAATTTTCTTGTTACTGCTCTCTCTCTCTCTCTCTCTCTCTCTCTCTCTCTCTCTCTCTCTCTCTCTCTCTCTCTCTCTCTCTCTCTCTCTCTCTCTCTCTCTCTCTCTCTCTCTCTCTCTCTCTCAATTTAAAAGAAATTACCTTTCCTTTTTTTCTTTCTCTGCTCGACCCGTTTCTGTGTTGTTTTTCACTGCTGTTCCTCTGACTCTGACTCCTCCCACTCTGGTTTTTAGCCTCTTGTTTCGCCACTTTCTCTTAGTCCCCTCCCTTCTCCTCTTTTCTCCCTTCTCCCGCCTCTTCCTCTTCTCTAATTTTTATTCCTCTTTCTCCCATTTTTCCTCCTTTTCGATCGTACTCTCCTTTTCATTCTCTCTTTCTCTTTGTCTGTCTGTCTGTCTGTCTCTCTCTATCTCTCTCTCTCTCTCTCTCTCTCTCTCTCTCTCTCTCTCTCTCTCTCTCCTCTCTCTCTCTCTCTCTCTCTCTCTCTCTCTCTCCTGTCACTTCCCCACACACACCTTTTCTTCTTCCTCTTCATTTTTTCTTATGTTAACCTAATTTTCCTTTACTCCATTTCTTCGTTTAGCTACTGCAACATTTTTCTTCCTCACTGCTGTCCCCACCTTTCATATAGCTGTGTTGCTTTTTACCGTCTTCCCGTCTTACCACTTCCTCTTTCTCCTCCTCCTCTCCTCCTCCTCCTCCTCCTCTCCTCCTCCTCCTCCTCCTCCTCCTCCTCCTCCTCCTCCTCCTCCTCCTCCTCCTCCTCCTCCTCCTCCTCCTCCTCCTCCTCCTTCTCTTCCTCCTCCTCCTCCTCCTCTTCCTCCTCTTCCTCTGCCCCCTCCTCTTCCTCGTCTACCACACTTTCTTCTTCTCCCCTCTGCCACTTCTACTTCGCCCTCCTCTAACTTCACGTTGCTCTTCTCCACCTCTACTTCGTCCACCTTCATCTCTTCTTTGCCCTCTTCCTCCTCCTCCTCCTCTTCCCCCTCCTCCTCTACCTCTCTCCTCCCTCACCTGGTCATGCAAATATTTACGTAGTTGAAGACCCACCTATACATTATTGCGTCAAGTATCGCCAATGTATATTGATAGCACTTCAACGTTCGCCACACTTATCTCTCTTCACCCATCCACCTACTGTCACCCACTTTAGTGTGCAAGTGTCCACTCAGCCACTTAGGTGATTATTTAGAACCTGAAGCACCCAAGTTAGTGCCTCTGGAATCATTGCAACATCAACAGTGATACTGTTGATGCTGCGATAATGCAGTACCTTAGAAACATGATTATGTATACACTCTAGTGTATATTTATATACAGTAGTGTATGTTTATACACAGTGTATATTTATATACAACAGTGTATGTTTAAATTCACTAGTGTATGTTTATATATACTGTTACTATATGTTAATATGTACTCGAATATTTATACACATTAGTGTGTATTTACATACACTATTTTATATTTATATACAAGAGTGTATGTTTATATACACTATTGTAGATTCATATACACTAGTGTATTCTTATATACACTAGTGTGTATTTCTATATACAAGTACATATTTTTATACACCAGTGTATAAAAATATGCACTTGTGTATATCTCTATTTAGCAGTACATATTCCTACAAATCATTGTATTTTCTATACAGCAGTGTATATTTCTACAAATCATTGTATATATCTATACAAGAGTGTATGCTGAAAACTCGCACTTAAAGAACTTTATGACGACGTTTCGCTCCGTCCTAGACCATTGTCATGTCACAACGAGATCGAGAAAGTATTATCTTCTGTCCTTTTTTACTTTTCTCTCCCTTGTTATGACTTGACAATGGTCTAGCATTGAGCGAAACGTGGTCACAAGGTCCCTTTTCTTAGCGACCTGTTACAACCATGGTATATTGAATTTTTATATACTAGTTGGACTCTTCTTAGGCCGGCGGGGCGAGTCAATAGTTTGTAAATTTCGGACCATCTTGCCACGGGTCGAGTCCTCTTCCCTCCCTCGTTTAAGAATTCTGTAGAACACACCTACACTCACGGCTGTTCTGGTGCACACATGGTCATTAATGTGGTATACGTACACAGACATTTGGGTTGGTGTACACAGATATTTTTTTATCCCTGATGTACACTGTAATTTGGCTTGGAACTCACTCAGACAGCTGTTCCAGTGTACATACACAGACATATGGCTTGGTGTATACTGACAGTTGGTGTGGTGTATACTGACAGTTGGTGTGCTGCATACTGACTGTTGGTGTGGTGTATACTGACTGTTGGTGTGGTATATACTGACTGTGTTGTGGTTTAGCAGCGACGACGATGTTCTCAGTAGCGAGGTATCGTAGTGTTGCTGTCTCAGACAAGTATTATTGTGCCAATATTCAGGGCCTACAGTACCAGTTATTAGATAGGTACGACACGTGTAACCACTCTGGCTTGGTCTGTGTAGTTAGGCTTGGTCTGTGTAGCGTGGCTTGGTGTGTGTAGTGTGGCTTGGTGTGTATAGTGTGGCTTGGTCTGTCTAGTGTGGCTTGGTCTGCGAAGTGTGGCTTTGTGTGTGTAGTGTGGCTTGGTGTGTGTAGTGTGGCTTGGTCTGTGTAGTGTGACTTGGTCTGTGTAGTGTGGCTTGGTGTGTGTAGTGTGGCTTGGTGTGTGTAGTGTGGCTTGGTGTGTGTAGTGTGGCTTGGTGTCTAGTGTGGCTTGGTGTGTGTAGTGTGGCTTGGTGTGTGTAGTGTGGCTTGGTGTGTGTAGTGTGGCTTGGTGTGTGTGTAGTGTGGTTTGGTGTGTGTAGTGTGGCTTGGTGTGTGTGTAGTGTGGCTTGGTGTGTGTAGTGTGGCTTGGTGTGTGTGTAGTGGGGCTTGGTGTGTGTAGCGTGGATTGGTGTGTGTGTAGTGGGGCTTGGTGTGTGTAGTGTGGCTTGGTGTGTGTAGTGTGGCTTGGTGTGTGTAGTGTGGCTTGGTGTGTGTGTGTAGTGTGGTTTGGTGTGTGTGTAGTGTGGCTTGGTGTGTGTGTGTAGTGTGGCTTGGTGTGTGTAGTGTGGCTTGGTGTGTGTGTAGTGGGGATTGGTGTGTGTAGTGTGGATTGGTGTGTGTGTAGTGGGGCTTGGTGTGTGTAGTGTGGCTTGGTGTGTGTAGTGTGGCTTGGTGTGTGTAGTGTGGCTTGGTTTGTGTAGTGTGACTTGGTGTGTGTAGTGGGGCTTGGTGTGTGTAGTGTGGCTTGGTGTGTGTAGTGTGGCTTGGTGTGTGTAGTGGGGCTTGGTGTGTGTAGTGTGGCTTGGTGTGTGTGTAGTGTGGCTTGGTGTGTGTAGTGTGGCTTGGTGTGTGTAGTGTGACTTGGTGTGTGTAGTGTGGCTTGGTGTGTGTGTAGTGTGGTTTGGTGTGTGTGTAGTGTGGCTTGGTGTGTGTAGTGTGGCTTGGTGTGTGTAGTGTGACTTGGTGTGTGTAGTGTGGCTTGGTGTGTGTAGTGTGGCTTGGTGTGTGTAGTGTGGCTTGGTGTGTGTAGTGGGGCTTGGTGTGTGTAGTGTGGCTTGGTGTGTGTGTAGTGTGGCTTGGTGTGTGTAGTGTGGCTTGGTGTGTGTAGTGTGACTTGGTGTGTGTAGTGTGGCTTGGTGTGTGTGTAGTGTGGTTTGGTGTGTGTGTAGTGTGGCTTGGTGTGTGTAGTGTGGCTTGGTGTGTGTAGTGTGGCTTGGTGTGTGTAGTGTGGCTTGGTGTGTGTAGTGTGGCTTGGTGTGTGTGTAGTGCGGCTTGGTGTGTGTAGTGTGGCTTGGTGTGTGTGTGTGTGTGTGTAGTGTGGCTTGGTCTGTACACTGTTACTTGGGTTGTACACTGTTAATTGGGCTGTGCTGTGTTACCTGGCCTGTGCTGTGTTACCTGGCCTGTGCTGTGTTACCTGGCCTGTGCTGTGTTACTTGGCCTGTGCTGTGTTACCTGGCCTGTGCTGTGTTACTTGGCCTGTGTGGTGTTACTTGGCCTGTGCTGTGTTACTTGGCCTGTGTGGTGTTACTTGGCCTGTGTGGTGTTACTTGGCCTGTGTGGTGTTACTTGGCCTGTGTGGTGTTACTTGGCCTGTGCTGTGTTACTTGGCCTGTGTGGTGTTACTTGGCCTGTGTGGTGTTACTTGGCCTGTGTGGTGTTACTTGGCCTGTGCTGTGTTACTTGGCCTGTGCTGTGTTACCTGGCCTGTGCTGTGTTACCTGGCCTGTGCTGTGTTACTTGGCCTGTGCTGTGTTACTTGGCCTGTGCTGTGTTACCTGGCCTGTGCTGTGTTACTTGGCCTGTGTGGTGTTACTTGGCCTGTGTGGTGTTACTTGGCCTGTGCAGTGTTACTTGATCTGTGAAGTGTTACTTGATCTGTGAAGTGTTACTTGGTCTGTGCAGTGTTACTTTGCCTATGCAGTGTTACTTGGCCTGTGCGGTGTTACTTTACATGTGCTGTGTTACTTGACCTGTGCAGTGTTACTTGATCTGTGAAGTGTTACTTGGTCTGTGCAGTGTTACTTGATCTGTGAAGTGTTACTTGATCTGTGAAGTGTTACTTGGTCTGTGCAGTGTTACTTGGCCAGTGTGGTGTTACTTGGCCTGTGCGGTGTTACTTGGCCTGTGCAGTGGTACTTGGTCTGTGCAGTGTTACTTCTCTTGTGTAGTGTGTGAAGCTGCCGTGTAACTGGCTGGTCCGGCCTCGCCTGCTACACATGCCAGCTGACCCACCATGAAATGGCAAAGTATCACATTAGCAGCATTGCAGCGCCCAAGACTTATAACAGTTTCTATTGGTAGTTGCTGAAGGGCCAACTGATGTAAGTCTTCTTGTTCACGAGGAGAGACAGCCTCACCCAACCCAACCTAGGTTGAAGCTACGTAGTGTATTTTTAATGTGCCAGTAGCATGTGTGTGCCCTCGAGACCATTGTAAAAAAAAGTATTTATGTGCTATGTACGTAAAATTTAAAAAAGAATCATGAACTTAGAAATGGTAGCAATGTGGTTATGTTCTGCCGAGTGAACAATGGGCAACAGGTGTTAGGATATATGTCTCACCCTGGATTTAACCCGAGTCCTTTCGGTTGTGAGCCTAAGGTTGTAGCGCCGCCTGCCTGCTCTACCTTCCCTGGCCGCTTTCTCAATTTTACACAACCCGAAACCAGATACAGTTAATTCCATTTTCGAACACTGTTATTAATGACTATCGCGGAAGAAAATCTTTTAAAACTTAATAATTTCCCTGCAATCGAAAGATTTAATTCATTATGGTTACAAGAATAATCACCAATGAATTAATCCTGAAGAAATTTCTCCCCAACTCCGACGTCTCTTTTGGACAAAAACTCGACGCAATATGAACGGCGTCGGTGGTGTGTGATCAGCTCGGATACGCTTTTCAGGTGTCCGGCCGTTCTAATTTTATCTCCGGAGATATGACAGTTTGAAAGTCCTTGTCGAGGCTGGCATGAGCCAGCCTCTCCCAGGAACATTTACACGGGAGACCTGGAGATTGTGGGAGTTGAGATTGTAAGCGCTGGCGGCTGATTGCTGACCTCAAAGGAGTGGAAAGTCAGTTATGTGAATTTGAAATTATATATGTATTATTATTGTTGTTGTTGTTGTTGTTGTTGTTGTTGTTGGTGGTGGTGGTGGTGGTGGTGGGTGGTGGTGGTGGTGGTGGTGGTGGTGTTATTATGATGATTATTATTAGCAATAACAGTATCATCCTAAGACAATACTTACACATTTATATATCGTCCGAGGTGAACCACGTCACGGAAATTTTCATATTTCTCCTGACAAAATATAGCCACATTATTATTATTATTATTATTATTAGTAGTATTATTAGTAGTAGTAGTAGTAGTAGTAGTAGTAGTAGTAGTAGTGGTGGTGGTTGGTGGTGGTGGTGGTGGTGTGGTCGTGGTGGTGGTGGTCGTGGTAGTTGTTGTTGTTATTGTTGTTGATGTTGTTGTAGTGTAATAGTAGTATAAGTTTAGTAGGTGTGTCACTGTAATTAAATCTCTAAGATACAAAAGTTCATCAATATTTAAAAATGTCCAGAATCTCTCACAGTTTAGTTTCCTCTTTTAATTTGTTTATCATATTGGCGATGTCATTTAAAAGTGTGGTGTTGCCGGAGCGGTCACTTCTTCACTCATAACACGCACGATAAATCCTCCTCAAGATGGAGCTTATCGTCTTAATCCATCTTG
The DNA here is from genome assembly GCF_026875155.1 of Cherax quadricarinatus. Classification (NCBI taxonomy): domain Eukaryota; kingdom Metazoa; phylum Arthropoda; class Malacostraca; order Decapoda; family Parastacidae; genus Cherax; species Cherax quadricarinatus. The sequence continues at coordinate 19,011,567 of NC_069406.1, forward strand.
TTAACATCTTGCATCTGTCTGCGTCTTATATCCAGTTACTCCTTCAGACTCTAGTCTACTGATGACATCCAGAGTTCAGGCAAATCTCTTTATCAGCAGATCAACGACATAAGACTTCACAACACCTTATCAACTTCAAAGGCTCACTCGGACATTTGCGGTTAGCGGTCAGGTCTCGGGGTTCGGTGTTCGCTGTATGATGTTAGCGGTTCAGCTTTCTCCGGCTCGGTGTTCGCGGTGGTGTGTTCGTACTATGGTGTCAGACCTCTCTGTAAGGACACAACGCTATGGTATCGAGGTTTTCCCAGATGAACTTTTTCCTTGTGCATGATAAGTTCCCATAGCCTGCGTGGGTGATAAACGGTACACTAATGCTCGTAGCCTCGCATGTGGTCTCCTGATAGTGGAAAATCTTAATGCAAATCTGTGCGCTGTGATGCGTAGGTGGTCCAGCCGTGGCTGAAGAGTGCTTTGTTTGGCGGGCCCCGGGCTGCCCTCAGCCAAAACCCACTGTAATACACGATAATTGGCTATTAAGTCTCTTCCTATCACGACCTCTCTTCATCAGGCCCCACCATCTCTCACGCTTATCGCGATATAGAACAAAAGTGTCATCCGAAATCGTTCTTCTTAGCTTTTTGTGATTAAGTTCTCTTCTGATGCTTGCCTCAGAGGTCCTGGGGAAGTCCCAGGGTTGCACGCAGGATATCATCTCAAGAAATAAGATATCTGAAAGAAAAAGGTAGTAGGTATTAAACTCTCGTGAATATTGAATGAGTCTTAACATTATATAAATTTAATCTGGATAAAGTTGCATAGTCTTCTGGGCTTAGTGTTTACAAAATTGTTCATGAAGAACAAAGAAGGGGTGGGATTATCTTATATCAGGGAGAATTTGTTCAGACTTAGTCATATAATAACCAATTGGGTGAAGCTTTTAGTCATGAAATAGAAGCCTTCCCCTGGCTTACCTATTCACCCTATAAAAAAATTCCACTTGTATGATCTTTACTTAATGTATGGTGAGCCAGTGTTAACTAGAAAAAGTTTCTGCCTCGCTTAATTCTTTTTCTTTTGTATTACATGGAACGTTGAAGCAGTGTGTGTCGTTGAGAGTAAGGAGTGGTGAAGGCTCACCCTTCTGAAGCAGTGTGTGTCGTTGACAGTAAGGAGTGGTGAAGGCTAACGCTCCTGAAGCAGTGTGTGTCGTTGAGAGTAAGGAGTGGTGAAGGCTCACCCTTCTGAAGCAGTGTGTGTCGTTGACAGTAAGGAGTGGTGAAGGCTAACGCTCCTGAAGCAGTGTGTGTCGTTGAGAGTAAGGAGTGGTGAAGGCTCACCCTTCTGAAGCAGTGTGTGTCGTTGACAGTAAGGAGTGGTGAAGGCTAACGCTCCTGAAGCAGTGTGTGTCGTTGAGAGTAAGGAGTGGTGAAGGCTCACCCTTCTGAAGCAGTGTGTGTCGTTGACAGTAAGGAGTGGTGAAGGCTAACGCTCCTGAAGCAGTGTGTGTCGTTGAGAGTAAGGAGTGGTGAAGGTTCACCCTCCTGAAGCAGTGTGTGTCGTTGAGAGTAAGGAGTGGTGAAGGTTCACCCTCCTGAAGCAGTGTGTCGTTGAGAGTAAGGAGTGGTGAAGGTTCACCCTCCTTCGCTAATCCTGTGTATAACTAAATGCCGTGAGACAACGTAAAACATTTTCCAGTCAAGAAGTACTTGGCGTAAGTACCTGGTTTAGCAGTGACCGTCATGGCAGTACAAGGCATCACCACCATGCAACTTAACACCGCTTGCAAGACACTTGACGGTTGCAACTCCATTCTGTCAGTCACATGTCTGTAAAGTTACTTCAGGCAACAAATTACACTTTATCGGTGATAACAAGCTACGCTCTAATGAAAGCTAGAGCCAACTAGTTATTAGTCAAGATATTAAGATACATTAATTATAAGCGACTTTAGTAGTAACTTGTAAGACTCTTCCTAGACCAGTTATGTTTCCCTGCGAGAAATGCCATCTGATTGCAGCCCAAGTTCCATTAGCACAGATTTGTTTCAGTGTTTGCTAGAAAGTGTTGAAAAGTTAAGGGTACTTAAGGCGCTTGCTTGGCAGGCACAGTGCCCACAAGCAGGGCAATACACACTTATGGCACACCAGGCCTTTATTACACTCCATTTCGTTCAGAGAAGACCTTTTTTTTCCAAGTCATTTATTTTCAAGTCATGTCTGGAGAACTCCCGCCTCAGAGCCCAGGATTGTGTAATAAAAGCTAGCTCCCCTGTCTCTCTATCACCCTACACGAGGTATTAAGAAACACAAGGATTTTTTCTTATCTCTAGTGATCTAAATTGCACTAGTCACTGTGTGACGGTGGTGCAGGTGACGGTGGCGCAATGTGATGGTGGCGTAGTGTGACGGTGGCGCAGAGTGATGGTCGCGCAGTGTGATGGTGGCGCAGTGTGATGGTGCAGTGTGATGGTGGCGCAGTGTGATGGTGGTGCAGTGTGATGGTGGTGCAGTGTGATGGTGGCGCAGTGTGATGGTGGCGCAGTGTGATGGTGGCGCAGTGTGATGTGGTGCAGTGTGACGGTGGCGCAGTGTGACGGTGGCGCAGTGTGACGGTGGCGCTGTGTGATGGTGGCGCAGTGTGATGGTGGTGCAGTGTGATGGTGGCGCAGTGTGATGGTGGCGCAGTGTGATGGTGGTGCAGTGTGACGGTGGCGCAGTGTGACTGGCGCAGAGTGATGGTGGCATAGTGTGACTGTGGCGCAGAGTGATGGTCGCGCAGTGTGATGGTGGCGCAGTGTGATGGTGCAGTGTGATGGTGGCGCAGTGTGATGGTGGTGCAGTGTGATGGTCGCGCAGTGTGATGGTGGCGCAGTGTGACGGTGGCGCAGTGTGACGGTGGCGCAGTGTGACGGTGGCGCAGTGTGACGGTGGCGCAGTGTGATGGTGGCGCAGTGTGACTGGCGCAGAGTGGTGGTGGCATAGTGTGACTGTGGCGCAGAATGATGGTCGCGCAGTGTGATGGTGGCGCAGTGTGATGGTGCAGTGTGATGGTGGCGCAGTGTGATGGTGGTGCAGTGTGATGGTCGCGCAGTGTGATGGTGGCGCAGTGTGATGGTGGCGCAGTGTGACGGTGGCGCAGTGTGACGGTGGCGCAGTGTGACGGTGGCGCAGTGTGATGGTGGCGCAGTGTGACTGGCGCAGAGTGATAGTCACGCAGTGCGATGGTGGCGCAGTGTGACGGTGGCGCAGTGTGACGGTGGCGCAGTGTGACGGTGGCGCAGTGTGACGGTGGCGCAGAGTGATAGTCACGCAGTGTGATGGTGGCACAGTGTGATGGTGGTGCAGTGTGAGGTGCGCAGTGTGATGGTGGCGCAGGAGTGTGATGGTGCGGTGCAGTGTGACGGTGGCGCAGTGTGACGGTGGCGCAGTGTGACGGTGGCGCAGTGTGATGGTGGCGCAGTGTGACTGGCGCAGAGTGATAGTCACGCAGTGCGATGGTGGCGCAGTGTGACGGTGGCGCAGTGTGACGGTGGCGCAGTGTGACGGTGGCGCAGTGTGACGGTGGCGCAGAGTGATAGTCACGCAGTGTGATGGTGGCACAGTGTGACGGTGGCACAGTGTGACGGTGGCACAGTGTGACGGTGGCACAGTGTGACGGTGGCTCAGTGTGACGATAGCACAGTGACAACTTTACTAAATTTCAAAGATCGTGTCGCTGCTGACTGAGTGATCTTAAGATTATTAAAGTAAATAACATAGGTTAAGTTAGGTAAGATTCGTCAGGAAACAAGACAAGTGTTTCCTGACGCGGGTCTTAGTTACATGATGACCCGCCACTGCAGCTGTTGGTCATCTGACCGAAACCTTACTGCTCCACCTCTTTAAAATTTATGGTTATAATTACAGCCATTTCATTTTTTAACGTAAGTATTCTTCAGGATTACCTTACCAGCGCTTCTCTTAAAGTTTCTAGCATTGTGTTGGATACTGCCTCCCATGTATCAATCTCCCTCACTCGTACACCAATGTTATTCTAGCATATAACTTATATATTTATTTCCAAACCCTTTGGAAGTGTTTGTTTAATATTCTTCAGCTGTAAGAATCCATTTATATGTGCCTCTTACCCCTAGGAACTCCTAATATGTCCTTTCTATCATTTGAAAGTGTCATAATTAGCAGGCAGATACCTTGTGCTTAATTGCCAACACGGGCTTAGGACTTCACACAAATGTGACGTCTCAATTTCAGAACCGACTGAATTTATTTCGACTAGAAAGTTTTCCTGTTGTTTCATCACTTTAAACTAACAAAAACAAGAACCCTTACCTACTCTTGGATCTTCTGCAGCGCCTAATTTTTCCTGTTGCTGCTTCCTTGCAACTGACTCCTGAGAGGAAAATCCTGAGTCAATGACTTGGGAAATCATTTGTTTTTCCCCTCACGCAATTGTCTGGGTACACAAGAGGTCCAAATTAGGTCGGCTTTTGTCATGTAACTGTTGTTGCTTTCCTTGCTGATGTTACTCTAACTGGCGTTACTTTGTCTAGTATAGAGGCAGTTATTAATGACGAGAATAATGGGCCGTTGCAGGTTAGGGGAACATTTGTTAATTTTCACTGGCAATGATTGTAGGTCAGACCCTTGAGGTGGGCCATAGATTTAACATTGGAGCTATGGAAGATATTCTCCGTACCTAGACTGTGGTGTTGCTGCTGTGTCAGACGAGTACCGTTGCATTTAAGGTATAATACCGACAAGTTGACGTACAAAACACACGTACAGAAACTAGGTATGGATAACTAAAGTGCAATAAGGAGAAGAGGATTTCAGAAGGGGATCAAAATATACAGACTAATTAATCTTCTGAGTTTTCAATCTCCATGTGGGTTATTACTGAGCAACCTGGGTATCTTTACTGAGAGAAGTTTCCCTTGCACATTTGACAACATCTTCAACAGCTACATCTTTCTACAGCTTCCACAATTCTTAATTCTTGTTGCGTCACATATGAGAGGGCGAGACCTCGCAGCGAGAGTAATGTACGTCGAAGTGGACAGAGACTGGTGGCTCCACCACCCCTTTGGCTGAATGACCCACACGCATTTAGCGCTTCTCGTAAATATTATCTACGCCGTACTTAATATATTCTACATTACCAAAATGCTTGAGTAATCACTATTAAAAAAGCGGAACGTTGTAACTCTCAATTTAGTCAAAATTAAATGAAAGCATCGGTACAAAACAGATGAAAATAACACAAACTATTGCGGGGGTAAATGTATGCAAGATACTGTGTTAGATACAGTGTACACCTGCACCTTACTGTTGAGAATAACTGTTACCGGGGAAGTGATAGGGAGGGCGTGGTGGTGTTCCTGATGTGGGCGTTGTGTTGCTGGTGTGGGCGTGGTGCCCGGGAAAAAGGGGGCGCTAATGAAGGATGGTGGGAAATCCTGCGGCAATTGCCTCAAAGGTGTCTCGCTGTTCTGAGAGTACTACAGGTGTCCTGCTGTTTTGGGAGTCTTGCAGGTGTCCTGCTGTTTTGGGAGTCCTGCAGGTGTCCTGCTTTTTTGGGAGTCCTGCAGGTGGCCTGCTGTTCTGGGAGTCCTGCAGTTGTCCTGCAATAAGGTCGCAATTGCTTTCATGCTACCTCAAACCGCCTGCCAGGACCTTCCCTGCGGTCTCCTGCGACACCATCCATACACCAGACCTTCCCTGCGGTCTCCTGCGACACCATCCACACACCAGACCTCCCCTGCGGTCTGCGGATACTTCCACACACCAGACCTCCTCTGCGGCCTCCTGCGGCCTCCTGTGGCCTCCTGCGGCACTTGTCTTGCTCTCAGCATAGCAATGTATGATAACTGAGACACTTGTGCAGCACTTGTGGAAACGTTTCGCCAGCCAGTGGCTTCCTCAGTCCAATACGGAGAAGAATGGTGGAAGATCAGGAGGAGTTTGAGGTAATTAGTCCCTCAGCCTGGAGTCTACTGCAGTGGATATTCGCCATTATGAGAAGGTACATTAGGAGTTATATTCCTGGAGTGAGGTGATGTAGATGACACTACTGGAGTATGTTAGATGACACTACTGGAGTGTAATAGATGACACTACTGAAGTGTGGTAGATGACACTACTGGAGTGTGGTAGATGACACTACTGGAGTGTGGTAGATGACACTGCTGGAGTGTGGTAGATGAAACTACTGGAGACAGGTAGATGACAGTACTGGAGCATTGCAGATGACACTACTGGAGTATGGTAGGTGACACTACTGGAGTATGGTAGATGACACTACTGGAGTATGGTAGGTGACACTACTGGAGTATGGTAGATGACACTACTGGAGTATGGTAGATGACACTACTGGAGTGTGGTAGATGACACTACTGGAGTGAGGTGACATAGATGACGCTACCTGAGTGAGGTGACGTAGATGACACTACTGGAGTGAGGTAGATAGCACTACTGGAGTAAGGTTATGTAGATGACACTACTGGAGTGATGTTGATGACACTACTGGAATGAGATGAGGTAGACGACACTACTGGAGTGAGGTAGATGACAGTACTGGAGTGAGATGAGGTAGACAACACTACTGGAGTGAGGAGATATAGATGACACTTTTGGAGTGAGGTAGATGACACTACTGGAGTGATGTAGATGACACTATTGGAGTGAGTAAAGTAGATGACACTACTGGAATGAGGAAGATGACACTATTGGAGTGAGATGAGGTAGATGACACTACTGGAGTGAGATGAGGTAGATGACACTACTGGAGTGAGGTTGATGACACTACTGGAGTGAGATGAGGTAGATGACACTACTGGAGTGATGTAGATGACACTATTGGAGTGAGTAAAGTAGATGACACTACTGGAATGAGGAAGGACATATTGGAGTGAGATAGGTAGATGACATACTGGAGTGAGATGAGGTAGAACACTACTGGAGTGAGGAGTAGATGACACTTGGAGTGAGGTGATGACACTATGGAGTAGATGAGAGGACACTATGGAGTGAGATGAGGTAGATGACACTACTGGAGTGAGATGAGGTAGATGGCACTGCTGGAGTGAGATGAGGTAGATGGCACTGCTGGAGTGAGATGAGGTAGATGACACTACTGGAGTGAGATGAGGTATGGATGGACTGAGGAGTGAATGGAGGTAGATGGCAGTTTGGAGTGAGAGAGTAGATGACACACTGGAGTGAGATGAAGATGGCACTGCTGGAGTGAGATGAGGTAGATGACACTACTGGAGTGAGATGAGGTAGATGGCACTGCTGGAGTGAGATGAGGTAGATGACACTACTGGAGTGAGGTTGATGACACTACTGGAGTGAGGCTTGGGTAGTGAAGGACAGAAGAGATAAGAGTGAGGAAAGCGGAAGATGAGAGGAGGAAGAGGACTGAGGAGTGGATGAGGAAGAGGAGGGAGGAGAGAGGAGGAGGAGAGGAGTAGAGGACGAGGAGGGGAGGGAGGAGGAGAGGTAGGATGACGGAGGGGGAGAGGAGGATGGCGAGGGAGGTGTAGGAGGGGAAAGGGAAGGAGGTAGATGGCATTGGAGGAGAGAGGTAGATGGCAGAGTGTGAGTGAGAGAGCTTGATGACAAACGACGAGGAGGTTGGAGGAGGAAAGGAATGGAAGTGAGGAGGAAATGACGGAGGATGTGAGAGAGAGATGGAGGAGAGAGAGGAAGGAATGAGGAGGGATGGAGAGGGAGGGAGGAGGAGGCGGAGGGACGAGGAGGAGAGAGGAGGAGGACGAGGAGGAGACGAGAGGGATGGACGGGGAGGGAGGACGAGGAGGGGAAGAGAGGGAGGGAAGAGATGGAGGAGAGGGTTTGGAGGAGAGGAGGATGGACGGGAGGATGAGGGTGAGATTGCACATGGAGAGGAGACTATGGAGGGGAGGAGAGGGACGGAGTGAGGGAGGAGGACAGGAGTGGATGAGGAGGAGGATGGAGGGGAGGGAAGGACGGGAGGTGAGATGGGGAGGATTGGAGGAGGAGGGATGGACGGGAGGGATGGAGGGATGGGTAGGAGGGGAGGAGATGGACGGGAGGGATGGACGGCGAGGGATGGACGGGGTAGAGATGGAGGGGAGGGATGGCACTGTGGAGTGGATGACGGGAGAGATAGGACGGGAGGGATGGACCTGGGGGAGTGAGGACGGGGTGGAAAAGAAGACGGGGAGGAAGGAGAGGGAGAGAAGACGGAGGAGGAATGGAGGGGAGGAGAAGGAGGGGAGGAGAGGAGGAGGGAGATGGACGGGGAGGAGATGGACGGAGGAGGAGAGAGGGGAGGAGAGGACGGGAGAGGAGGAGGACGGGGGAGGAAGAGGGGAGAGAAGGCGAGGGAGGAGAGGAGGGGGAGGAGAGGGCGGGGAGAGAAGGACAGGAAGTATTGATAAGGACGGGAGATAGGACGGGGAGAGGAAAGAGGGGAGGAGAGGAACGGGGGAGGAGGAGAAGGACGGGGAGGAAGGAGAGGGAGGGGAGGAGGGGAGGGAAGGAGGGGAGGAAGGACGGGGAGGAGGGAGGAGGGAAGGACGGGGAGGGAAGGACGGGGAGGGAAGGACGGGGAGGGAGGAGGGGAGGGGAGGAGGAGGGGGATGGCGGGGATGAGGAGGAGGACGGGGAGGAGGACGGGGAGAGGATGGACGGGGAGAGAAGGACGGGAGGATGGACGGGGAGATGACGAGGTCGGGGAGGAATGGACGGGGAGGGAAGGACGGGGAGGAGAGGGGAGGTCGGGAGGGATGGAGGGGAGGGTGGGGGAGGGAAAGACGGGAGGATGGACGGGGAGGGAGGCGGGAGGAATGGACGGGGAGAGATGCACGGGGAGAGGCAGGACGGGGATGAGGAATGGACGGGTGATGTAGGTATGGATGGACGGGGAGGGATGGACGGGGATGAGCGACGGGGATGAGGAGGATCGGGAGAGGCTGATGGGCGGTAGGGATGGACGGGGGATGGACGGGGAGTGATGGACGGGGAGAGGATGGCGGGGAGGGAAGAGCCGGGGGGATGGACATTGACAGATCGGGGAGGGAAGGTAGGATTCTTTGAGATTCGTTGGGAGAGAAGGACGGATGAGTGCGTGTGTGGATGTTAATGGTACTAATTGAGGACTTGGGTGTGATGTTAGTGTTCAGTATGATGCTTGTCTTGGTGTGATGTTAGTGTTTATGAGATGCCTAGTCTGGGTGATGTTAGGTTCTATTGATGCCTTGTTTGGTGTGATGTTAGTGTTATTGATAGCCTTGATCTTGGGGTGATGTTAGTGTTTAGTTGATGCCTGGTCTGGTGTGAGTTAGTGTTATTGATGCTTGTTTGGGGATGTTAGTGGGTTCATTGATGCCTTGTCTTGGTGTGATGTTAGTGATTCGATTGATGGGCCTTGTTTGGTGATGATGATAGTGTCTGGTTGGATGTTAGTGTCTTGGTGTGAGATGTTAGTGTTTACGATGCCTTGTTTGGTGTGGATCGTTGGTTCTATTGAGCATTGACTTGGTGTGATGTAGTGTTTATGATGCTGTTTGGTGTGATGTAGTGTATGTGCTTGTCTGGTTGTGATGTTCAGGTTCTAATTGATGCCTTGTATTGGTGGATGTTATGTTATATGCCTTGTTCTTGTGTAATGTTAGTCTTCTATTATCTTGTTGGTGTGATGTTAGTGTTCTATTGATGCCTTGTCTTGGTGTGATGTTGTGTTCTATTGATGCCTTGTCTTGGTGTGATGTTAGTGTTCTATTGATGCCTTGTCTTGGTGTGATGTTAGTGTTCTATTGATGCCTTGTCTTGGTGTGATGTTAGTGTTCTATTGATGCCTTGTCTTGGTGTGATGTTAGTGTTCTATTGATGCCTTGTCTTGGTGTGATGTTAGTGTTCTATTGATGCTTGTCTTGGTGTGATGTTAGTGTTCTATTGATGCCTTGTCTTGGTGTGATGTTAGTGTTCTATTGATGCCTTGTCTTGGTGTGATGTTAGTGTTCTATTGATGCCTTGTCTTGGTGTGATTGTTAGTGTTCTATTGATGCCTTGTCTTGGTGTGATGTTAGTGTTCTATTGATGCCTTGTCTTGGTGTGATGTTAGTGTTCTATTGATGCCTTGTCTTGGTGTGATGTTAGTGTTCTATTGATGCCTTTGTCTTGGTGTGATGTTAGTGTTCTATTGATGCCTTGTCTTGGTGTGATGTTAGTGTTCTATTGATGCCTTGTCTTGGTGTGATGTTAGTGTTCTATTGATGCCTTGTCTTGGTGTGATGTTAGTGTTCTATTGATGCCTTGTCTTGGTGTGATGTTAGTGTTTATTGATGCTTGTCTTGGTGTGATGTTAGTGTTCTATTGATGCCTTGTCTTGGTGTGATGTTAGTGTTCTATTGATGCCTTGTCTTGGTTGTGATGTTAGTGCTCTATTGATGCCTTGTCTTGGTGTGATGTTAGTGTTTATTGATGCTTGTCTTGGTGTGATGTTAGTGTTCTATTGATGCTTGTCTTGGTGTGATGTTAGTGTTCTATTGATGCCTTGTCTTGGTGTGATGTTAGTGCTTATTGATGCTTTGTCTTGGTGTGATGTTAGTGTTCTATTCATGCCTTGTCTTGGTGTGATGTTAGTGCTCTATTGATGCCTTGTCTTGGTGTGATGTTAGTGTTCTATTGATGCCTTGTCTTGGTGTGATGTTAGTGTTCTATTCATGCCTTGTCTTGGTGTGATGTTAGTGTTCTATTGATGCTTTGTCTTGATGTGATGTTAGTGTTCTATTCATGCCTTGTCTTGGTGTGATGTTAGTGCTCTATTGATGCCTTGTCTTGGTGTGATGTTAGTGTTCTATTGATGCCTTGTCTTGGTGTGATGTTAGTGTTCTATTCATGCCTTGTCTTGGTGTGATGTTAGTGCTCTATTGATGCCTTGTCTTGGTGTGATGTTAGTGTTCTATTGATGCCTTGTCTTGGTGTGATGTTAGTGTTCTATTCAAGTCTTGTCTTGGTGTGATGTTAGTGTTCTATTGATGCCTTGTCTTGGTGTGATGTTAGTGCTCTATTGATGCCTTGTCTTGGTGTGATGTTAGTGTTCTATTGATGCCTTGTCTTGGTGTGATATTAGTGATCTATTGATGCCTTGTCTTGGTGTGATGTTAGTGCTCTATTGATACCTTGTTTGGTGTGATGTTAGTGCTCTATTGATGCCTTGTCTTGGTGTGATGTTAGTGCTCTATTGATGCCTTATCTTGGTGTGATGTTAGTGTTATATTGATGCCTTGTCTTGGTGTGATGTTAGTGCTCTGTTGATGCCTTGTCTTGGTGTGATGTTAGTGCTCTATTGATGCCTTGTCTTGGTGTGATGTTAGTGCTCTATTGATGCCTTGTCTTGGTGTGATGTTAGTGTTCTATTGATGCCTTGTCTTGGTGTGATGTTAGTGCTCTATTGATGCCTTGTCTTGGTGTGATGTTAGTGTTCTATCGATGTCTTGTCTTGGTGTGATGTTAGTGCTCTATCGATGCCTTGTCTTGGTGTGATGTTAGTGCTCTATTGATGCCTTGTCTTGGTGTGATGTTAGTGTTTCTATTGATGCCTTGTCTTGGTGTGATGTTAGTGCTCTATTGATGTCTTGTCTTGGTGTGATGTTAGTGCTCTATTGGATGCCTTGTCTTGGTGTGATGTTAGTGCTCTATTGATGCCTTGTCTTGGTGTGATGTTAGTGTTCTATCGATGTCTTGTCTTGGTGTGATGTTAGTGTTCTATCGATGTCTTGTCTTGGTGTGATGTTAGTGCTCTATGATGCCTTGTCTTGGTGTGATGTTAGTGTTCTATCGATGTCTTGTCTTGGTGTGATGTTAGTGTTCTATCGATGTCTTGTCTTGGTGTGATGTTAGTGCTCTATTGATGCCTTGTCTTGGTGTGATGTTAGTGCTCTATTGATGCCGTGTCTTGGTGTAATGTTAGTGTTCTATTGATGTGTTGTCTTGATGCGATGCTAGTATTCTATTGATACCTTGTCTTGGTGTGGTGTTAGTGTTCTATTGTGTGTTGTCTTGATGTGATGCTAGTATTCTATTGATGCCTTGTCTTGGTGTGATGTTAGTGCTCTATTGATGCCGTGTCTTGGTGTAATGTTAGTGTTCTATTGATGTTTTGTCTTGATGCGATGCTAGTATTCTATTGATACCTTGTCTTGGTGTGGTGTTAGTGTTATATTGATGCCTTGTCTTGGTGTGATGATAGTGTTCTATTGATGTGATCCTGATGCGGACGAGGGTGGAAGTGAGTGTACCCATGGGTGTTGACCTAGCTCTATCTGGCGTGGGTGGACGTTCCCGAGGGTGTGGACCTGACTCCACCCTCGTCCCAGCGTGGGTGGGCACGCCCGTGGGTGTGGGTCTGGCTTACCCTCCTCCCAGCGTGGATGGACACACCCGTGGGTGTGAACCTAGTTCCACCCTCGTCCTGGCGTGGGTGGGCACACCTGTGAGTGTTGACCTGGCTTCACCCTCGTCCTGGTGTGGGTGGGCGTTCCCGAGGGTGTGAACTGGCTCTACCCTCGTCCTGGCGTGGGTGGGCACACCCGTGGTGTGGACCTGGCAAAATCCCTTTTGCTTAATAAAATAGGAAATGTAGAACCAACACGAGCTTTCCTTAGAGCAGAATTCAGCAAGACGATGAGTGAGACGCTGCTCAGAGTAGCAGTCTTAGGGTATCCCATGATAAACAACACCTCATATGTTTTTTAATAAGACTGTTAAACTGACACACTCACAGCTCAGGATCAGTTCATAATTGCATCCAAAATATTTCATCATTTAAGGTTCAAAGCCGATCTGAAGAGGCATTCGCCAGTTATTGAAGGGACTCCAACAAGTGTAAGTTTATTAACTATATTAGTAAATTGGCACATTTAAACTATTACTACTTAAACCAAGAAACTATCATGATTTCCACAGAAGACGTCAGCCCCTAAATATTAAAGCCTTTCAGATGAGGCGTACTTATGTTATTCCACTAATATATAACACAGCTTGGAATGAATTTGGCAAATTGCTACCTACACACTCCGTAAACAATCCGAATGTTCTGAGTAGGTTACACTAATGTTGTGAAAGTTTGAAGCCAATCAGAGGAGGCTTTCTCAAGTTATCCCACAAAAACCAAAATCGAGAAAGACTTCAAGAAAACCAGAAATGGGCCCCTGTTCTTCCCCTGACCATACATCACCAGCGTTGAAAACACTACACATCTACCACCACTACACTACACATCTACCACCACTACACTACACATCTACCACCACTACACTACACATCTACCACCACTACACTACACATCTACCACCACTACACTACACATCTACCACCACTACACTACACATCTACCACCACTACACTAAACATCTGACCAAGGTTTCTGAAGTTGCGAGTGAGAAGCTTAGAGAAAGAAAAGATATTCGACTACCACTAGAGGTTCCTTTCTCATAAATTAACAAATTTATGGTAAACGTGACTGTCACATACACAACGACCTCCATAGACGTGTCAGACATGCAACGACCTCCATACACGTGTCAGACACGTAATTTCCTCCTTAGATGTGTATTAGACACACGAACTACCTCCACCGAAGTGTGTCAGTCATAATAGCCACTTCCATAGACGGCTGTCAGCTCTGGCAGACGCCTGTCAGTCATTCAAACTGCCCTTGCAGACATTCCTTCCCGACACATGTATGCTGCGATGTTCCTTCCTGACACATGTATGCTGCAGTGTTCCTTCCCAACACATGTATGCTGCAGTGTTCCTTCCCGACACATGTATGCTGCCGTGTTCCTTCCCAACACATGTATGCTGCAGTGTTCCTTTCCGACACATGTATGCTGCCGTGTTCCTTCCCAATACATGTATGCTGCAGTGTTCCTTCCCGACACATGTATGCTGCCGTGTTCCTTCCCAACAAATGTATGTTGCAGTGTTCCTTCCCGACACATGTATGCTGCTGTGCTCCTTCCCAACACATGTATGCTGCCGTGTTCCTTCTTGACACATGTATGCTGCAGTGTTCCTTCCCGACACATGTATGCTGCCGTGTTCCTTCCCAACACATGTATGTTTCAGTGTTCCTTCCCGACACATGTATGATGCAGTGTTCCTTCTTGACACATGTATGCTGCCGTGTTCCTTCCCGACACATGTATGATGCAAGTGTGTCCTCCCAACACATGTATGTTTCAGTGTTCCTTCCCGACACATGTATGTTTCAGTGTTCCTTCCGACACATGTATGATGCAGTGTTCCTTCCCAACAATGTATTTCCAGTGTTACCTTCCACAACATGTATGATGCCAGTGTTCCTTCTTGACACTGTAGCTGCTGCTCGTGTTCCTTCCCGACACATGTATGCTGCAGTGTTCCTTCCTGACACATGTATGATGCAGTGTTCCTTCCCGACACATGTATGCTGCCGTGTTCCTTCCCAACACATGTATGTTTCAGTGTTCCTTCCCGACACATGTATGCTGCAGTGTTCCTTCCTGACACATGTATGATGCAGTGTTCCTTCCCGACACATGTATGCTGCCGTGTTCCTTCCCAACACATGTATGTTGCAGTGTTCCTTCCCGACACATGTATGCTGCAGTGTTCCTTCCTGACACATGTATGCTTCAGTGTTCCTTCCCGACACATATATGTAGCAGTGTTCCTTCCCGACACACATATGCTGCAGTGTTCCTTCTTGACACATGTATGCTGCAGTGTTCCTGACTCATGTATGCTTCAGTGTTCCTTCCTGACACATGTATGATGCAGTGTTCCTGACTCATGTATGTTTCAGTGTTTCTTCGTGACACATGTATGCTGCAGTGTTCCTGATCATAATGTTTCAGTGTTTCTTCGTGACATCATATGCTGCAGTGTTCCTGACTCATGTATGTTTCAGTGTTTCTTCGTGACACATGTATGTTGCAGTGTTCCTGACTCATGTATGTTTCAGTGTTTCTTCGTGACACATGTATGCTGCAGTGTTCCTGACTCATGTATGTTTCAGTGTTTCTTCCCGACACATGTATGTTGCAGTGTTCCTGACTCATGTATGTTTCAGTGTTTCTTCCCGACACATGTATGCTGCAGTGTTCCTGACTCATGTATGTTTCAGTGTTTCTTCGTGACACATGTATGTTGCAGTGTTCCTGACACATGTATGCTGCAGTGTTTCTGACTCGTGTATGCTTCAGTGTTTCTTCCCGACACATGTATGTAGCAGTGTTTCTTCCCGACACATGTATGCTGCAGTGTTCCTGACTCATGTATGTTTCAGTGTTTCTTCGTGACACATGTATGCTGCAGTATTCCCGACACATATATGCTTCAGTGTTCCTCCTCGACACATGTATGCTGCAGTATACTGTAACGAGTATCTCATATGTTCCAAATTTTCTGTTTCTGTTAAAGGAGGAAGTTGGAACATAACGGAGAGAGAGAGAGAGAGAGAGAGAGAGAGAGAGAGAGAGTTCGAATGTGTGACGAAGCAGTATTGGTGGTGGCGTCAGTGGGGTCGGAACTTATATCTGAAATGCCAAACAAGGCGACCATGGAGGCATTTTGGCCCCTCACTGGAGGCGACAACATTTAGAAGTACCGAGGAAATGAATATTCGGACGAGGGTTTCCCACACACACAAATTCGACTGAGAGTAAACTTGGAGCGAATTTTCCGCTATTTCACTCCAGTGAGTGATCGCGAGCCAGGTGTACATGGCTCGTGATCACTCATTGTGTATATCTCAATCACTTACACCTGACCCACGGACACCTGACTCACGTACACTTGACCCACGGACACCTGGCTCACGCACACCTGTCTCACGTACACCTGGCATACGTACACCTGATCACACGTACGACTACCATGTACTCCTGACCTGAAGATAAATGACCCACGTACACTTGACCCATTAACACACACACACACACACACACACACACACACACACACACACACACACACACACACACACACACACACACACACACACACACCTGGGTGGGAAGTAAGCGACACTCTGAATAAACGAAACAAACGCACCGTGACTCGCATAATGGAGAGCTTACTAGTGGTCAGCCTGGTAATAATAATTACGTTTCTTTTATTGCAAATGTGCGCCTCGCTTTCTGGTGCTTTATTAAGTTTGTCGTGAAATTAAAAATGTGTTTTAATCTGGATGATCGGCTGTGTTTTTCCCAGCTTGTATCTGGGTCACAAACCTATGCTGCCGCCCTCAGTCTTGCTTTCTTATTCTCAAAAAATGCTTTTTTTATGTTAGCTTTTCTTATTGTGTGTGTGTGTGTGTGTGTGTGTGTGTGTGTGTGTGTGTGTGTGTGTGTGTGTGTGTGTGTGTGTGTGTGTGTGTGTGTTTATAGCAGACCTGCCCTGGGCACGATAATCACCCACCTGTTTTGCATCTACTCCGGGGTATGATAGTCTCCCACCTTGCCCTGGGGTATGATAATCTCCCACCCGCCCCTGGGCATGATACTCTCCCACCCTGCCCTGGGGTATAATAATCTTCCATCCTACCCCGGGCCATTATCTCCCAGCCTGCCCCGGGGCACGATAATGTGGCAGGTGCGCAGGTTAAGAGAATCAGTTAGCTGTGGGTGGGTGTGTTGAAGGCGGGACCACCCGGCGCTGGACACTATGATAAGTGATTGCTGGAGCCGTGTTGGTGTTCCTTGAGGCTTCCTCCACCTCTCAGCTGGGTGTTTCAACTCACTCTCATTATCATCTTGCAGTTCTCGCAGAAACTCCGACGATGTGCTGAATAAACCACTGTTATTTGTGTGTATACTAGCCCTGAAATTGGATATGTAAACTACGCTTTCCCTCCGTCTGGGAATTGTAAGTGTATGAATTCACTTTACAACCCACTTATACATCGGAAATCGAAGCTAGACTACTTTTCGGTCCGTCATAGGGCCATTATTAACGCCTATTAATGAGGGATCATCCATAGTTAAGCACAAGGGAGAGCCTATGAATGTTAACCCTGAGTAAAAGTGTTCCTGGTAGAGGGATTGACAGTGCAAGTAGCAGTAAGGTGTGTTATCCGGCGCTGTTCAAAGGTCACATACCAAACAAGGTTTGTCTTATTGTAATCCTTACTGACACAAGTAGCAATTTCTTCACTTTTTAGGACATTTTTATCCTCTGTGAGTTGGACAGGTCCGCTAGATTACCATCCCAATCATGTCAATATATCCAAGAGCCATGACAGCTGTGTGATTTTTGGTCAGCCAAAGAGTATACTTTGAAGTTAAAACAAACTTTGCCTTTTTACATCGGCTAAGAGAAAAAATCATATCTGCACCGCCGTTGGCATGAATCAGTCTCAGGTACCAGGGGCATCTTGGTATAGAATTAACCGTACTGTGTTCTCAATATACGGATTCCGTGGTTTGTCCCCGATACGCCACTGAATTATCATCATCAGTCCCTGACACACGACCTCTCGTCAAGATATCTTGTCAACAGCACAAAAGAGAACTTGTGCTAGGCATTTTTTTGTTAGTCAAGAAATATAAGAGTGTAGGTTGCGTGATGATGTGTGCTGTTGGTTTAACATCAGCATCAACTCCTCCCCGGAAAGTCGTGATCAGGCGCTGGTTATGTGTTTTTACTTTCAAGTTATGCAATATTTGCAATCAGTTGAGAATGCTGTGAATATAGCCTGGACTGGTCCTTAAACCAGGACGTCTTGGAGGTGAATATAGCTCGTCTTCCTCTTACTACTGACCGGTTCCTTCTCCTTATCAGATGTTGCTGATATGTGGAATTATACTTTATTAAATGATAGTATCTTCTTGATTTTAACTGTGATGCCGAACACTAAAATAGGTAAACAGAGGTGTGTAATATATAGCTCTTGTTTTGGACTGCAATCTTGTCATCGCTCTGGGTAAGATGGACGTGCTATCACTGATTGCTTAGTACAATCTGGTTGGCACGATGCTGCGCCTCGGAGATGTAGTTGGAGAAGTCTGCTCAGTATTCCTGGAGAGCCTGGCTTAAACTTTTCTCGTATCCATGGTATTTATTAACTTGTTGTGAATGCGTGTGTTGAGCGGCGTATGTCGCTGGAAAGAGCAACACTTTCAAGAACTTTTTCCGAAACGTAAACAAAAATTGTTTTAACTGTTACTGTAGAAGACGCACGATTAGCGAAGTGTTAACTAACTAGTAATACTATATTACAGGTTGATCTGTTTATTAAGTTTTTTTTATAGACTTTACCTTGAAGAGTTCAAAAATGGTGAGGCTGTCGTGAGAGCAACGAGACCTTGACACAACTTCTGAACACACAAAACCCAATGGATCATTCGGCACACAGAGCGGTGAGAGTGTCACTCCCCCGTCTGTTAATAACAGCCTACTAATTACACTCGATGATAATAATGAGTTCTAATACTTTGCTGAAAATATTCTCATCTCGTTTCTATGGAGAGTTGTTGCAAATCCTTCACTATGCAACGTGAGCAATTTAATGCCACAAATAAGACTGGGAAAAGAGCATTCGTAATGATTTTTATAGAGTTAAAGGTGTATCACTAACGTGGAGGGTATCTTCCAGTGTCAAGCATCAGTGTGGTAAAGACAATGTGTATCACTAAGCTGGATCAGAGTAGCAGCTTCCCCTGGCTTACCCATGCTGGTCTGTGTACTGTGAGTCTGGCGAGTAAAAAACATGTGCAACAGTTGGGTATCTTTATTGTTGAAACATTTCGCCTCACGGCAGGCTTCTTCAGATAGATACAGAGTATAGGATAAAGGCAGCAGAAGTGACGAAGAAAAGGCGATGCAATCATTCCATTAAGCTTCTGTTTTTGTAGATTCGCCGGTACAATCGCCCGGTCTGGGCCTCTTCCAAGAGGTGGCCCGGTCTTGGCTCCTTGTCGCGGGAGTGTCTCAGACCAATGTCTGCCATGGGAGGAGGTACAAGTACCACCTCGTCTTCTGGGACCAGCTGTCCCCAGGCCTAGCCCCATTCCCCGCCCCCACGGAGATCGGAGAGAGAAGCTAGGTGCCTTGGGCTGCCACCATCCCCTCCCACACTGGGCTCGAAAGGTGTGGCAGCTACATAGCAGCAGACGATGTCAAGAGGTACAAAGGCAGCAAGCACTATAGGATCCTTTTGGAGTCACACCCCTGCTTTGGGCCGAAGCCCGAGCGCTGAGGAAGCTCAAGAATGCCTAACCATACCACGGGTGGGGTTTGAACCCGCGGTAAGAGAGTCTCAAAATTCCAGACCGTCGCGTTAGCCACTGGGCCAGTGGCTAGCGCGACGGTCTGGAGTTTTGAGACTCTCACACAGCGGGTTCAAACCCCACCCGTGGTATGGTTTGTTTTCAATCGTGTCATTACGATTTCGTGAGTCAAGAATGCCTCTTGCTGTATGTGTTGCTGCTGCTATTACTACACTTGTCCGTTGCACTCTCCCATCAACCTTGTAGAAATACCCTTATCAACATGCTCTGAGTGTCTCATCTCTCTATACTGTGT
>NC_069406.1:19036122-19038622 GCF_026875155.1 Cherax quadricarinatus
TTGCCACCATCATCGTCTCCCTGCCACCATCATCGTCTCCCTGCCACCGTCTCCTTGCCAGGTTTATAGTGCACCTCGTCTACTGACAACACTGACATCTCAGTCATTAATTGCATCGTTTACCAAGTAAACAATTTGAACGGGTTTCCAAATTGTTATAACGGTGGTTCTTTTCTTCCCGTTCTCTCAGCCTCCCAGTTCTTCTTTCCAGTTCTTATCCCTGAACTCGTTCTCTCAGCTTCCCAGTTCTTATCCCTGAACTCGCTCTTTCAGCTTCCCAGTTCTTATCCCTGAACTCGCTCTCTCAGCTTCCAAGTTCTTATCCCTGAACTCGTTCTCTCAGCTTCCCAGTTCTTATCCCTGAACTCGTTCTCTCAGCTTCCCAGTTCTTATCCCTGAACTCGCTCTCTCAGCTTCCCAGTTCTTATCCCTGAACTCGCTCTTTCAGCTTCCCAGTTCTTATCCCTGAACTCGCTCTCTCAGTTTCCCAAAAGGTCTTATCCCTGAACCGCTCTCTCAGTTTCCCAGTTTTTTACCCTGAACTCGCTCTCTCAGCTTCCAGTCTTATCCCTGACTCGTTCTCTCAGTTTTCCAGTTCTTATCCCTGAACTCGCCTCTCTCAGCTTCCCCAGTTCTTACCCCTGAACTCGCCCTTTCAGCTTCCCAGTTCTTATCCCTGAACTCGCTCTCTCAGTTTCCCAGTTCTTATCCCTGAACTCGTTCTCTCAGGTTCCCAGTTCTTATCCCTGAACTCGCTCTCTCAGCTTCCCAGTTCTTATCCTGAACTCGCTCTTTCAGCTTCCCAGTTCTTATCCCTGAACTCGTTCTCAGTTTCCCAAAGGGTTTCTTATCCCTGAACTCGCTCTCTCAGTTTCCCGGGTTCTTATCCTGAACTCGCTCTCTCAGCTTCCCAGTTCTTATCCCTAAAATCGTTCTTCAGCTTCCCAGTTCTTATCCCTGAACTCGCTCTCTCAGTTCCCCTTTTTCTTATCCCTGAACTCGCTCTCTCAGCTTTCCCAGTTCTTATCCTGAACTCGCCTTTCAGCTTCCCAGTTCTTATCCCTGAACTCGCTCTCTCAGTTTCCCAGTTCTTATCCCTGAACTGTTCTCTCAGGTTCCCAGTTCTTATCCTAAAACCGTTCTCTCAGCTTCCCAGTTCTTACCCCTGAACTCGTTCTCTCAGTTTCCCCAGTTCTTATCCCTGAACTCGTTCTCTCAGCTTCCCAGTTTTATCCCTGAACTCGTCTCTCAGTTTCCCAGTTCTTATCCCTGAACTCGTTCTCTCAGTTTCCCAGTTCTTATCCCTGAACTCGTTCTCTCAGCTTCCCAGTTCTTATCCCTGAACTCGTTCTCTCAGCTTCCCAGTTCTTATCCCTGAACTTCGCTCTCTCGTTTCCCAGTTCTTTCCCTGAACTCGTTCTCTCAGCTTCCCAGTTCTTATCCCTGAACTCGTTCTCTCAGCTTCCCAGTTCTTATCCCTGAACTCGCTCTCTCAGTTTCCCAGTTCTTATCCCTGAACTCGTTCTCTCAGCTTCCCATTTCTTATCCTTGAGCTCGCTCTCTCAGCTTCCCAGTTCTTATCCCTGAACTCGCTCTCTCTCAGTTTCCCAGTTCTCGTCCCTAAACCCTCGCTCTGATAGCTTCCCACTTCATCTTCCCAGTTCTTGTCCCTGAACACTCTGGTACTCTCAAAGTTCCCATGAACAACGATGGGGAAGGAACTCAGTGTGTTCAATACAGCGTGGAGGGACGTGTGGGTTTACAGCAGTCACGGGAGTCAAGAGAGCGGGGCCAGTCTTACCACAAACAAACAACCAAACACACAGAAAGAAACACTTTACGTATGACTGTTTTTTAAGTGGTTTCCCATGAGGAGCTAAATCCGCATGGGTTATTTTCGGCAAGAAGTAGTGGAGGCTCGATCCTCTGTCTGCTTAGCGCACCCAGGTGGCTCTTCGGTGAAGTCTTTGCATTACATGTGAATCTTTGTTGACATCACCGCCCCCGTGGCCAGCTCTCACACCAGGTGCCTAAATTCTCAAGTGTGACACCATCAAGAACTATTGAGAACACGAAGATGACATTATTATTAGTAGTACAAGGAGCAGCAGCAGCAGTGTTAGGTACGTAGTGTGAGTAGCAGTAGCAGTGTAACGTAGTTGATAAGTAGCGCAGTAGTATAACAGTAGTAGAAGTACGTAGTAGTAACAGTAGAAAGTAGGGAGTAGTAGTTTGTAGTAATAGCAACAGTGTAATAGAAGTAGCAGTAGCAGCAGTAGTTAGTCAGTAGTAGTTAAGTAGCAGTAGTAGTAAAAGGTAGTATAATTAGTGTAGTATTAACAGTAGTAGTAGAAGTAACAGTTGTAGTAGTAGTAGTAGTAACAGTAGTAGTATAAGTAGCAGTAGCAGTAGTAGTAGTAACAATAGTAGTATAAATAGTAGTAGTTAAAAAGTAGTAGTAGAAGTAGCAGTGGTAGTAGTAGTAGTAGTAGTAACAGTA
>NC_069406.1:19043622-19048622 GCF_026875155.1 Cherax quadricarinatus
AGTCTCAAATAAGTTATGAGGATTTCCTGACAAAAGAAATATCATTTTTCCTTCTCTGCTTTCTCGTTTACACCGCCGTCGCTTCTCTCTCTCTCTCTCTCTCTCTCTTCTCTCTCTCTCTCTCTCTCTCTCTCTCTCTTCTCTCCTCTCTCTCTCTCTTCTCTCTCTCTCTCTCTCTCTCTCTCTCGCTCTTTCTCTCTCTCTCTTTCTCTCTCTCTCCACACGTCTTACATTAGTATTTCCTTTCCTCTCTTTTCTACGTGATTCTTAATGTAAATTATTAATTGCGTCTAGCCTTCTAATTATTTCCCGTATTATATTTTTCTTCTTCTATTACTACTACTATTATTGCTAATTACTACTACTACTAATAATAATAATACTAATGGCAATAATACACTAAATTTTGTTGTTTCTGCTGCTCCATTCTTATTCATCTTGCTGATAATGTGGGAGGTCCTCTTCCTCCTCCTCTTTCTCTTCCTCCTCCTCCTCCTCCTCCTCTTAATCCTCCTCCTCTTAATCCTCCTCCTCCTCCTCCTCCTCCTCCTCCTCCTCTTCCTCCTACTCCTCCTCTTCCTCCGCCGCCTCCTCCGCCTCCTCCTCCTCCTCCTCCTCCTCCTCCTCCTCCTCCTCCTTCTCCTCCCAGGGGAGAACAAGTCAGGTGGTGACGGTGGTGTGTGAGAGCAGGTCTCGCAGTCTCGGAAGGCACGTAGTCTTATAAAAACGTTTCGGCTCCACGCTGCACTCTCTCGGCCCTGGGCAAAAAGTGCTGCAATCTTCAACTAACAAAAGATCACAAATATGTCCATTTACCTGTTAGTCTCTGCAAGATTCCGGAAGAAGTCAGTATCTACGGGAGACTGCCATCCTTTACTCTTCCTGAGATGTTCTGATGCTGTTCTCCAGCCATCCAAGATGCTGCGAGTGTCTTCCACAGGAAGACTGATGTAGCTAGGCATTGTCTTTGGCATGTTCACAGAGCGCGTCCAGAATTCTGAATACCAGTTGTGTTTTTCCTCATCCTGAGTGTGTGCGTGTACATATATATATATAATATATATATATATATATATATATATATATTATATATATATATATATATATATATATATTTATATATATATATAAACAGGTTAAATTTGAGTACTCATCAACCGTAATTGTTGTAATGTCTGCAGAATATGAGAATAATAAATCTAATGGCCAATCATTTTTGTGTTCCTGATGTATAGTATAAACAAAGGGCCCAGGGTGATCATGTTTTTTTAACTTGTGTTATATATTGTAAGTGGAGATGGTAGGGTGATTATGCTTCTCACCAGTGTTGTCTTTCTTCCTGTCAGATTACACCACTGGTCGCCAGGAGGAAGGTATGGAAAAACTATTTGGTGCGTTGCTTGTCACTAACTGGGAGTGGTGAGACGCTTGGGCCTAGTGCAGGGAACTAACATGGTGGTAAGAGAGAGAGAGAGAGAGAGAGAGAGAGAGAGAGAAGAGAGAGGAGAGAGAGAGAGAGAGAGAGAGAGAGAGAGAGAGAGAGAGAGAGAGAGAGAGAGAGAGAGAGAGAACAGTTATATGACTCAACACTGTGGGAAGTAACTACGACACACTCCGCAACGCCGCGATGATGCTCAATTAAAAGTCTGGGGCCGGAAACCCTTCTTTTATATTCTTAATGAGGCTTTTTCTCCCAGGGTGATCAAACGTTCCTTATCCTACGTCAGTTTTTTCTCACAGGGTGCTCAAATCTTCCTTATCCAAAGTCAGCTTATTTTCTCCCAGGGCAATCAAGGCTTCCCTATCCTACGTCATTTTTTTCTCCCAAGGTGATCAATGTTTCTTTATTTCATGTATCGCTACGTTGCCCCTGAAGTAGGTGGGTGAGGCAGCAAGTACTACCCTCTGAAGTAGGTGGGTGAGGCAGCAAGTACTACCCTCTGAAGTAGGTGGGTGAGGCAGCAAGTGCTACCCTCTGAAGTAGGTGGGTGAGGCAGCAAGTACTACCCTCTGAAGTAGGTGGGTGAGGCAGCAAGTACTACCCTCTGGCGTAGGTGGATGAGGCAGCAAGTACTACCCTCTGGCGTAGGTGGGTGAGGCAGCAAGTACTACCCTCTGGCGTAGGTGGGTGAGGCAGCAAGTACTACCCTCTGGCGTAGGTGGGTGAGGCAGCAAGTACTACCCTCTGGCGTAGGTGGGTGAGGCAGCAAGTACTACCCTCTGAAGTAGGTGGGTGAGGCAGCAAGTACTACCCTCTGGCGTAGGTGGGTGAGGCAGCAAGTACTACCCTCTGAAGTAGGTGGGTGAGGCAGCAAGTACTACCCTCTGGCGTAGGTGGGTGAGGCAGCAAGTACTACCCTCTGGCGTAGGTGGGTGAGGCAGCAAGTACTACCCTCTGGAGTAGGTGGGTGAGGCAGCAAGTATTGCCCTCTGGCGTAGGTGGGTGAGGCAGCAAGTACTACTCTCTGGCGTAGGTGCGTGAGGCAGCAAGTACTACGCTCTGAAGTAGGTGGGTGAGGCAGCAAGTACTACCCTCTGGAGTAGGCGGGTAAGGCAGCAAGTACTACCCTCTGGCGTAGGTGGGTGAGGCAGCAAGTATTGCCCTCTGGTGTAGGTGGGTGAGGCAGCAAGTATTACCCTCTGGAGTAGGTGGGTGAGGCAGCAAGTATTGCCCTCTGGAGTAGGTGGGTGAGGCAGCAAGTATTGCCCTCTGGAGTAGGTGGGTGAGGCAGCAAGTATTACCCTCTGGAGTAGGTGGGTGAGGCAGCAAGTACTATCCTCTGGCGTAGGTGGGTGAGGCAGCAAGTACTACCCTCTGGCGTAGGTGGGTGAGGCAGCAAGTACTACCCTCTGGCGTAGGTGGGTGAGGCAGCAAGTACTCTCCTCTGGCGTAGGTGGGTGAGGCAGCAAGTATTACCCTCTGGAGTAGGTGGGTGAGGTAGCAAGTACTACCCTCTGGCGTAGGTGGGTAAGGCAGCAAGTACTACCCTCTGGCGTAGGTGGGTGAGGCAGCAAGTATTTCCCTTTGGAGTAGGTGGGCGAGACAGCAAGTATTGCCCTCTGGTATAGGTGGGCGAGGCAGCAAGTATTGTCCTCTGGTGTAGGTGGGTTAGGCAGCAAGTATTGCCCTCTGGTGTAGGTGGGCGAGGCAACAAGTATTGCCCTCTGGTGAAAGGTGGGCGAGGCAGCAAGTATTGCCCTCTGATATACGTGGGTGAGGCAGCAAATATTGCCCTCTGGTGAAAGGTGGGCGAGGCAGCAAGTATTGCCCTCTGATATACGTGGGTGAGGCAGCAAATATTGCCCTCTGGTGTAGGTGGGTGAGGCAGCAAGTATTGCCCTCTGGTGTAGGTGGGTGAGGCAGCAAGTATTGCCCTCTGGTGTAGGTGGGTGAGGCAGCAAGTATTGCCCTCTGGTGTAGGTGGGTGAGGCAGCAAGTATTGCCCAATGGTGTAGGTGGGTGAGGCAGCAAGTATTGCCCTCTGGTGTAGGTGGGTGAGGCAGAAAGTATTGCCCTCTGGTGTAGGTAGGCGAGGCAGCAAGTATTGCCCTCTGGTGTAGGTGGGTGAGGCAGCAAGTATTGCCCTCTGGTGTAGGTGGGTGAGGCAGCAAGTATTGCCCTCTGGTGTAGGTGGGTGAGGCAGCAAGTATTGTCCTCTGGTGTAGGTGGGTGAGGCAGCAGGTATTGCCCTCTGGTGTAGGTGGGTGAGGCAGCAAGTATTGGCTTCTGGTGTAGGTGGGCGAGGCAGCAAGTATTGCCCTCTGGTGTAGGTGAGCGAGGCAGCAAGTATTGCCCTCTGGTGTAGGTGGGCGAGGCAGCAAGTATTGCCCTCTGGTGTAGATGGGTGAGGCAGCAAGTATTGCCCTCTGGTGTAGGTGGGTGAGGCAGCAAGTATTGCCCTCTGGTGCAGGTGGGCGAGGCAGCAAGTATTGCCCTCTGGTGTAGGTGGGTGAGGCAGCAAGTATTGCCCTCTGGTGTAGGTGGGTGAGGCAGCAAGTATTGCCCTCTGTTGTAGGTGGGTGAGGCAGCAAGTTTTGCCCTCTGGTGTATGTGAGTGAGGCAGCAAGTATTTTCCTCTGGTGTAGATGGGTGAGGCAGCAAGTATTGCCCTCTGGTGTAGGTGGGCGAGGCAGCAAGTATTGCCCTCTGGTGTAGGTGGGTGAGGCAGCAAGTATTGCCCTCTGGTGTAGGTGGGCGAGACAGCAAGTATTGCCCTCTGGTGTAGGTGGGCGAGGCAGCAAGTATTGCCCTCTGGTGTAGATGGGTGAGGCAGCAAGTATTGCCCTCTGGTGTAGGTGGGTGAGGCAGCAAGTATTGCCCCCTGGTGTAGGTGGGTGAGGCAGCAAGTATTACCCTCTGGTGTAGATGGGTGAGGCAGCAAGTATTGCCCTCTGGTGTAGGTGGGTGAGGCAGCAAGTATTGCCCTCTGGTGTAGGTGGGCGAGGCAGCAAGTATTGCCCTCTGGTGTAGGTGGGCGAGGCAGCAAGTATTGTGGCTGCCTGTGGTGTATGTTCTCCCTGTTAGGAAAAAAAAAAGTAATGTTTATATTATTTCCTGTGGCACTAGAAAACGGGAGAGCGATAGCGTCTTGCACTCGCACCCTTGATGACAAATGTACGTACATGTGTGTGTGTGTGTGTGTGTGTGTGTGTGTGTGTGTGTGTGTGTGTGTGTGTGTGTGTGTGTGTGTGTGTGTGTTTTGCGTACAGATCAACTGCTTGTCAATTCAACAATTGCCTAACAAATATTACGTGGTTTAGTTAATAACATATTAACTCAGATGACTGGGAATATCCTCCTCATCGTCTCCTCTCAGCCTCTTCCTTATCGTCTTACTTATATAGATCTTCTATTTATATTTTATTGTTCACAATTTTTTATATCTCTTCACCATATTTCTTTCTACATCTTCATATTCCTCTTTTTATATTCTTCTTCCTCCCCCTCCTCTTATTTTTGTTCTCGTTTTTTCTTGTACTTGTACTTTATCACATACCTT
>NC_069406.1:19053622-19058622 GCF_026875155.1 Cherax quadricarinatus
GATTATCAACAACAATGACCATAACAGATTCACATGACACACCACGTGTACCAGGTTCCCATTCTGTTATCATACTGTCAGATATGATGATATTAGTGTGCTGAACACAAATCATTATAACACGAAACTCGCCTGGAGGCTGATACACATCTCCTATGTCACTATGTTTCTGTCTCCCTGTGTGATTTTGTGGTATATGGTTCTATATATGTTTATACAAAAGAATTTCTTCTCCAGTACCGTGTACTGCCGCATGTTTCACCCGTCTCCTGTGTAACTATCGAAGGCCTTACGTACACATGAATAAGATGGTATTCTATTATAGTTTACCATGACTACGTGTGAAGGAATACTCTCGTCACTAGACGTGGCTAGGACCATGAATGAAGGAATACTCTCGTCACCAGTGGTGGCATGACCACGAGTGAAGGAATACTCTCGTCACCAGACGGTGCCATGACCACGAGTGAAGGAATACTCTCGTCACCAGACGGTGTTATGACCACGAGTGAAGGAATACTCTCGTCACTAGACGGTGCCATGACCACGAGTGAAGGAATACTCTCGTCACCAGACGGTGTCATGACCACGAGTGAAGGAATACTCTCGTCACCAGAGGTGCCATGACCACGAGTGAAGGAATACTCTCGCCACCAGTGGTGCCATGACCACGAGTGAAGGAATACACTCCTCACCAGAGGTGCCATGAACACGAGCGAAGGAATACACTCTTCACCAGAGGTGCCATGACCACGAGTGAAGGAATACTCTCGTCACCAGACGGTGTCATGACCACGAGTGAAGGAATACTCTCGTCACTAGACGGTGCCATGACCACGAGTGAAGGAATACTCTCGTCACCAGAGGTGCCATGAACACGAATGAAGGAATACACTCTTCACCAGAGGTGCTATGACCACGAGTGAAGGAATACACTCGTCACCAGTGGTGCCATGACCACGAGTGAAGGAATGCTGATGTTTGCACAGAAACCTTGACGATTTTTTGTCATGTGTCTGGCGACAGTGACGGGTCGCACTGGTGCGCCTCGTATTGACAAGGATCATCAACTGCTGCTGCTGTTACCGCTGCTGTTGCTATTGCTAGTGATACTGCTGCTTCCGCTCTTGATAATCTTGCTGTTGCTACTGATCCTTCTGATACTGCTGCTGCTGTTCGTGCTATTTATGTTGTTGATGTTGTTGCTTCTGATACTGCTAATACTGCTGCTGCTGCTGCTGCTGCTGCTGCTGCTGTATATACGGCTGTTGCTGTTGTTGCTGTTGATACTGCTTCCCTTGATGCTGACACTGATGCTGTTGTTGCCTCTCTGATGCTGTTGTAGCTGCTTCTGCTATTGTTGCTTTAGTGGATGGTGGTACAAGGCCAGTGCTGCTGCTGTTGATACTGCTGCTGCTTCTGCAGCTGCTGTACTATCACTTCTGGTGCTGCAGTTGTCATGCTGCTACTGTTACCGCTGCCTCTTTGCGGCTGTGTATGTATTTGTGTATGTGTATGCTTACGAACGTGTGTGTGTGTGTTGTGTGTGTAGCCGTGGAGGAAAGCGAGTTGTGCGCTTGCGTGCGGGAGTTCGCGAGCATGCGTGAGTGTATGAATGGCGCGTGCGTGTGCTCAAGAGGCGGGGTTATGTAAGAAAGCTCTCTGGAATGTGCACGCTCGTGAGCAGATAATATGGGATGTGCATGTCTGGTAGCTCATGTGCGTACACATGCGTGCGAGTAGGAATATACAGGTGAATCCGCATGCTGATAACTCTGATACGCCAAAGAGCGCACGCACATGCGTTTACAGTAGACCAGGTTAAATGGAGAGGGCGATGGGTGGGGGGATGCGTGACGCATGTTAGGGGGAGGGAGGGGAGGTGGTACAGTTAGTTACACCCTGACGCATGAGTCGCATAGACGCATGACGCTGCTTCCATCCCCCCACCCATAACACAACACCACTCCCACCCAAATACCCAGGTTCCACCCACACGCACATACACCCCACCTACATCTTCACCACCACCCACAACACCCCCACACCAAAGACAAGTGACTGGAGAACACGACAGAAAGACAGACTGTCTTGAATCATTTTTCCAGGAATGCGTAACACGTGAACAGCCAGACAGTGAAAGAGGGAGGGAAGGAGGGAGAGTGGGATGGAGGGTGGGAGGGGGAAACGAGATGGAGAGTGGAAGGAAGGGTGGGAGGGAGGGAAGAAGGAGGGTGGGACTGAGGAAGAGATGGAATTGAGGAATGAATGGAGTGAGGGGAAAGAAGGGAGGAAAAAAATGAAGGGAGAGAAGGAAGGAAGATAAAAGGGAGAAAAGGAGGATCTGGAAAAGAGCTGACATAGTACTGAGGAGAGAAGGAATAGGTGATGAGAGGGAAGAGTGGCAAATATGAGAGAGAGAGAGAGAGAGAGAGAGAGAGAGAGAGAGAGAGAGAGAGAGAGAGAGAGAGAGAGAGAGAGAGAGAGGAGAGAGAGAGAGAGAGAAAGAGAGAGAGAGAGAGCAGAGGATATGAGAGGGACATGAGTGGGTGATACTAGGGGAAAGGGAGAGTATGGGGTGATACGAGGGGGAGGAGGTGGCCAGCTCACTATTACGTCATTCTTGCACAAGTGATGATAACTGCTGGGTTCCACCAGCACCAGCACCGCCTGCTGATGGTGGTGGCAGTGGTGGTGGTGGAGTTGGTAGTGGTTGTGGTGGTGGTAGTTTTGGTGGTGGTGGCGGTGGTGGCAGTGGTGGTGGTGGTGGTGGTGGTAGTGGTGGTGGTGATGGCAGTAGTAGTGGTGGTGGTAGTAGTGGGGTGGTGATGGTGGTGGTGGTGTTAGTGGTGATGTTAGTAGTGGTGGGGTGGAAGTGGTGGTGGTAGTAGTGGGGGGTAGTGGTGGTGATGGTGGTGGTAGTAGTGGTGGTGGTAGTAGTGGGGATGGTTTTGGTGATGATGGTGGTGGTTAGTGGTGAGAGTGGGAAGTGGTGGTGGTAGTGGTGGTGATGGTGGTAGTGGTTGTGGTGGTGGTAGTAGTGGTGGTGGTGGCGGTGGTGGCAGTGGTGGTGGTGGTAGTAGTGGTGGTGGTAGTAGTGGGGGTGGCGGTGGTGATGGTGATGGTGATGGTAGTGGTGGTAGTGGTGGTGGTGGTGGTAGTGGTGGCGGTGGAAGTGGTGGTGGTGGTGGTGATGGTGGTGGTGGTGGTGGTAGTGGTGGTGGTAGTAGTGGTGGTGGTAGTAGTGGGGGTAGTGGTGGTGATGGTGGTGGTGGTGGTGGTGGTGGTGGTGGTGGTGGTGGAAGGGGTGGTGGTAGTGGTGGTGGTGGTGGTGGTGGTAATGGTGGTGATGGTGATACTGGTGGTGGTGGTAGAGGTGGTAGTGGTGGTGGTGGTGGCAGTGGTGGTTGTGGTGATGGTGTGATGATGATGATGGTAGTGGTTGTGATGATAGTGGTGGTGGTAGTAGTAGTAGTGATGATAGTGGTGGTAGTGGTGGTGGTGGTAGTAGTAGTAGTGTTGATGGTGGTGGTGGTGGTACTGTTGGTGGTGGAGATAATGATAGTAGTGGTAGTGTTGGTGGTGGCGTTGGTAGTGTCGGTAGTAGTGGTGGTGGTGGTAGTAGTAGTGGTACTGTTGTGTGGTGGTGGTAATGTTGTGTGGTAGTGGTGAGTGGTGAGTGGGTAGTAGTAGTGATATTGATGGTGGCATTGGTAGTGTTGGTGGTAGTGGTGGTGGTGGTTGTAGTAGTAGTAATGTTGGCGGTGGCATTGGTGGTAGTGGTGGTGGTAGTAGCAGTGGTGGTGTTGGTGGTATTGGTGGTGGTGGTAGTAGTGGTAGTGTTAATGGTGGTGGTGGTTGGGGTGATGGTGGTGAAGTTGGTGCTGTCAGTGGTGTTAATGGTGGTAATGGTGTTGATACTACCAAGTGGTGGGGGTGCTGCTGCTGCTGTTGTTGGTGCTCTCACTAGTGTCGGTGACGATGGTGCTGGTGCTGTTAGTGGTGTTGATAGTGGTTGTTGTAGTGATAGTGGTGAGAGTGATGAAAGTGATGATGCACATGTTGTACTTTCCTCCCCTCACTATCCACACTTTCATTGCTTCCTTTCTGCATCATCTCCATTATTGTTTCTGTTATCGTTATTGAGTGAATTCAGTAAAACTTTCTTTAATTTGTATGTTCTACTGTCTTTAATTTCTTATTAGAGATAAGGTTTAAATGTAGAGACAGAGAAAGAGAGGGAGAGGAGAGAGAAAGAGAGAGGGAGAGGGAGAAGCGAGAGAGAGAGAAAAAAAAGAGAGATAGAGAGACTTACAGCCTCTTGGTATCAAAGAGTCAACGACACTCTGGTCTGGACACGAGCGATGCTGTCAGGCACACCATCACCACTACCACCACTGCTACCATCACCACTACCACCACTGCTACCATCACACTACCACCACTGCTACCATCACCACTACCACCACTGCTACCATCACCACTACCACCACTGCTACCATCACCACTACCACCACTGCTACCATCACCACTACCACCACTGCTACCATCACCACTACCACCACTGCTACCATCACCACTACCACCACTGCTACCATCACCACTACCACCACTGCTACCACCACCACTACCACCACTGCTACCACCACCACTACCACCACTGCTACCACCACCACTACCACCACTGCTACCATCACCACTACCACCACTGCTACCACCACCACTACCACCACTGCTACCATCACCACTACCACCACTGCTACCATCACCACTACCACCACTGCTACCATCACACTACCACCACTGCTACCATCACCACTACCACCACTGCTACCATCACCACTACCACCACTGCTACCATCACCACTACCACCACTGCTACCATCACCACTACCACCACTGCTACCACACCACTACCACCACTGCTACCATCACCACTACCACCACTGCTACCATCACCACTACCACCACTGCTACCATCACCACTACCACCACTGCTA
>NC_069406.1:19063622-19066122 GCF_026875155.1 Cherax quadricarinatus
AGTACATTTTTCTTTTCCAACACCAGCACATTGTTCTCTCCAACACCAGCACTTTGTTCTCCCAACACCAGTCATTGTTCTCTCCAACACCAGTACTTTTGTTCTCTCCAACAACCAGTACATTGTTTCCCCAACACCAGACATTTTTCTCTCCAACCCCAGTACATTGTTCTCTCCACCACCAGTACATTGTTCTCTCCAACACAGACTTGTTCTCCCAACACCAGTTACATTTTTCTCTTAACACCAGTACATTGTTCTCTCCAACGCCAGTACATTGTCTCTCCACGCCAGTACTTTTGTTCTCTCCAACACCAGACATTGTTCTCTCCAACACCGCACATTGTTCTCCCAACCAGTACCATTGTTCTCTCCAACACCAGTACATTGTTCTCTCCAACACCAGTACATTGTTCTCCCAAACACCAGACATTTTCTCCCCCAACACCAACATGTTCCCCCCAACCCAGTACATTGTCTCTCCAACACCCAGACATTGTTCCTCCAACCCAGACATTTTCTCCCAACACCAGACATTGTTCCCCTCCAACACCAGACATTTTCTCTCCAACACCATACATTGTTCTCTCCAACACCAGACATTGTTCTCTCCAAAAAACCATACATTGTTCTCTCCAACACCAGCACATGTTCTCTCCAAAAACCAGACTTTGTTCTCTCCAACACCAGCACATAGTTCTCTCCAACACCAGCACATTTTTTCTCTCCAACACCAGACATTTTTTCTCTCCAACACCAGCAATTGTTCTCTCCAACACCAGACATTGTTTCCTCTCAACACCAGCAATTGTTCTCTCCAACACCAGCACATTGTTTCAAAAAACACCAGACATTGTTCTCTCCAACACCAGCACATTGTTCTCTCCAACACCAGACATTGTTCTCTCCAACTCCAGTACATTGTTCTCTCCAACACCAGACATTGTTCTTTCCAATCCGGACATTGTTCTCTCCAACACCAGACATTTTTCTCTCCAACTCCAGTACATTGTTCTTTCCCCAAACACCGGACTTTTCTCTCCAACACCAGCACATTGTTCTCTCCAACACCGTGCATTGTTCTCTCCAACACCAGTACATTGTTTCTAGCACCGGAACATTTTTTCTCTCCAACACCAGCACATTGTTATCTCAACACCATAAATTGTTCTCTCCAACCCAGCCATTGTTCTCTCCAACACCATACATTGTTCTCTCCAACCCAGTACATTGTTCTCTCCAACACCAGTACATTGTTCTCTCCAACACCAGTACATTGTTCTCTCCAACACCAGTACATTGTTTTCTCCAACACCAGTACGTTGTCCACTCCAACAACAGGACATTGTTCTCTCCAACACCAGTACATTGTTCTCTCCAACACCAGTACATTTTTCCCTCTCCAACACCAGTACATTGTTTCTCTCCAACACCAGTACATTGTTTCTCTCACCACCATTTACATTGTTCTCTCCAACACCAGCACATTGTTCTCTCCAACACCAGTACATTGTTCTCTCCAACACCAGTACATTGTTCTCTCCAACGCCAGTACATTGTTCTCTCCAACGCCAGTACATTGTTCTCTCCAACAAAAGCACATTGTTCTCTCCAACACCAGCACATTGTTCTCTCCAACACCAGTACATTGTTCTCTCCAACACCAGTACATTTTTCTCTCCAACACCAGTACATTGTTTTCTCCAACACCAGTACGTTGTCCACTCCAACAACAGGACATTGTTCTCTCCAACACCAGTACATTGTTCTCTCCAACACCAGTACATTGTTCTCTCCAACACCAGTACATTGTTCTCTCCAAACCACCAGTACATTGTTCTCTCCCCCAACAGCCTCAGCACATTGTTCTCTCCAACACCAGTACATTGTTCTCTCCAACACCAGTACATTGTTCTCTCCAACGCCAGTACATTGTTCTCTCCAACGCCAGTACATTGTTCTCTCCAACACCAGCACATTGTTCTCTCCAACACCAGTACATTGTTCTCTCCAACACCAGTACATTGTTCTCTCCAACACCAGTACATTGTTCTCTCCAACACCAGTACATTGTTCCTCCACACCAGTACTTTGTTCTCTCCAACCCAGAACATTGTTCTCTCCAACGCCATACATTGTTCTCCTCCAACACCAGCACATTGTTCTCTCCAACACCAGCACATTCTTCTCTCCAACACCAGTACATTGTTCTCTCCAACACCAGTACATTGTTCTCTCCAACACCAGTACATTGTTCTCTCCAACACCAGCACATTGTTCTCTCCAACACCAGTACATTGTTCTCTCCAACACCAGCACATAGTTCTCTCCAACACCAGCACATAGTTCTCTTCAACACCAGCACATTGTTCTCTCCAACACCAGCACATTGTTCTCTCCAACACCAGTACATTGTTTCCTCTCCAACACCAGCATATTGTTCTCTCCAACACCAGCACATTGTTCTCTCAAACACCAGCACATTGTTCTCTCCAACACC
>NC_069406.1:19071122-19093622 GCF_026875155.1 Cherax quadricarinatus
TATCAGTGATCTAAAATTAGTTGGAAATTGCTACTCTGGTCTGGGAAGCATTTTGGTTGTTGACCATTGAATCTACTCAGATATGAGGACACTTCTCACACGTGTTGCAAGTTAGTTCACTGGGCTTTTCGTCTCAAAATTCGTGTCACAACTGTCAAATTCTCTAGAGCTTTTTCGCTTTTCTTTGCTGGTTTCCATTGTTTCTCACATTCTTTTGGAATTTATATCTCCATCTCCCCCTCCTCTCTCTCTCTCTCTCTCTCTCTCTCTCTCTCTCTCTCTCTCTCTCTCTCAAGGTAACAACGCCTCTCACACACGATAACTCAGCTTCACACACAATTTCGCCTTACACAGGCAACAGACATACGTCAAGTCACAAGCGATAGCTAACTACATATCACACAGACATCTAGCTGACATCGATCTGCTAACTGCTGGACCTGACACACCATCACCTGCGTGTCAGGAAGACAGGGAAGAGTGAGGGGTGGAAGAAAAGTGATCAGAAGACTGAATGAAGGAAGAGAGTGAGAAACCGACAAAGCAAATGATGAAGTATGGATAGCATATTCAAGGCCAAAGTGGGAGAGAGTAATAAACAAGAGACAGGGGTTGGGTAAGGCATAGCATGATGAAGGATATGGAAGAATATGTAGGACACAAAGAAGCAGTAGATTATAGACTTTCTATAAAAGGGTCAAGAGACGAGGACAAGATAAAAACAACTACCGAAAAATTCTGTAGACGGAGCATGCTTATTTGGGCCGCCGAAGCCGCTAGTGTATTGTGCACCCCATACTTAGCCTGTTAATGGTAGTTGCAAGTGTATTGTGCATTCCAAACCTAACCTGTGGATGGTAGTGGCTAGTGTATTATGCATGCCATACCTAGCCTGTGGATGGTAGTGGCTAGATTATTGTGCATTCCATACCTAGCCTATGGATGGTAGTGACTAGTTTATTGTGTATTCCATACCTAGCCTGTGGATGGTAGTGGCTAGTTTAATGTGTACCCCCATATCCATCCTGTGGACGGTAGCGCTAAAGCTTATGGATTCACAAAAGGCCTAGGAACTAGGGTCAACAGGATTAAAACGAGTTCATCTATATCAACAGTTTATGTTATCTACTGCGAACAAATTCAGAATATTTGCTTAATATTCCTAGTTCTTATTTACAAGATATCTTTGCGGCTCTCAGAGGTTATTATGTTGTATATCTCTACGTTCCTCAGTAAGTGGACAATTATATACATAGTTTTCAGTGGTATGACCACAAGGCTGATCACAAACTTTTCATTTCGTTTGATCATCATCTGTGTGTCTACCATACTTCTGAGAAGTACTTCTACCTAAGCCTAAGCCATTTTGGTTGGTTGGTTGGTTAGGTTTTTAAGCACCTAAGAAATTCCATTTTCCCACTAAATTTAAGATTTAGTACGTGGTTACAACGTATTAATTTAGAGAGAAATGTACCCTGACTTATAAATTTTTATTAAGCTTTCAAATTTTGGTTATTGGGCTTCGTTTCACGTGTATTCAACCAGTCAAGAATAATTTTTAAAATAAGGGTTACGCTAATTTCTGTTTATACACATTGAACAATACACTTCACTCGGTGTGGAGGAAGGTACAAAAGACAAGCAAGTACCCTAATGTGATTGCCTTTCGTTTTTTCACCTGTTGTTGGTATTATATGTCTCTATGTCCACCACTCGGTGTGCATGCCCTAAGAGATACCTCTTGTGGGGAAGAAAAAGCCTATTGTTTTCTAGTTGTTTTCTGCTGGTTCGTTTCCTTCTTAAAGGTAGCAGATAAGACGACAAGATTTCTCCCCTTCCTTCCATCTTCCCTACGTCCCTGGCACCTGAGTATTGGGAATGTGTTAACTTTGTTATCATATAGCGTTTTCTTGTTCTAAAGCATTTTGATTTTTCTCAGCCACTGAAAAGGAGTCGATCCTGACTACTTCAAGGGCTGTTCATCTTCTATGGGCTTAGCGCTTTCCCAGTCAATATGATGACAATGGGAGGGTCGAGAGAGTATTGAGCCCAGCCTGGATGGTCTGAGTGAAGATGTCTGCATACAAACAGTCGTTCACGTTTAGTAATAATGGTAAAATTACCGACAAAATGTTAGGTTAATGGACACAGATGCAGCTAATGTGACATTTTATTGTGGCAACGTTTCGCTTGACAAAGCTCCTGGACAGCAAAACGTTGCCACAATAAAATGTCATATTAATTGCATTCGTGTCCATTAACCTAACAATGATTGACCCGCAACATTAACACACCATATTAACCTTGTAGAACCTAAATATTACCATGCCTACTCCTACCTCCTCCTCCTGCTACTCCGTATTACACCCCTCCTCATTCCTCCTCGCTATAACTCAGATGTTTGCACCATTTTTACGACTTAGCTGTTATCAGTGTGTTTTCACGGGTGACTGAAAAAAAGGAGAGTGGGGGAGCTTTAGTGACAGCAAGATTACTTTCATTATAGCATCAAAGGTGTCCCCAGAGTGGCACTAATGGCAGGAGGCAAGACTCGCAGTTCTCAGCCGCTACACTCACTGCCAACTCCATCATCTCTTGTTTCATAACTTCTAATTACACTCTCCTTACAGTTTGATTTCTTATTATTTAATATTGCATAAGTCATCATTAGAGTGTGGCTATGCTTGGCTCTCCTCTCCGCCGGGAACCAATCTTCCCTTCATCCGACTTTCTCACTTTTTCTGATAAACAATATAATCTAGCCTGCATAATACTAAATTATACTTAGCTTCACACTTAGTTATATAATTATAGTAATACACTGATAGTCGTGGCATAATTGAGGCGGCCGATATAATCCATATTTCATACTTAGAGAAAGAAATCAAGACCACGAGAGATAATCTTATTATATAGTCAGTGTAGCGGACACTCCCTTGAGTGTAGCGGACACTTTATAATTATTATATACTTAGTGTAGCGGACACTTTATAATAATTATATACTCAGTGTAACGGACAATTCAAAAAATAATTATCGTCATCTTAGTGTAGCAGCGATGTAATAAGTATATATGCTCTGTATACTCTGTATATACATCTTAAGAAGGTACTAAGAAGTGCTCAGCTGTTAAAGATGCCACTTTAATTCTGAGAGCATTAGGTACAGCCACGACTGAC
Organism: Cherax quadricarinatus; assembly: GCF_026875155.1. Taxonomy (NCBI): domain Eukaryota; kingdom Metazoa; phylum Arthropoda; class Malacostraca; order Decapoda; family Parastacidae; genus Cherax; species Cherax quadricarinatus. The sequence continues at coordinate 19,074,302 of NC_069406.1, forward strand.
CTTTACAGAAGCTTGTTACATAAAGCACAAGACCAGTGGTGCTCGTACTGCAGTAGGCCTGCTGGGCCATGCTAGGCAGGTCCAACTCACACCTGCCCACATTTACACCATGTGCCTGTCCAAACCAGTGCTTTCCTATGTCATTTCCTATATCTAAATTTATTCACCTTGATTTCGTTGCTGTGAGTCCTGTTTTGGGATGGAAAGATAAACATAGATGGAGTTTAATATTATCCTTTATTTACAACGTTTCGCCCACGCAGTGGGCTTTTTGAAGAAAAGATGTAGAGAGATAGAAGGAAGACTCGAAGGAAAATAATAGAAAATGGAGATAAAAGTGAGGAAGCGAGGGAAAAAGAGGAAATACTAGAGAGCATCTAATTAGTGTAAGTCGAGCAGTCTAAAAACACTCACCCCTTACACGACCATCCCAGAAAAAGGGAAGGAGAAGAGAGAGAGCCAGTGTGTGCTGCCACCCCTCCATCACTCCTTCCCCCAGTATGTGGCAGACAGTCTCTCCCTGGCAGGTAGAACTTGACGGTGATTGCCAGTCATTACACCGTGGGAGAGCCACCTAGCAAAAACATACATTCTCTCTAGTTTTAGGGAATGTTGATGAAAACCAGGGAACACCTCGCATCAGAGGAGCGGCGGCACTGATGCTGGTAGTGGCCTCGTCGCTGGCACTACTGGTGGTCACTGGCCTCGTCAGTGGCACTTGGGCTGGCAGTTACCTTGTCAGTGACACCATCATTAAGCAGGGCTGTCATGACCAGCTTCTAGTTTCCTGGAACTGGCGTTATGCTTTCATAAGTCGTATCGTAAGTAAACATTAGCCAAGATGTTCACTAAACATTAACCAAGAACTTTATTAAACAGTGAACAAGAACTTCATTAAGCATTAGCCATGAACTTAATTAAATATTGATCAAGAGCCTTATTAAGCATTAGCCAAGAACCAGTAAACACTGGGCAAGAATTTGCTTATAGAATGTGAATCTGAGCACGTTACAATAGTCAAAACTATTCTAACATGATAATATACACATTGAAAACTGTTGAAACATGCTAACGTACATAGTTAAGGTTGAGTTCGGTTTTATTTGCACCCCGCATCCATCCTGTTGATGGCAGCAGTGATGCAAGTTTATCTTCTGAGAGATGCAAGTTTATCCTCTCAGAGATGCAAGTTTATCCTCACAGAGATGCAAGTTTATCCTCTCAGAGATGCAAGTTTATCCTCTCAGAGATGCAAGTTTATCCTCACAGAGATGCAAGTTTATCCTCTCAGAGATGCAAGTTTATTCTCTCAGATGCAAGTTTATCCTCTCAAATATACATTCAAGTCAGTTTTTCGTTTAGGTATGCCGGAGGCTCTTATTGATATACGTATTTTTGTCAAATCTAAATCTAAACTGACTTTGCAATCAGTTTTGCTTCAAAGATACCCCTATCAACATTTTCCTTCTTGTTTCTCCTTTCAACGGGGTGCCTTTATGCTGGTGAACTGCTTTTGAATTATGAAACGAGATTCTCTCTCTTGGTAGGATCAAGCCTCACTGCCTTTATTACAACCCAGGAGTCCAAGTGGCCTGTTATCCTGGGTGTAAAGGGAACAAAATAAACACAGCAGAAAAGTTTTGACTTATATTATCCTTCACCAATTTAGAACAGCAATATGTACACTATGTACAGTGATAGGTATTAGTGCACTCCACGGTAAGCAAGTCAGGATAGAAGCCACAAGAGAGCAGACCGTGTTTCAACCAGCTCTAGAATGGGAATGACAAGGGCAGACAGGAGAGTGGTACCCACATAACCTCTGCGATTGCCAAAACTATCTTCTTATTGGCTGGAACCTGGTCACTAGTTGAACGACGGGGCCCCATCCTCAACTCTTAGTTACCTGGTTCGCTGGTTGGGGGAAATAGCCTGTAAATGAGGGTGTGTACATGCGCCGAATAAAGGTTACGTACTCTTTGCATGCCACAGCCTTACATTCCATCACAGCTGTATATTTCTTAAAGGTTAGTGCTTCTCTACGAATGTAATAATAACAATAATAATAATAATAATATTCTTGTTACACTGCTTTCTCAGCTGAGGTTTCTCTTCCCGTTTTTCTTGAAGGAAAGCCTCATCGCTGAAGAGAATAGTATTATAAACCCTGCTACCTGATGTAATATGGGTTACTTTGCCATACTCACAATCTAAGAAATAAACAGACATAAGACTTCTTGTGCATGACTGGTTTTAAGTACAGACTCTTGAGCGTCTTGGTGTAAATCATGCTGGAACACTGGCTTCACAGACAAGTTCTATCAGCAAGACGAGCTCTTTGAGAAGAATAAAAAGACAAAGTACCGTGACTGGAACAATACACAAATAATGGTCCAGGTCGGACCGAAACGTCGTTATAAGTTTCATTCACCTATGTCCGGGTTATTTGTGTCCCGTAGCTCGATCGCTAGGGCTCTCAGCTCACACACGGAGGTCCGGAGTTCGAATCTCCTCCGGTACAGCTGGAAAACATTAGGGAAGTGTTTCCATGAGAGACCTGCTGTCCCTGTTCACCCATCAGTGTTAAATGGGTACCTGGGTGTTAGTCGACTGGTGTGGGTCGCATCCTGGGAGAAAACTGATCTAATTTCCCCGAAATGCTCAGCATAACAAGGGGCTTTCTATATATTAGTATGTCACTGATGTCAGCTAGAACTGTATACCTTGTACATGTACTTGTAGTAAATAAAGATATTATTATTATTATTATTATTATTATTATTATTATTATTATTATTATTATTATTATTATTATTATTATTTGATAAGCAACTTGCCCACAAGCACGGAAGAAAGAGTTCATTTTACGCTGTGTTCACACTGAACACAACTTTATCAAGTCATTTGAATTGATAAAGTTGTGAAGGTATAAAGTCTAGCAATATCGTTAATATCAATGAAGGGTTGATGATTAAGACACATGTGCAGCAGTTGGGTAGCTTTATTGTTGAAAATTTTCTCCTACACAGTAGGCCTCTTCAGTCAAATACAGAGGCATCAGATGTAGTAGTGAAATGAAGATGATGTAATCAGTCCATCAACCTTGAAGAGCTTGAGGTGGTCAGTCCCCCAGTCTTCTCCAGGCTGAGGGACTGACCACCTCAAACACTGTTTCTCCAACGTTGATGGACTGATTACATCATCGTAATTTTTGTTGGTATTTTATACCAACAAAACCTAAGGTCTCAGGACCGAAACGTCTCAAATAAAGATGTTCTCTCATTGATAAAGCTGTGTTTAGAACGAAATGGTGTGAGAATGAAAGTCTGGCTTGCATACCGTGTCCTTCAGAGTGCTCCAAGATAAGGAAAGTATTCTCTGGAGAGTATCATTTAACTAATGGTTATATAAAAGGGTTGTCTAGCCAGGGCTCGGACGCGGCCACACAAGATGAGTTGTTTCACGGGACTGTTAAAGTCACGAAGCTCGCTGCGGTATCCAGCGGTCTGGTGCGCAGATTAAACTCTAGCCTCCAGCATGCAGTTTAAGCGTTCCTCGCCACCATTATTCTTAACCACAGGTAATGCGTCTCTGACATGCGTTTTGCCCACAGCACGTTGGTATTGCACTAAACTCATAATACAAAACTGTTGCGGACTGAGTTCATGATTCATGCGTCGACCTCCACAGAAGTCCGTGTGTGACGCTTCAACGGGAAAAACCACACCAGTGACTTTCATGTTTTCCAAATGAGGCCGTAGAGAGGTGGAATGGGAGGCAGAGGCCTTGATGAAGTGCAGAGACAAGAGCAAAGTGCATGAGGCCGACTTGTAGAACGCCAGAGAGTAGTGGCAGGCTGAGAAAATTATAGGAATTGTTGCTGAGATGGAGGTGACAGAGCAAGGTGGTGCTGTGGTGGTGCCGGTGCTGCTGTTGTGGAGGTGCGGGGCGGTATGGAGGCAGTCATTGTAGTGGTGGTGCTGTGGAGGTGGTAGTGATACTTCTGGTGTTGGTGGTGGTGGTGTTAATGGCGGTGCAGGATAGAGTGCTCCAGGAAACCGGTGGAGTACGTACCTCTGCTATTATCACGTGGCCATTGCATCACTTGCAGGAACATCACCAACGGTACCATCACACCCACAAAGATACTGCCTTCCTCTTACACCCCCCTTCCCCTTACCCCCCAGATTCCCCTCCACTTTCCCCCTCCCCCCATAAAAAAGAAGACACCGTGCAAACCTGAACTTTCAGCTGCGGCTGAATCTTGACAAGTTAAAACTATCAGTTGTAACTCAGTGAAGTGGCCGCTACTAATTTCCTCTTCAGTAAATTTACAGGTTACTAATACTGCGTCCTCCTCTCCCTAGCAGGTGTGAAATTAAAGCCTTGGATCCCCTGACACGGAGTGTCATAAACGAATTAGCAGAGGAACCCCCACTTAAAGCCTCCGGCTGACAAGTGATTCTCATGGCGGCTTGTCCAATTGAAGCCCCATCAAGGAGGATGCCTTGTTGACGGCCAAGGGCTCTTGATCCTAGGATTTGGAGCTTTACAGGCTGCACTTTATTCCTTCACAACAGATTGCCTTTCATTTCACAGGCTCGAATTAGGCAATTGAGTCAAACTTTAAATTCAAACAATATAAAGGAGGCTGCCTTGATGCAGGTGAAGGACCCTTGATCTTAGGAACTGAATCTGTCCCTCTTCCTTCGTCGGGTCAAACATGATAAAGATTCCTTCTCATTCTACCCATTCAACGGGTGCTGTATGACCTCACGGGTTTAGCATATAATACGTTCCTTAACATTCACATCAACTAGGTATCTCAACATTCATATATATATATATATATATATATATATATAATATATATATATATATATATATATATATATATATATATATATATATATATATATATATATATATATATATATATAACTATATATATATATATATAATATATTATCATAAATATATATTATATATATTATATATATTATATATATATATATATATATATATTATATATATATATATATATATATATATTAATATGAAACTATGCAAAACAATTAAGTTTTTTCCTAAAGCAATGTTGAATTTCGTTGAATAAATTACGTCCGTGGAGGTTATCAACTTTTTTCGGGGGTATTATTTTTGATGAAAAACTCTCTGACAAGGAATTACGATTAATAGACAGATCCTGGAAGACTCTCAGTGGAGGTGGATTTTAGTGAGGATAAGATAGATGTTTGTTGGATGTAAGTCACCTGTAGCGTCTTGTAATAGGTTAGAGCTTTGATTGTAGGATATAAGTGGCCAGTAGCATCTTGTAAGGGGAAAGAGCTTTGACAGCAGGATATAAGTGACCTGTATTTTCATGGCTTGTAGCTGCCTGACTGATAATTTCATTTCCACATAACTGCCGTATATCTGGGAGATAATTCTATGCAAGAGGTGAGGAGACGAGCACTTATACTGCACTCACTACACTGCACTGTTATACTGCACTCACTACACTGCACTGTTATACTGCACTCACTACACTGCACTGTTATACTGCACTCACTACACTGCACTGTTATACTGCACTCACTACACTGCACTGTTATACTGCACTCACTACACTGCACTGTTTTACTGCACTCACTACACTGCACTGTTATACTGCACTCACTACACTGCACTGTTATACTGCACTCACTACACTGCACTGTTATACTGCACTCACTACACTGCACTGTTATACTGCACTCACTACACTGCACTGTTATACTGCACTCACTACACTGCACTGTATACTGCACTCACTACACTGCACTGTTATACTGCACTCACTACACTGCACTGTTTTACTGCACTCACTACACTGCACTGTTATACTGCACTCACTACACTGCACTGTTATACTGCACTCACTACACTGCACTGTTATACTGCACTCACTACACTGCACTGTTATACTGCACTCACTACACTGCACGTTTATACTGCACTCACTACACTGCACTGTTATACTGCTCTCACTACACTGCACTGTTATACTGTACTCACTATACTGCACTGTTATACTGCACTCACTACACTGCACTGTTATACTGCACTCACTACACTGCACTGTTATACTGCACTCACTACACTGCACTGTTATACTGCACTCACTACACTGCACTGTTATTCTGCACTCACTACACTGCACTTTTTATACTGCACTCACTACACTGCACTGTTATACTGCACTCACTACACTGCACTGTTATACTGCACTCACTACACTGCACTGTTATACTGCACTCACTACACTGCACTGTTATACTGCTCTCACTACACTGCACTGTTATACTGCACTCACTACACTGCACTGTTATACTGCACTCACTACACTGCACTGTTATACTGCACTCACTACACTGCACTGTTATACTGCACTCACTACACTGCTGTTATACTGCACCCACTACACTGGACTGTTATACTGCTCTCACTACACTGCACTGTTATACTGCACTCACTACACTGCACTGTTATATTGCACTCACTACACTGCACTCACTACACTGCACTGTTATTCTGCACTCACTACACTGCACTATTATACTGCACTCACTACACTGGACTGTTATACTGCACTCACTACACTGTTTTACTGCACTCACTACACTGCACTGTTATACAGCACTCACTACACTGCACTGTTATACTGCACTCACTACACTGCACTGTTATACAGCACTCACTACACTGCACTGTTATACTGCACTCACTACACTGCACTGTTATACTGCATTCACTACGCTGCACTGTTTTACTGCACTCACTACACTGCACTGTTATACTGCACTCACTACACTGCACTGTTATACAGCACTCACTACACTGCACTGTTATACTGCACTCACTACACTGCACTGTTATACTGCACTCACTACACTGCACTGTTATACAGCACTCACTACACTGCACTGTTATACTGCACTCACTACACTGTTTTACTGCACTCACTACACTGCACTGTCATACTGCACTCACTACACTGCACTTTCATACTGCACTCACTACACTGCACTATTATACTGCACTCACTACACTGGACTGTTATACTGCACTCACTACACTGTTTTACTGCACTCACTACACTGCACTGTTATACTGCACTCACTACACTGCACTGTCATACTGCACTCACTACACTGCACTGTCATACTGCACTCACTACACTGCACTGTTATACTGCACTCACTACACTGCACTGTCATACTGCACTCACTACACTGCACTATTATACTGCACTCACTACACTGCACTGTTATACTGCACTCACTACACTGCACTGTTATACTGCACTCACTACACTGCACTGTTATACAGCACTCACTACACTGCACTGTTATACTGCACTCGCTACACTGCACTGCTATACTGCTCACTACACTGCACTGTTATACTGCACTCACTACACTGCACTGTTATACTGCACTCACTACGATGAACTGTTATACTGCACTCACTTCACTGCACTGTTATACTGCACTCACTACGATGCACTGTTATACTGCACTCACTACACTGCACTGTTATACTGCACTCACTACACTGCACTGTTATACTGCACTCACTACACCGCACTGCTATACTGCTCTCACTACACTGCACTGTTATACTGCTCTCACTACACTGCACTGTTATACTGCACTCACTACACTGCACTGTTATACTGCACTCACTACGATGCACTGTCATACTGCACTCATTACGTTGCACTCATACTGCACTCCGCTACACTGTCATACTGCACTCCGCTACACTGCCATACTGCACTCCGCTACACTGTCATACTGCACTCCGCTACACTGTCATACTACACTCACTACACTCTACGGTAAGGTTTACCATCATCACTTGAATCGCTCGTAATTATACTTTGGGGGCAATATTGCTTGTGATTATTATCTAGCTGATCTGATATCTTGCGGCTGACTTGCCCGAGCCAGGGTACGGGGCAAGAGGCTGACGTGCCCCAGCCAGGGTACGGGGCAAGGGGCTGCCTTGTTGAAAGTCACTTTTCACCCACAGGTTTTGTAGAGGGGCCAGTGTTGGTTAATGCTGCACAGACACTCGCCTCCCAGCTGTATTTAATTAAATCTTATTTGTAAATTTCATAGCTGCCTCGTCATAATTAGCGCACCACACACACTATGATCCTGTCTTGAGCTAATAAACATCTGAGAATGATTGGCTAGCTAAATCACTCCCTCATTACTGCTGCAGTTTTGCCTCCCGGTACAACTGCAGATTTAATCCTTTCTGTTTTTTGTTGTTTTTACTTAGAGCACAAGTTAAAAGGTGGGTAATTTTTACCGTGTTATTCCATCACTCATAAATGACGAAACTCGTGCGAGAAATGTGCATCAAGGAGAGTTGAACCGGATTACCGTACGACCTCTGCTGGTGCCGACGTCCATTCAAATGTTACGCATATAATTAGTTTTATCTATATAGATATCCATGTTACTTAATTACTAATGAGCTACAAGATATAGATTATATATAATTAAGAAATGTCGATCATACATCACTAATGTGAAAGTCGAAACCCCAAAGTAAGCGGCCTGTTTTCCAGATGATATCAGGTCTATAATTTTGTAATTATGGTCCTGCTGGAGATGCTCCTCTTTCGTAAGCAGGTAGGGAGCCGCGTTTGTCACTCAACTCCAGATAGGGAGCCAAGAGTGCCTTCAATATCACTGCTTCTTAAACGTACTCAGTTTCCAAAGTGATAGTGACATCTGCTAAGCTTGTCTTGAATATTCTTTTGAAGCTTCATGAAAGTATATACGCCATGGAACAATGTGTGTATATATATATATATATATATATATATATATATAATATATATAACAAAAAAGGCACAATACCGTGACTGGAACGATACACAAATAACCCGCACTTTGTCAAGGGTCCAAGTCGGACCGAAACGTCGTCGTAAGCTTCTCTCATTTATGTGCGGGTTTTTTTGTGTGTGTTATATATATATATATATATAATATATATATATATATATATATATATATATATATATATATATATATATATATATATGATAGTGATGCCGCAGGATAATATTACTAGTATATTTTATATATTGTATTATTGGAAAATGGAGCTAACCTTCCATTCCGTGGATCAGCTTCGATTCCTTGGATGGCGATCCCTTGAGAAGCATCCAGGCACCACCTTAATGAGGCAGGACTCACAAATTTGAGTTACATTACCTGACCTCATAATAAGATGCAGCTTAATTAAGAAATAGCATGATACGAGCTCATTAAAAAAAACCGTTCTTAAAGAAGCGTGTGAAAGCTGTGGCCCGTGTCAGGTGACTAGGTGACGACAACTTACCGTCTCCTAAGCAATCTTCAGGAGACCAGGTGCCTCACAACCTCCTCCTAAGTCATATCCACTTATAGAAGACGCTTTAGAAGGTGATTATGCAGAGAGGAGCCTCTCAGGTGATAGTTAATGGCATCAGTACGATGATAGCAGAGATGAAAGCAGGTGAACCTGGGCCGCCTAGTCGTCCCTTACAAACTGGAAATTTAAAGATCAATAGTGAAATATATCTGAAGGAAACCCTCTCTCCTCCCCTCTCACATCCCCTCCCTCCTCCCCTCTCACATCCCCTCCCTCCTCCCCTCTCACATCCCCTCCCTCCTCCCCTCTCACATTCCTCCCTCCTATCTCTCACAGCCCGCCCTCCTCCTCCCCTCTTACATGCCGTCCCTCCTCCTCTCCCTTCACTCCCCTCTCTCATCTCCTCCCTGTTCCCCTTCCTCCTCCCCTTTCACATGCCCTCCTTCCTCTCTTCCCACTTCTCCTTCCATCAACCTCAAGCCTCCCCTCCCACTTCCACCTCCCATCACTCTCCCCCTCTTGATTTTTGAGCATAATGCAATATTTGAATACGTGTATAAAAATATGACTTTATTAAACACACATACTAGGACAACACACACACACACACACACACACACACACACACACACACACACACACACACACACACACACACACACACACACACACACACACATAATAATAGGTATTTGTACACAAAGGCTCCGTGAAAAAACATTAACAAAATATTGAAATCTTGAGGACATCGACTGTAAGGAAAAAACTTGAGATGAAGATACAAAACTAGTTTAAAAAGACACATGACCAAACACTAGGACATATGTATTAGAAATGTTTCAGTCCTGGGACCGAAATGTTCAGTAATCAAGGTCCCAAGACCGAAACTTTTTTTTTAATATGTCCTGTTGTTTGCTCAAGTGGCTTTATAAACCAATTTCTCGGTATCAATTACCAAGGTTTTCAAAATTTACACAAGTTAACAATAGCAGTGTTTGTCATGTACAAAAATGAAGTTTTGGAACTGGGACATTATCGAGCAATTATTTACACCATATATTGCCAGAAAAATTATAGTCTTTGTGTGGAAGTGGTATGAAGAAACCGACATCTTGTAATTAAAAGAGATGTACGCACTGATAAAGACAATTATTGAGGAAACGTTTCGCCCAAAGTGGTTTCTTTAATTCTGACAACTCATGGAAGCCACCTGTAGCAAAATATTTCATTTATAAACATCTTGGTCTGTGCCTCGAGTCTTCGGTTGTTGTAAACTATAAATATTTCAGAGAACTAACACAATAAACATCGTATTTCAGAAATGTAAAATGTGAAGAAAGACCGAAAACACACAATTCACTTTCATTATAAAATATTACATGAGATATTATGACTTCTTATGAGAGGTTCTGAGAAAGAAGGAATATTATTGGAACTAGCACCAGAAAGGACAAGAGAACACGCACTAAGATGTGTAACAAGAGGTATATGAAAGACCGCAGGAAATATTTTTACAAATAGGGCAGTTGATGAGAAGACTGAGCTCCAGAAGGAAGCTGAGAATGCATAAAAACTGTCCAGAGTTTAAAAATAATTGTGAAAAACGTTAAAGGAATGACGTGACACCGCGAGATTATATTCACTACTGCAACCATGAAAAGGTAATTACACACACACACACACACACACACACACACACACACACGAATAGCTTGTGTAATTACAAAAAAAAATGTATTTAAGTACAACCAACACCCTTTAATTGTATCAATAAACATAACAGCTGTACAGAGCTATAGTTATCACTTATACCAGACTTGTAGAAATGTGTCAGCAGCCTTTCCATGATAAAAAGGTCACTTACTGACACCTGAGCTATAACCAAGAAACCCAGGTTAACTATGGAGTGGTCAAGAGTGTGGCAGTGTTCCTTAACGGGGCTGAACGCTGGTGCAGTTCCTGCAAGAATCGTCCGGCTTGATGTTCCTTTACGTTCATGGAGTCAGTAATTAAATACATTGCAGGAGGTCTACCATTCCTTCCGATGACTTCTTAATCTAGGATGAGTTGGGCATAGGTTTGGCTTAACCGAAATCTCCTTGAATTCGATGGGTTGTATTTTGTATTCGCATTAGCGTAGCCTGGAGGCACCAGTATCGTGCTTTGTCTATATCTTACGTGACCTCCTCTTCATCTTACCAGTAATGTAAAAGGCCTTACAGCTCTCACACATGTGTTTGTATACACTAGACGTCTCAAGTGCATGCACCTAGGGCATCTATACTGGAAACATTTCTGTACCTGGACTTTGGTTACTTTAAATCTGGAGTGACCAAGGTCCCAGTACCGAAACGTAAGACAGTGACCAAGGTCCCAGCACCGAAACGTAAGACAGTGACCCAGGTCCCAGCACCGAAACGTAAGACAGTGACCAAGGTCCCAGCACCGAAAAGATTATAATAAAAATGTATACACTTGAGTGGTATCATTCAAGTCGTCGATATTATTATATCAACATCCAGAGGACTCATAATCTGTTGCTTTAAAGAATTTATTAATTGTGCTGCATGATTTGAAAGCTAATTATAATATTTACTCGAAGATAAAAGTCAGTAAACAGATAAATGAGTCTGATACGTAACAAAAAAAAAAAGATTTATTATCACAAATGCACTGTTTTCATGGGCACACTATCAACTGTCTTAGCTGGAAAATCCATTTAAAAAATTTGGAGCTTTGCCAGTATACTTATTTACGAAAATTACCAGGAAACATTATTATTATTAATTAAAGTCCTCAGTCGCACGAGCTCTATTAATAAATTAAAGTAAACAGAGGAAGTATGGAAGACTCAGTAAGAAGCGTTCTGTTATTATTATTATTATTATTATTGTTGGGTTTGTAGGGGTAGACACCAAGTTACTTTATATAAGTAATGGAAAATGAGGAGAGAAACTTAACAGCACAAACTCGTAAAAACAGGGTTTAGGTAGATCACAGCATTAAAAGCATCTCAATGGTCTTGTCATCGCTAACATCCAAAAATGACAAAGATATATTGACCTCCATCTCTTGAGGCGAACTCAGTGTTACCGTATTCAAACTTTTGACGTGTTTTCAAATCAAATAATGAAAGAATAAGGGAATTTTGACTAAGAATATAAAAATCAAGAAAACATTGTGATGTTTTGAATTTTAAAAAGATCAAAGTTAATGGAATATTGTCTGAGAGTGTTAAAATCAATAAGATATTTTCGCTTTTTAAATTAAAAATATTAAAGATAATGGAATATCGTCTAAGAAAGTCAAAATCAAGAAGGTATTGTCTATATACCTACTGTATATACAGCATATAGACATTACCTACATTATATAGAGAACACTCGTTCATATATAGACAATACTCTGTATAGACAATATGCCAATACGCATTTGCCTACGGAATATAGATGTCTATCTACCTACGGTATTTAGACGCATATACCTACGATAATATAGACGTCCGTCTACCTATGGTATAAAGACGATGTGAAATCGTCATTACGACTCATTATTGAGAAAGGTGACACAGAAGTTATAAGAAGAGGGTGACACCTGGCTGTGTGTCATAGAACCAACTAGTACTTCATGGCCGCCTCGACCTCGACTCGCTCCTCTGTCACACTTATTTCTTCTCCGCTCATATTAAACTGCTGACGGAAGGTAATAAAGTGTTTACTGTTGCCATTAAGGCTGGAACAGGCGCTCCACTGCTACATTATACACATACTGTGGCGGACAGTTTTAATTTATTGGTGCCGCAGTAGTGAGGGTCGCGTGCCATCACAGTTTTTAGCAGTCTTTCTGAATGTATAATTTTCTGAAAGCAAATGGGTGGCAAATTATTTGTTATTGATAGTAGTAGTAATATTATTATTATTATAATAATAGTGATTAATAAAATCAATAATAGTAGTAGTAGTATCACTTATTATGATTATATAATTATTCTTATGAAATCATTATTATTAGTAGTAGTAGTAGTAATAGTGGTAGAAGTAGCATTATCATCATTAACGTTAATATTATTTTTATGACCGGTGTTTGCAGTGGGGTAATATACATGTGTATCCCAGTACAAATCCCAGTGCACTTTACACCTTACCAAGATGTGGAGTAAAATTCCCGTAGAATTATTCCTGATTCTAAAAGACTCCGTGCAACTCCCGCAGAGTTTACTTCCGTCTGGCTATGGTGACTGGGCACTTTCCCACGCATCGTCACGTCAGTGTTTCCGATTCTGTGAGACATTCTCATCAGTGCTGCTGTAGGGGTAGCTTTTAAAACTTAGAAACAGCAGCCATATGAATTGCCTTGGTGTTATTTTTGGAGCAACGAAGGACGAATGGGCAAATGCGGAAATTATTCATCATGTGAGTGGAATGCAAGGGTGTCCCTGGAAGCCATGACACGCGCGTTCGGACAGGTGAGAGTGGCCAGCATCCGGTGTTTTCTATGAGAAAAAATTTCCTATTTCGTATCTTTCTCTAAACTGTTGTTGTGTGTCGTGAGGTGACCGTTGTTCAGCTCTTGTTTCTAGGTTGTTCCTCCGCTCTCCTAGTCTCCCGTTTTCCTACCATTAGAAAAACTTGCTTAATACGCATGTACAGTACGTACACGACCGCGCGCGCACAGTCGCAGACGCATACAGGCACAAACTTGTGTGAGTGTGCGTGCGTGCGTGTGTACTTACCTAGTTGTGGTTGCAAGGGTCGATTCACAGCTCCTGGCCCCGCTTCTTCACTGGCCGCTACTGGGTCACTCTTCCTGCTCCATAAGCTTTACCATACGTCTTCTTAAAGTTATGTATGGATCCTGCCTCCACTACATCGCTTCCCAGACTATTCCACTTCCTGATAACTCTGTGTTTGAAGAAATACTTCCTAACATCCCTGTGATTCATTTGAGTCTTCAACTTCCGACTGTTACCCCTTGTTGCTGTGTCCCATCTCTGGAATATTCTGTCTCTGTCCACCTTGTTGATTCCTCTCAGTATTATATATGTCGTTATCATGCCCCCCTATCTCTCTTGTCCTCCAGTGTCGTCAGGTCGATTTCCTTTAACCTCTCCTCGTAGGACATACCCCTTAGCTCCGGGACTAGTCTTGTTGCATACCTTTGCATGTGTGTGTGTGTGTGTGTGTGTGTTGTGTGTGTGTGTGTATTCACTATTTGTACTCACCTATTTGTGGTTGCAGGGGTCGAGACATAGCTCCTGGCCTTGCCTCTTCACTGATCTCTACTAGGTCCTCTCTCTCCCTGCTCCATGAGCTTTATCATATCTCGTCTTAAAACTATGTATGGTTCCTGCCTTCACTACATTTACCAGACTATTCCACTTCCTGTGTGTGTGTGTGTATGCGCGTGTGTGTGTGTGTGTGTGTGGTGTGTGTGTGTGTGTGTGTGTGTGTGCGTGCGTGTGTGTGTGCGTGCTGCTGCGTGTGTGTGTGTGTGTGTGTGTGTGTGTGTGTGTGTGTGTGTGTGGTGTGTGTGTGTGTGCGCGCACGCGAATGTGTGTGTGCCTGCGAGTGAGAGTCCGCTCGTGTGTTCGTGCGTGTGTGTGTTCGTGGGTGCGTATACATGTATTGTTGTGTATGTGGTGTTAATACGTGTGTGTGTGTGTGTGTTAATACGTGTGTGTGTGTGTGTTCGTGCGCAAACGTGTTTGTGTGTACTCACCTATTTGTGGTTGCAGGGGTCGACCCATAGCTCCTCTGTGTGTGTGTGTGTGTGTATGTATGCATGTATATATGTATGTATGTATGTATGTATGTATGTATGTATGTATGTATGTACGTATGTATGTATGTATGTGTACACACACAAACACACACACACATGGGGTAAAATAACAAATAAAGGAATGCTTACAAAAACATAAGGGAGAGAGTCATGGTGAGGTACTACATAGCATCAGGACGAGGGAATATAATGAGCGAGGCACCACTGGGTTTCCTTCTGGTTCCCATGCTCCTCCTTGAAGGCTCAGCACTCCTTCATATCAATGGTCGCACACAAATCTAAACTAATGGGAACCAGACCGAAGAGAACAGCTTAAAACTACAAAATAACTTCAACCAGTTAAACCTAGAGGGTATTACTGGGGTCAACGCCCCCGCGGCCTGGTTCATAACCAGGCCTAGGAAGGGTTAGAAAAATTTGCTACTTTAATTCAACTCAGAAAACACAAAATACTGAAAACTGGAGAATGAACAGGGAGATGAAATAAAGTATATAATATAAGAAAGGAAACAACTTACAGAAAAGAATAACGAAAAGGCTCCAGGAGTTCCCATCGCATCAAATATATTGCCGCTAATAACACGCAAACAGAACAGCATCACCATTGCTTGATAAACTCACAAATATAACAGTGGAATTCGGAAATCTCAATGAAGAGGATATCATAGTAATATATTTAGTATATTCGACCAGTTCTCAAATTTATATTTGTAGTGGAGAAGTGCAACAGACTGAAGAATGGCATAGTGGATGAGATAATAATGCAAAGCTTCATAATGGGTTACGATACATCCGAAACAAGTCAACCAGAAAAGACACTGGAACTCTTAATTGGGTAATTACACAATAAAGTTTAGAACTAACAGAGACAGAAGCAAACACACACACACACACACACACACACACACACACATTTTCTTGGACTGTAAGAAGGCGTTTGACACAGTTCCACACAAGAGATTAGTGCAAAAACTGGAGGACCAGGCAGGGATAACAGGGAAAGCACTATAATGGATCAGAGAATACTTGTCAGGAAGACATCAGCGAGTCATGATACCTGGCGAGGTGTCAGCGTGGGCGCCTGTGACGAGTGGGGTTCCACAGGGGTCAGTCCTTGGACCACTGCTGTTTCTGGTATTTGTGAACGACATGACGGAAGGAATAGACTCTAAAGTACCCCTGTTTGCAGATGACGTGAAGTTGTTGAGAAGAATTCAATCGGACGAGGACTGGGCAGAACTACAAAGGGATCTGGACAGGCTGCAGACCTGGTCCAGCAATTGGCTCCTGGAGTTCAACCCCACCAAGTGCAAAGTCATAAAGATTATGGAAGTGCACATAAGACCACAGACGGAGTTCAGTCTAGGGGGCCAGAGACTACAAACCTCACCCAAGGAAAAGGATCTTGGGGTGAGTACAACACCAGGCACATCTCCTGAGGCGCACATCAACCAAATAACTGCTGCAGCATGTGGGCGCCTAGCAAACCTAAGAACAACATTCTGACATCTTAACAAAGAATCGTTCAGGACCCTGTACACTGTGTACGTTAGGCCCATATTGGAGTATGCGGCACCAGTTTGGAACCCACACCTAGCTAAGCACGTAAAGAAACTAGAGAAAGTGCAAAAGTTTGCAACAAGACTAGTCCCAGAGCTAAGGGGTATATCCTACGAGGAGAGGTTAAAGGAAATCGACCTGACGGCACTGGAGGACAGGAGAGATAGGGGAGACATGATAACGACATATAAAATACTGAGAGGAATTGACAAGGTGGACAGAGACAGGATGTTCCAGAGATGGGACACAGCAACAAGGGGTCACAGTTGGAAATTGAAGACTCAGATGAATTACAGAGATGTTAGGAAGTATTTCTTCAGTCACAAAGTAATCAGGAAGTGGAATAGTTTGGGAAGCGATGTAGTGGAGGCAGGATCCATTCATAGCTTTAAGAAGAGGTATGATAAAGCTCATGGTTCAGGGAGAGTGACCCAGTAGCGACCAGTGAAGAGGCGGGGCCAGGAGCTATGGCTCGACCCCTGCAACCCCAACTACGTGAGTTCACACACACACACACACACACACACACAGTCATCCACGCGCGCACAAGAACACGTTTGATGCAGTTGGGATTCATTTTCTCAAGCCCGGAGTACACATACATAATACATACCGTATATACATACATAAGGCAAATACATACATACAATCATATATTCGTATATATAATATATATATATATATATATATATATATATATATATATATATATATATATATATATATATATATATATATATATATATATATATTAGGCTATATTATTTGATGAACTGTTTCAGACCTTATTTTCACATGGAAGATTGTTCAAAGTTTTGCATTCGTTATTTACCTACTTGATTTCTCTCTCCTTCCACTTAACTATCCCCTCAAGGGAGGGTCTTTGACGCTGGTGAGGGGCTCTTGATCTAGGGAATTGGATTTGTGCTCCGGTTCCCTGAATTGAGCCTGAATACCTTCTACCCCCCCCACAGGCGCTGTATAATCCTACGGGGTTAGCGCTCCCCCATAATTATAATAATAATAATCCACTTAACTATTTTCATGGTGATGTTGCGAAATCAAAATATTTGGGTTCGAAGTCACACAGGTCTCAGTTTGAGTTCCTGACAACAGATGTCAGCAGCGTGCAGAGTGGCGGGTTTGATAGGTGCTGCCACCTAGTGGTAGGAACACTGACCTGCATACTTCTTTTTCTAAATCGCAGGGTAGACCATTCCATTTCTCTCGCCCAGCGGAGTGATGCTCTTTGGGGGAATTTTAACTTGTTTTTTAACATATCTGTGTAAATTTTGCTCACATTTGTGGGCGATGTCTTGCCCTAATCTCCCCGCGGCATAAGCTAGACCTAAGATAATGTAAGAGGTTTCCTGTAGCTATCGTCATTTAAAAGTTAAGCTAATTGTTAGCTAGTGTAAGGGCCCCAATTTATTTATTTATTTATTTATTTATTTATTTATTTACAATTTGAGCATACATACAGAGGTACAAAAAAAATACAGATAAGAGCAGCATGCCAAAGCCACTTATACTATGCATAGCATTACGGGCTGGCTTAAAATTAACTAAGCAATGATGAAATCAGTGATAATACATTATTGTAAACAGATAACTATAAAGCACAAATGAGTATTACAAAGACAGGTCATATGGTTGCATGCATTGTTGTACATTCAGTCGTATGGAGTATTCTGTTATGGAGTGTATTTAAAAAATAATAAAGTTAGATTGGGTTTTAGGTTTAACATTTATGTGATATAATTGTGAGAAACATTTAAGATATACAATTTATAAGGTTCAGTTATTCAGTATTTATTTGGTTTTGGGTGAGTAAGTGATCTTTGAGAAGAGACTTGAATTTATAAACAGGTAGTGTTTCTTTTATATTTACAGGTAATGAATTCCAGATTTTAGGGCCTTTTATGTGCATTGAGTTTTTGCATAGTGTGAGATGGACACGAGGAACATCAAAGAGTGATCTGTGCCTTGTGTTATGGTCATGTGTTCTGTTGAGGTTGGCAAGGAGATGCTTGAGGGGAGGGTTAATATCAGAGTTAAGTGTTCTATGTATGTAATAGGTGCAGTAATAAGTATGGATGTTTTGTATGGTGAGTAGGTTGAGTGTTTTGAATATTGGTGGAGTGTGCTGCCTGTAGTGAGAATTTGTTATCATTCTAACTGCAGCCTTTTGTTGGGTAATTAGTGGTCTGAGATGGTTAATTGTTGTTGAGCCCCATGCACAAATTCCATAGGTGAGATAGGGGTAAATAAGAGAGTGATATAGGGCTGGGATTTTTTCGAGGTGATTATCCTAGGTAATTTACATATATGTTACCATATATTTATCATCCATCCCAAAATTTATTTGTACATAAATAAACTTTTAGGGATATCCCAGCGCTTCTACTGTTGCTGGGAGCTACAACGGAACACATAGTCACAATACTAGAAACATATATCTCTTTGATGTACCCGTTGTTGATTAGATGCCCAACGTTGTGTGACGTGACTATAGGTTTGGCTTAGAAATAAATGAAAGGAACAAATGAATGAGTCATGAAACTGA
>NC_069406.1:19096122-19118622 GCF_026875155.1 Cherax quadricarinatus
CATAAAGCTTCCTTTGCAGATTCCTTAAGGTCGATAAAGCAGACTGAGAGGAACGTGCTGGTGATTTCCACAACACTACGAACGTTATGTTTCATTCAATTTTTATGCAATGGTTGAGGGCACCAGGAGAATCCACCAAGGTTTTGCTGTATCCAGGAGGAGGAGGAGGAGGAAAACGCTTTAGTAGATGTTAGTAGCTGCAGCTTGATCTCCGAACACCTTAACTAGCAGTGCCAGAAGCTGTTCTGCTAAACCTAGCACATACGCACCACCTCTGCTATCCATCATTTGTTGTCCCTCTGTTATCTCTCTCTCGCTCTCTCTCTCTCTCTCATAAGGGCTTTGCACAGTAAAGGCGGGGCTTGGCTGGAGACGTAGAGAGAAAGCAGAACTAGAATTTACAAAAAGAAAGGGCGTGTATGGGATGAATAGAGAAAGCGAGGTGGGTAGGATGTTATTAAAGCATGTAATGTGATGACTCCTAATTGTTCCAAGACTTTACACTCTCATCAACAATAATTAAGCTGGATCTTGTCACGTTTTAATGTTTTCATTTACCTTTGAACCACAGTTGAAACTTGAAAAATGTTATGTCAGATATTAGTTAGGTAGGTTTATTATTATCATCATTATGGGGAATGAGAGGTAATCAGGCTGGAATCACTTCCATGGATCAAGAACCCTTTATCATCCACAAAACACCTTTGTTTAAGGTTATGACCCACATAAGATGAGCAGGTTATATATTATTATTGCTACAATAAAAAACTAAGCTCTAAACCCACAAGGGTCTTACAGGAAGCAGGTTATATATAAACGTAAGTCCAGACAAATGAAGGAATGACTAGACAATGTTGAAGGCATAGATTCACTATTGCATCATTTTGTGTACACTTCGTATAATTTATAGATTTATAATACACTGGGCACGTTAAATGTATGAGACTGGTTAATGGGGCTTAAAGCTAATTGACTAGAGTAGGCTCATTAAGGCTACACCTACCTTTTCGCCACCTAGCAGGAGTACTTTAACCCTTGGAATAAGAATTATATATGTAGAAACACACACCTTTCAGTGTATATATATATATATATATATATATATATATATATATATATATATATATATATATATATATATATATATTATATATATATATATATATATATATATCATATACACATGAAGCTGGTCTAGATTGACGTTAATGTTTTTTAATTATTTGAGAAAGTTTGTTTACTGAAGCTATTTTATGCAAACAGAATAGATACATGTGTGACACTTGTAAGGTAAAGAAGCCATTAGTTAAAACGATATATATTTATATTGTAGAAAATACAGTACGATTCAAGGGAGATTTCTCCGCAACGAAACTTAATCCGTTTTCTTTCTTTGCAGGTGAGTGTTAGTATTGCTGCTCTTGTTCACCTCTCCTCCAACACAAGGTAACCGTTTTCTGTCACTACTTCCTTAACACCTCCTCCTCCAACACAAGGTAACCGTTTTCTGTCACCACCACTTTAACACCTTCCCTTCAACACAAGAACCTCAATGGAAATAAGTCACTTTGTTTTGGTTTTTGTGCTATTCTAGGTAATTTAGACTATGTATGATAGCTGTACTTATGTGTACCTGCCTAAATATACCTACTTACACCTTTTTAACACCTCCTCTCCAACAAAAGGTAACCGTTTTCTGTCACTACCTCATTAACACCTCCCCCTCCAATACTAGGTAACTGTTTTCTGTCACCACCACTTTAACACTTCAATAAATTAACACATTTTTCTCTACCAGCCCGCTGGCTGATTTTTTAACAAAATTGTGTGCACACTGCTGTTAAATTAAGAAAACTTAAATATGTCTCTTGAAGTTGGTTCTCAGAATACTTAAAGTTGTGCATCAGAAACAACAGCAGAGTAATAGTGACTTTTATTTGTTTACGTAAGATTCAGAGCAACATCATAAGAGGACAGACTAAAAATGTGAACGTATGAAATTCACCTCTCTTATGTATATATATATATATATATATATATATATATATATATATATATATATATATATATATATATATATATATATATATAATATATATATATATATATAATATATATAATATATATATAATTTATATCTTCTAATGTATTGAAAAACAAGTGTACCACCTTGGAACAGTCTGGTGTAGCTCTATGCTAATGGAACGAGAGAAAATTTTGTAAGTATCTATCAGTTATATAATATAATATATATATATCATTATAAAGTACTATATAAAATTAATAATATTAAATGATGGTGTGTTGTGTGTGAGATTGTGCTAACTGCAAATACGTGACGTGTCTTTCTTCTTGTCTGCAAACAGTTTGCTCCCTGGCCATTAGTGGTTAGCTTTAAAATGTAATGCCACAAACTACAATTGTGTAGTCTTTTTAACTTCCTCACTAAAAATATTAGTTTATTAAGAGGTTAACAATACATATGATGTGACACACTCGATGGGTCCTCTCTTTGATGAGCAATTAGTGCTAACTGCCAAACTACCCGTGACGGGGGGGCTGTTTCTTCGGCCAAAACTGGCAGTTGCTCTCATTGCTTTGAGCCAATTACTATCATTAAAATGTAAGTGCTAAAATTGTGTATGTTTTTTTTTTTTAAACATTTCTTAAATATTAGTGTGTTCTAGGTTAATATTGTGTGTGTGTGTGTGTGTGTGTGTGTGTGTGGTGTGTGTGTGTGTGTGTGTGTGTATTCACCCAACTGAACTCGCCTATTTGTGGTTGCAGGGGTCAATTCACAGCTCCTGACCCCACCTCTTCGCTGGTCGCTACTAGGTCCACTCTCTTCCTGTTCCATGAGCTTTACTGTGTGTGTTTGTTACCATTTTGTCCTAGGCACATGTCGATTAAACACTACGCTTGATGGTTATGCGCGCGCGCGTGCGTGTGTGTGTGTGTACTCATCTACATGTGGTTGCAGGGGACGAGTCATAGCCCCTGGCCCCGCTTCTTCGCTGACCGCTAATAGGTCCTCTCTCTCCCTGCTCCATGAGCTTTATCATACCTCGTTTTAAAATTATGTATAGTTCCTGTCTCCAATACGTCACTTGCTAGACTATTCCACTTCTTAACAACTTTATGGCTAAAGAAATACATCCTAACATCTCTTTGACTCATCTGAATCTTCAACTTCCAATTGTGTCCCCTTGTTTCTGTGTCCCATCGCTGGAACATTCTGTCTCTGTCTACCTTGTCAATTCCTCGCAGTATTTTGTATGTCGTTATCATGTCTTCCCTAACCCTCCTCCTCCAGTGTCGTCAGGCCGATTTCCCTTAATCTTTTTTCATAGGACATTCCCCTTAGCTCTGGAACTAGCCTTGTTGCAAACCTTTGCACTTTCTCTAATTTCTTGACGTGCTTGACCACGTGTGGGTTCCAAACTGGTGCTGCATACTCCAGTATGGGCCTGACGTACACGGTGTACGGAGTCTGGAACGATTCCTTACTGAGGCATCGGAACGTTAATTCTCAGGTTTGCCAGGCGCTCATATGCTGCAGCAGTTATCTGGTTGATGTGCGCCTCAGGAGATGTGTTCGGTATTATACTCACCCCGAGATTCTTTTTCTTGAGTGAGGTTTGCAGTCTTTGGCCATCTAGTCTATACTCTCTGCGATCTTCTTTGCCCTTCCCCGATCTTCCTGACTTTGCATTTGGCGGGGTTAAATTCGAGAAGCCAGTTGCTGGATCACGTGTCCAGCCTGTCCAGGTCTCTTTGAAGTCCTACCTGATTCTCATCCGATTTAATTCTCCGCATTAACTTCACATCATCTGCAAACAAGAACACTTCTGAGTCTAACCCTTTCGTCATGTCATTCATTGTGTGTGTGTGTGTGTGTGTGTGTGTGTGTGTGTGTCTTAACGCTTATCTTCCACAAAAACGTTGGTTCTTTCTAGCAGAATGCTTTCGAAACTGAAAGCATCTTCGACTTAATAATACAATATTAAAATTCACTTCCTCGATACGTTTATCCCATGTGATGCCAGACCTAACGTTCGTAGCCAGATAATCATGCTATTAATGCTCGTAGCCAGCTAACCATGCTATTAATGTTCGTAGCCAGATAACCATGCTATTAATGTTCGTAGCCACATAATGATGTTATTAATGTTTGTAGCCAGATAACTATGCTATTAATGTCTGTAGCCAAATAACCATGCTATTAATGTTCGTAGCCAGATAATCATGCTATTAATGTTCGTAGCCAGATAATCATGCTATTAATATTCGCAGCCAGATAACCATGCTATTGATGAGATTAGATTTT
The DNA here is from genome assembly GCF_026875155.1 of Cherax quadricarinatus. Taxonomy (NCBI): domain Eukaryota; kingdom Metazoa; phylum Arthropoda; class Malacostraca; order Decapoda; family Parastacidae; genus Cherax; species Cherax quadricarinatus. The sequence goes on from NC_069406.1 coordinate 19,100,450, forward strand.
GTCAGCGAAGCGGCTAGTTGTGCTCCCTACATCCATCTAGTAAAGGGCAGCGCGTGTGCATATGGGAACAACAAAAGGCTTAGGAGCCAGGCGCTTAAAAGAGTAACAGGAGTACATTTAGGTATATATTATTTACAAATTCTTATTATATTTCTAACAAGCAAATTTTGGATATCTGTTTGAAGTTTCTGGTAAGTTATTATCACTAATAAGATATCTTGACATATACTACTACTACCGTAAAGGAGTTAAGACTGTGAACACACACCTCTGACATACACAAGGAGGATACGTAGCCTCATCTAAACTTTAACTTATACTGTTCATTAATATAATAATACAGAATCAAAGTTTTATAGAGTTCTAAGATCCATGTAACTATGCATTTAAAAGCCTGATTTCTATCACTCACTATGATAACATGAACGTAGATAAATACGTTGTAGAGCAATTTCTACTGTAAACACGCTAAGTACTTCTGTAGTTTAGCAGACACACAAATGATAATCAGACTAAATGCAAAGTATATGGCTGGCATTATGACTTTCTTTTAACACTGTGTGCTTAATTGTCCGCTTATTGAGCAATATAGAGATTAAAGGTATAATAACCTATGTGATATGTCAAGTTATCTTATTATAGAAAATAAGATAGAGATATTATGAAAATGTCGTAATCTGCTTGTAACAAGATAAGGCAATTGTAAATATAAATCTAGATGTACTTAACTCATTTGGTGCCTAGTTCCTAGACCTTTTTGCTTATCCGTATGTACTTGCGCAGCCGTCCACAACATGAGAGTTGGGTGCATAATAAGTAAGCCGCTTTGGCTTTTTATGTGCTACGATTGTAGTTTCGAAGCCGAACATCCGTAGAAAAAAACGAGTATAAATAATGTTTAAACCAACATGCGGATTCACGTGTTTCAGTGATACTCATTGTAGCGGGCACCAACAGTCTGATCGAACAGGCCATCAAATAGGAAGCCTGGTCAGAGACCGGGCCGCGAGGACAATGATCCACGATACCATCCCCATGTTGTCACTGCAGCTGGTTTGTCAGGAAGCATCATGCACCGCCAGGTGTCGTGAAGATAAAGCGTCACTGACCTCACATTGACACTACGTACAAAGTATGAGTTACGATATTTAGCTGCGTCTTTATCAGGCATCTGAGTCTCTGGGAACTCTACTCTTATGTCGAGTAGATTCTTAAAGACATAATAAGAGAGGTGGTTGAAGGCGGCAGTAAGATATGTCTTGCCCAGACTCTGCGTGGTACTGACAACCTCCCATGTACCACGTCAAGTCTCCCACTTTTAATGGGTTAAGCGTTGCTATGTATTGTAACAACGCGGGGATGTGTCCGCTGGGTCCCTTTGTCTTAACCAAGCGAATAGGAAACATAGCATATACTATAGCGTGTAACATTAGCTTTAGTGACCACTTTCACGGGGATTATCTACAGCCAGCATTCTATGACCCGCTATATCGGCTAAGCATTACAATCATCGCTATATACAACGAGCAACGGTAATAATAGTCTCATTATAAGGGTCATTATGCGTTTTTAGGATCATGTAATCGTGTTGGACACAATGTTTGGTCAGGCGGACAAGTCACTGAGGTATGGATGATTTTACCTTGCATTCAATAGCACTACGAGTATAATGACGTAATTACACCATTCTAAAGAGACAGTTAACACGCACTTTCCTGTGCGATCCATTACGTGCACTATGACGTAGTTGGAATATGAACCTTATGGCGTGAAGCAACAGAGGTCTTTTTCATAGTCACGTTCTTACCACACCTTTTATTGAATGCATTTAACCAAAGAGTATATTTATATTTAGGGGAAAAATCTATTACATATTGAAAGCGAGATATGCCTTCGTCATCTGTCCGCTCGTCTCATCTAATACGCTTAATATATCTATGTCAACTTAGGCTAAAAACAAAAGACTTTAAGAATTGAAATACGGTGGACTTGAGGACATAAATTGCCGAGTCCCGCGTCCATGATGTCAGCAGATGCGCCACCGAGGATCATATAAAGAATACAATAAATGCCCCGCTGTCTGACGGCACGAAAAAAGCCATTTGAGTTATTACTCAGTCCGAGGAGCTCTTGAAACCAACATTGAAGCGAGGCCTGTCGTGATGCCACGAATTATTGTATCCTGCCTCCTGCTTGCCTTTAAAACGTTTGCTGCTGACTGCTTATAATGGATGGTCCGGTGGCACTCTGTGAGGCACTAAATGGTACAGCTGAGCAGCACATGGTAGGCACTGGGGCGAGGCAGGTCTCGCAAATGATTACTAGGAGGCAGGACCGCTAGGGGAGAGGAGAGGGGAGGAGGAGGAAGGGAGAGAGGAAGAAACGTAGGAAGTGGATGCAAGGGGAGGTTAGAAGGAAGAGAAGGTGGGAGGAGAGAAGAGGAAGGATTGGGATGGATGCAGAGTGCGGGTGTAGGAGGGAAGGAGACCTGATGATGGTGGTTGCCCGATAAACACAAATATCGGAAAACTAAAACACTGACGTTCTCTTCTTTACCTATATTACTCAGTACTTTGCAAGCCATAATTAGTTTTAACGACTGTATCATTATTGCAAGTTTTGAGTGGCAGCAAGAGTGTTTATACGAGTGCCTTGGGGTGCCCCCTGGGCCACCCTGCCCAACTAGTGGCACTTCCTACACTGACACTCGAGCTTTTCCCTGGCGTCAGCCACCCATCACATGTTCTCCTCCCGCCCGTGTCGAGGGGTGGTGGGCGGCATCTGTGTCGGAACCTCAGACACTCATCCGCCCGTGACCGCCCACACCCATACTCGATAACGACGCCACTTTGAGGTCCCTCGCCCGCCCACCTTCAGGGGTGGGCGGCAGCAAGGTGGTGACAACCACATGGGCGTGAGACTGATTTTAATAATTCACCAACAGTGACGATAACAATTGTTAACAAGTAACTTGTTCACAAAAACCATTTGTCTTCTTTTGTTCTGCTAATGCAGCGTCACCTCACTTGGTCCATTAAATTCAAATTTATAAACTCTAATTTTATAACATTTGTGTGAATATGTTATATAATTATATATATATAATATATATATATATATATATATAAATATATTATATATATATTATATATATATATATATATATATAATAATATATACATATATATATAAATATATATATATATATATATATATATATATATATATATATATATATATATATATATATATAATATTTATAAGCACTGATCTCTGGCTGAAGGAGACTCGAACGTACGAACCTTGGAACAAGGTACGCAGGGGATGAGATGAAAAGCTGTAGGCCTTCTCCCTGAAAGCTGGCTGCCTTGGATCAAAAGTCTAGCTCAAGCTGGACTCCAAGGCATTGGTCCAGTGTGGGTAGATTGGTAAAGCACTGCGTACCTTGTTCCAAGGTTCGTAGGTTCGAGTCTCCTTCAACCAGAGATCAGTGTTTGTGTATATTTCTCCTGCTCTTGCGAATTCCTTGCACACATATACATATATATATATGTGTGTGTGTGTGTACTCACCTAATTGTGGTTGCACGGGTCGAGACTCAGCTCCTGGCCCCGCCTCTTCACTGACCGCTGTGTGTATGTAAAGAGTGATCAGTAGACTCACAAACCTTTCAAAAATGGATAATTAAATACACACTTAATTCCACCATATATTTCCATCTAGATAAAAGAAATCATTGGGTTCTCTGGTATTAATGTTCAAACTGAGCAAAGATGTGACCTCAGCTGAGATGAATAATGTGCCCGTGTTGGAAGCGCTGGTCCCATACGGAGCATAAAATGCCTGGGGATAAAACAGGAGACAATCAGGCTCTCGGTCCGAGGAAAGGGAGGATTGCACCATTTTCTTGGATCAAGTGCCCTTCACCGGTATAAGGCCCTTGATAAATCCCTCTAAACCAATTGTCCTTTATTGAACCCACGGAAGGCAGTAATTCCCACTTTTCTCCTCACACAACCCCTCGCAGCAGCGCTGTTAAAAATCCTCACACACACACACACACAAAAAAAAAAAAAAAAATTTACTCCTCTAGACTAAATTTGAGTTTGACTAATGTCCGTCGTCGAGAGGTGGGTACCAAGTCATTTATAAGACGCTGGTAGCCGGTCATTTATAAGACGTTACGAGAGGGGCCGCTCCGTTTACCAGGGCCAGACACGGAGTCACCTGTACACACCTCACTGACTAATGAAGGACTTCGGTGCAAGAGTCATGACAGCTTTGTTTAGACACTTTGTAGTGCTCATAGGCACCCAGCCAGGCACCCAGCCAGGCACCCAGCCAGGCACCCAGCCAGGCACCCAGCCAGGCACCCAGCCAGGCATCCAGCCAGGCACCCAACCAGGCACCCAGCCAGGCACCCAGCCAGGCATCCAGCCAGGCATCCAGCCAGGCACCTAGCCCGGCGCCCAGCCCAGCACCCAGCTAGACACCTAGCCAAGCACCCAGCCAAGCACCCAGCCAGGTACCCAGCCCGGCACCCAGCCAGGCACCTACCTCACCCGGCACCCATATAGACAACTCGCCACCTACTCACAGTGACCCAGTTCCTAATCATGGTTTCCCAGTTAAGTGTGAATAAGACACATATTGCAGGTTATGGCATTTGTTGTAAAGACTTTTCACCAGCCTGGTGGGCGAAACGTCTTCACAATAAAATACCATAACCTGTATTGTGTGTCTTATTTACATACTGAGGGTATTCTCTACCATTGTTATTACCAGCGAAATTAAGATTCACAGGGATCCAGTCCCACTCGAATATTCCACCAACGCTGGAACACCTTGGTTTCTACCTAGAGGTGAGATCCTATTCTCTATTTGAGAGAGTGACAACCTCAAACTATTCCTACACGATTAACTGATTATATCATCTTTGTCTCATCTCTTCTGCTGCCTTCAATCCATTCTCTGTATCTGAAGAATGCCTATCGTGTAAGTGAAACGTTTCAACAGTCAAAAAAACACCCAACTATTTCACATAAGTATCTTTCTCGTCGATTTATCGGTATTTTGTACCATTTTAAACAAATTTGTGAAGAGTGTTACTCTTCTTAAAGGTCACTTCCCTAAAAATCAAACATCTCTCGCGGCATAAATGGTGCGTATATTCCTCTTTCGTCTAAAACGTGCTGACGCGGCATGATACATTGTGATTTACGGATATGGTCTGCGGAATGTGTCAAACTGACCTGAAGAGTTTTTCTTCCTTAGTGATTGTTAATCATTTAATATGAGAGTGAAGTGGTCACGACAGAAGCAGGATGATAACGATATTTAAATTTGATAACAAGAGGAACAGAAAAAGTTAAAAGCGAAAGCGCCGAGCAGCCAAACAGTTCTGGTGTTTTTGTGAACGAAGCAAACAGTACTCGCAATGATACAGTTCTTACAGGGACTCAATCGTCGTTACAGGAACCCAGTCAGTCGTCACAGGGATCCAATCGGTCGTCACAGGGACCCAGTCAGTTGTCACAGAGGTCCAGTCAGTCGTCACAGGGACCCGGTCAGTTGTCACAGGGACCCAGTCAGTTGTCACAGAGACCCAGTCAGTCGTCACAGGGACCCAGTCAATCGTCACAGGGACACAGCTCTGTTCATCAAAGTGTTCTACCCCTACAAACCTCCCCTCAAAGTGTTCCCCCCCAAAAAAAACCCTCAAAGTGTTCTCCCAAAACCTCCCATCAAGTGTTCCCCCTACAAGCCTCCCCTCAAAGTACTTCCTTAGAAGTACTCTCTCTCTCATCATGACTTTCCCCTCGAAAACTTCCCTCAACCTAAAGCATTGTACACTTACCTCAGCACCTCTCTCTCTCTCTCTCTCTCTCTCTCTCTCTCCTCTCTCTCTCTCTCTCTCTCTCTCTCTCTCTCTCTCTCTCTCTCTCTCTCTCTCACTCTCTTACCCTCCCTCTCTCTCAGTCTCCCCTAAACCGTACGTGCCTGGCGACTTCCCTCACCTCTCCGTCCCCTTCACCACCCCTCCCAATACCCAACACCCTGTACCAAACCCCCACCCACCCAGAACCCACCCTGAACCCACCAAGGGCCCACCCTGGACCCCGGCTGCAGCAGGAGCTCAGGTTGTGGATCGTCGACCATGCGTTTGGCTACCCTCGACGACACTCTCACACAAAATATCATGAAAATTCGCCTCGACTACAAGTGCACACACTCGCCCTGACTCTGGGTGCCTGCCCTAGTCTGCCTCGGGCCCTTGACTCGTGCACAACAGCCGCCCGCACCTAGCTTTAAGCTCGTTCTAATGCTTTAAAGGGAAGATTATCTTGGAAAGCAAGAGGCAAGGTGGGGGTGTGTTTTGAGTTGGGTATGAAGGCTGTGGTGGTAGTGGTAGGGGTGGTGGTGGTAGCAGATGCGGTAGTGGCGAGAGTACAGGTGGTTAGGGGTGGCGCTAGTGGTGGTGATGGTGGTTGTGGTAGATGTAAATAGTGGTAGTGGGTGTGGTAGTGGTGGAGAGACGAGGGAATGACAGTAAGCTTCTATGGGTGTGTTTAAAATGGTCGGTACTTTTCGTGCTGGCTCACACTGATGTAGGAGAAAGCCGTAGAAGACTTTTTCCGGGGTTTTTAACCCCTGAGAGTTAATAACTCAGAATAACCCAGGATTACCCAGGATAACCCAGGATAACCAAGACATTCAGTGGGGCTTATTTCCGTGGAGCTCTATGTATCCTCTTCCTTAGGATGTTATCCATACTAACCGACTAGCTCCTAGATACCTGTTTACTGATTGGTAAACAGGGGCAGGGTGCCCCTGTTTACCAATCAGTAAACATAGATAACTATGTTCCCGAGATTATCATGTGAAAACTATGTTCCCGAGATTATGCATCATGTGATAACTGTGTTCCCGAAATTATGTATCATGTGATAACTGTGTTCCCGAAATTATGTATCATGTGATAATTACGTTCCTTATATCAGTGATGAGTATGTTCCAAAAATTTTGTATCATGTGAAAACTGTTCCTGAGATAGTGTATCATGGGATAACTATGTTCCCGAGATTATGTATCATGTGATAACTATGTTCCTGAAATTATGTGCCATACGATAATTGTTTCTGCGATCGTATATCATGTGATAACTATGTTCCCAGGATAACGTAGGTTGTGGTATCTTAGTTATGTTCCTAAGATGTGTTAATATGATAAGGGGGCTTGCGAGTGTTGAGCGGGCAGGCGAAGTGGGCCGCTGCCGCCGCCGCCGCCGCCCACTCCACCGATCAATGAAGTCAGCCACAGGACACCCAGTGCGTTATGTTTACGTCCAAGCGATGGGCAGGATGCAGTGGCTTTGGGCTTGAGTTTGGGCAGTGTCGGGTAGCGGGTTCCCAGGCGGTGATACGGGAATACCTGTGACACAACATATCAGAGGCCACAATACCCGCACTCCAGGTAACCCGACCCGGCCTCACCCGTACCGAACCCTCACCTCATGTTAACCATTAATGGGTTTTTATAATTGATACTGGTTATTCTGTGATAGTTTTTTGTTGCTGTGTTTGTTAACAACTAGTTTTTCTCCTCGAGGGTTAGTTTTAACTTGTTAGCTAAAAGTGCACATTGTGTTTGTGGCGTTCGTAACGATAATAGCGCTGAATGACTGTCTGTTTGCCAATGCTGTGTAAATAGTGACACTTTTGTCTATTCTACACTCACCCACCTGTCCACTACGCACATTACTGCCTGAAAGCTGACCCTGGTATAGGTAGTAGCGCTAATTTAATATATTATATATTCTAAAAAAAGGCTAACGCCTCGCTTATTGCTCTGCCTAGTAATATATGCAAAGCAAGGCTATTATCACAATGTAGAAATTAAACAGCCGGTATTATATTGCAATTTTTTTTAACCGGCACTAATCGTTAAAAATTCTGCTTTGTTTCCTCGTTGAGTCTGATGAGGCGAGACGCACAAGCAATGTTACTCGAGCGAGGACGACCCCACCACTCTCCCACTTGAGTGACTGCGGTCTGAGAACAACAACAGGTTTGGTGAGTTAAACTGCAGAGGGAGGCGCTGCAGGAAGACCACCTTCCCACACTCACACAGTACTGTCTCCTCCACACTGACCCTCCAGCTGCCACTCGCTGCACAAGTACTTCCTTGACTTCAAACGTGACGTGAACAGGAAGGGATATCGAATCAGGAGCGCCAGTGTGTGTTCAGCCTACTTCAGACGTGGCTTAGGTCGTTCAGAAAATAACGTAGTGTAATGCATAAGAAAGCGAACGATGTAATTTGAGGATGGAATGTAGAAAGTGATGTTACGATACCTGAGATGTGAATATGATGTTACGATACCTGAGATGTGAATATGATGTTACGGTACCTGAAATGCGAACATGATGTTACGATACCTGAACTGTGAACATGATGTTACGATACCTGAAATATGAATATGATGTTACGATACCTGAAATGTGAATATGATGTTACGATGCCTGAAATGTGAACATGATGTTACGATACCTGACACGTGAATATGATATTACCATGCTTGAAGTGTGAACATGATGTTACGATGCTTGAAATGTGAACTACTGAACATTATGTTAACGATACCTGAAATGCGAAATTCTGAACATGTTACGATGCCTGAAATGCGAGCCTTGAAACGTGTTCTTGCAATACCCGAGACGTGAACTTCTAAAATATGAAACTGTGCACTCTATCTTGCAATAATCAAATTGTGCACTCTATTTAGTCAGCTATCGCTCTTCTCTGCCGTGTTTACATACAACAATAACAGCGTTAGAGCGCTCTGCCGTGTTTACATACAACAATAACAGCGTTAGAGCGCTCTGCCGTGTTTACATACAACAATAACAGCGTTAGAGCGCTCTGCCGTGTTTACATACAACAATAACAGCGTTAGAGCGCTCTGCCGTGTTTACATACAACAATAACAGCGTTAGAGCGCTCTGCCGTGTTTACATACAACAATAACAGCGTTAGAGCGCTCTGCCGTGTTTACATACAACAATAACAGCGTTAGAGCGCTCTGCCGTGTTTACATACAACAATAACAGCGTTAGAGCGCCCTACTAAAAAATATAATCGCTGAAGAGGTCATGAAAATCTTATTATAATTTTTAATAGAGCATTTCGCTTTATTCCAGATAATCTTGTATGACCTTCACTGACCTGGGCTCCAAAGGTTCCTATCTTGGGTTCCCTTAATTATCAAGTCATTTGAAACACTTATAACTTCATAATTACGTTATTGGAGAGGATGTTGTTTACTTGTGATTTTTCTATAGCATAGGCTCAAAAATAACAAAGACTGCAATCACTGTCGTTTTTACACAAAGTGTTGGTGTTTTGGTGTGAGTGGAAGGTAGCTGCTGTGACCATTTCCAATGATCCGGATGATCTTGTGGTTAAAAGCACCGCCCCAATTAAAGAGAGAGAGGAGATGATCCTCCCTCTTGATTGCCAGCGTGAGGTTTAAATCGTGGGTTCATTTGAAAAGCTGGCTAATCCATCCCTCGTTCTCGTGTGCTGCTACAGAGGTGCTCAGGCCACGCTGTGTATGTGTGTGTGTGTGTTGTATGTGTGTGTGTGGAGAGAGATAGACTTCAAATATCTAAGAAAGACTTATCTCTGTCATATTCGTGTTTGCACACAAAATACAATTAGTAATGTTTCCGGCTCTTGCGATTTAATAATTGACGTCTTAATTGTCGTAATTACATTCTCGCACCTGCTCGTTGTCCAGCCATTTCCTCTCTCTTGTTCCTATTTTCCTCCCTCTCCTGCCACTTCCTCAACTCCTTCCATACCCTTCTCCCTCCTCTTTTCCCCTCAGTGCACCCCGCCTCTTCCTCTCTATTGACCTGACATGACCATTGGCCACCCAGCGCTTGACCTCAGACTAGGAACCCCTGACCTGGCTTTTGTGCTGAGCCTGGAGCCTTGACTTCATCGCCTCGCTTCATGTACTGTGTTGTTCTATTGTAGCCAGTGCGCATCTGCTCTCCTCCTGACACTCATAGTTACTCCCTGGACATTCTTAAAGTTACAGTGTACATCTACCCTCCCCTGGACACATAGTTACAGTCAGTGTATATCTACCCTCCCCTGGACACACTTATAGTTACAGTCAGTATACATCTACCCTCCCCTGGACACTCATAGTTACAGTCAGTATACATCTACCCTCCCCTGGACACTCACAGTTACACTCAGTATACATCTACCCTCCCCTGGACACTCACAGTTACACTCAGTATACATCTACCCTCCCCTGGACACTCAGTTACACTCAGTATACATCTACCCTCCCCTGGACACTCACAGTTACACTCAGTATACATCTACCTTCCCCTGGACACTCACAGTTACACTCAGTATACATCTACCCTCCCCTGGACACTCATAGTTACAGTCAGTATACATCTACCCTCCCCTGGACACTCACAGTTACACTCAGTATACATCTACCCTCCCCTGGACACTCACAGTTACACTCAGTATACATCTACCCTCTCCATCCCATCTAGCCTAAATATTAATTTTATACTAATTTAACTTACGATAATTTACTTGCAAAGTTGTTCTAGGTTAGGTTACTTTGGGTTAGATCAACGTCAGTTAATCTTATTAAGAAATTGCATCTGAATAGTTCTATTAAATCTAATAATACATAAAAACGATGTAAAAACAACAGGGAACACTGAGGAAGGTGACATTACACAGCCAATTTTCACTTTTTGGCTTCACTATTTTTTTTTTTTTTGCATTGTCCTGAGTCATGGTAGAAAAAGAGAGGTTTGTTATGCAGGCCGTATTGATATCGATATATAAGTGGTTTTGAAAAATGGACACGTAGATAAATGAGACATTGGTGCGACATTTGGGTATCTTCGTTGTGGAAACTATTCGCCAGCCGGAGGCTTCACCAGTCCAGTACACAGAAATATGGTGGACGATGTGAAGGAGTTTGAGGTAATGGGAGGTGTCTGATTACTCCAAACTCCCTCATGTCTTCCTCCGTTTTCCTCTGTATTGGACTGATGAAGCCATTGGCTGGCGAAACATTTCCACAGTGAGGACAACCAAGTGTTTCACACGTGTTTCAGGCAGCAGTGATCGAACAAACAATAACGTCTCTTTGCCAACGAAAACAACGCACACAGCAGAGCAACGTTGTATTGGAACAACGTTTCGCTCAGTTAAACTTTTCTTAAACGTGATAAAACTCCAACAGAGCGACACGTTCTCACTAAAAAAAAAAATGCCTATCAACAGCACGCTATTTAGATCCACCTTTCAGCTATATTAGCAGATGTCTAATTAGTGTTGAGAGCCACGTGCCTTCCAGATGACCTGGTTTGGGTGGCCAGTTGAAACTTGACCTCAGACTACTGGGCATGACGCTTTCAATTGACCAGGTGATGGATGGGTACTGGAGCGAGACTCACACGCTCATGTACAATACACTACGTTAATGAGTACCTCATCTTCCCTCTGTAGTATCCTGTAGTTTATTGTGCGCCCAGTACCTATCCTGTGGAAGTGGAGGTAGTTTATTGTGCACCCTATATCTATCCTCTGGAAGGTAGCAGCCTGTTTATTGTGCACCCAGTACCCATCCTGTGGATGGTAGAGGCTAATTTAATGCGCACCCTATAACCATCCTGTGGACGGTAGGGCAGTTGACTATGAATACACAAAAAGGCCTTGGAACTAGGCCCTAAATGCATTAACAGGTACTCCCAAGACACAATCTTTGTACATATTAATTGCTTGTACACTATTATTATGTGCTAAAAATTTTCGTCACCCTGAAATATACAGGTTTATATATCATCTCAATATTCCTCAATAAGTGAACACTTAAGCACAAGAAAGTGACCATAAGGCTGACTGTATACATTACGTTTAATCTGATCATCGTCTGTGTATTTACACACTGCTTGGAGTGCTTGAAACCAAGCTAAGTCTGGCCACAGTCGGTTCTCTTATGAAGCCCCCTCTTGAGCAGTACATATTTCGCAAATGTGATTGAAAAGATAGAGCAAAAATAGAATAACAGGTGGAAGGCCTTCATAGTACGTGTTATTGAATTTTCGAAGGCATGTTTTCAATCGTCTTTACAAAACAAATTGCACTTATTTAGAGGAGTTCAATAAGTGAATTCTACTACATCATTCTGGTTACATTGCAAGTTGCTCCATTAATATGCTCATTGTGGATTATAAATCTAGTCAGGCTTTTATTTACATAGCTGTAAGTTTTAAATATAATATTTGTCTTTCTTCAAAGGATATTTATAATGCTTGACAAAGACACACCAAGGTTCTATTCGGCTTCTTTCAAAGTACTCTGACTAATGACTCACGAAATCGTAATAACACGGTTGCAAACCAACCACGAATCGGGTGGGAGGGAGGGGGTGTTGAACCCCACCCGTTCCATGGTTTGTTTACTCTGACTAATGTATCATCCGCATCATGAACGAACAAACCATTGTGAGTTAAAATCAATGACACTTATGCATTAATTCTTGTTTCCTTGACGATGGTCATCTTGGTAGTAACGATGCACATCAAGAACATTAAGGGTTCTGTCATACAAGTATCAGTAATTATCAAAGAATCATTGTGGTAACATTACTGTCATCAGGATGGCAGATAATTCATTTTGTATAATGTAGAATCCCAATGGTTAGTCCATATTCATATTTCAACAAGGTTCCTTTCATTCTTATTTGAGGAAGTGGCAACAAGCGTAGTCGCAACCCTGGCAGAGAACCACAAATGTTTCATTTTTCGGAGTAAGGCGCGTTTGACCTACAGTTTTTTCAGGGTAACACATGAAGCTAAACATAACCTTTCCGGAGAACCAAGTGACATTTGTTAAGGACTTTTCTGTATATAAAAGTGATATTGTAAAGCACACAGCTTTAAGCATCGGCACACCACCACAAAGGTCAAGATCGTTAAGAAGAAACAAGAGGTGCTTGCAGGTTAGAAAAGATTCTCGGCGTAATGTTCTTCAGAGAGTCAGCCTCGGGTCTTGGACTGGCTGCGTTACCTCTCTTCTCCCTGCCCGCTATTTTCAGCAGACACTCTCTCAAACTCAGAGGTAATGCCTTAACATTATCCTAGTACTAGTAGACCATCAGGCGGAGAAGCAGCTTCCTAACAATATCAAGTACTAGGTAAAATACAGTATAACAGCTAAAAAACCCTCAAGTATCATGCGTCTGGTATTGAAATTTTGTAAGCTGATTACACCCTTACGAATTATCTTGACCAACACTGTGTCATCTATCATCCTTCTCTTTATTAGCATCTTTAACCTGAGCTTGTTTTGCTAAAAGTATTTTTATATGCTTGGCGCTGTTAAATTGGTTCTGATAGTAGGTTTATCTCAAAGAATGTATATAAATGTATATATATATATATATATATATATATATGTCGTGCCGAATAGGCAGAACTTGCGATCCTGGCTTAAATAGCAACGCTCATCTTGCCATATAGGACAAGCGAAAATTTGTGTATGCAATAATTTCGCCAAAATCCTTCTGAAACTAACGAAAAAAAATATATTCCATTGTGTTTGTTTAGTATTAAATTACTGTAAACAAATCTAAAATATACATAGTTGGGTTAGGCTAAAATAAATTGTTCTTGTTATAATAAGGTTAGGTAAGTTTTCTAAGATTCTTTTGGTGCAAAATTAAAAATTTTTACATTAACATTAATGAAAAAAATATATCTTTAAACGTATAAGAGAAAATTTTAGAAAGGACTTAATTTTAAATGAGTTCTTGCTAATTGACCAGTTTTACATAATCGGCACGATATTATTATATAAAATATATATATATATATATATATATATATATATATATATATATATATATATATATATAATATTATATATATATAATATATATATATATATTATATATATATCGTAATTTAATATAAGTATTAGGTTGGTAAACAACAACCATCTAGGGAGGTACTGCCGTTCAGTTCAATGTTTTATACTCGGTCATTTCTGTTTCATAACATGTAAGACGACAGGAACGAATTTTTACTTACGTTCACTGCACTCTTTACTATTTTCTTTTTCTTAATAGCTCTTATTCGTGTAATATTTCCAGTTTAAGAAACCTGGCCTGAGACCGGTCCCTGGGGGCGATTATCCTGGAATCATTAACAAACATGTACAATAGTTTTTGTATTACTAATGTCGGCATTTTGTCAGGAATTCGTGGAATAAAGCGCCATTAGTGTGCTTTGTTATTGAAAGTGTTTTCTGTTCGAATAAAAGCAAGTGTTATTCAGTGTTTATGTCATTAGTAACGTGAGTACACTAGTGGTTGTTTGATTGGCGTAACCATTACATGAAGGCGTCGAGGAATGGATGGAGGGTAGAGGGGAGGGACAGGTATGTATGGAGAGGGGGGAAGGTGAGAGAATAAAAAGAGAAGCAAAGGATGTGTTAAATGAAGTATAAGGCGAGAGGGAGAAAGAGAGAGAGAGAAAGGGGTGAATCAGATTTTTATTGGTGATGTAGAAGATATTTCATCCGTTATTGTGATCACTCGTCTATGCTAGTGCTGGGAAAAAAATGAGTTAACCTAACTGGCCAGGTGAAACATCTAGAGCAGGTGCACCCCTCACACTACCACTCACAGAGTTCAAAGCCAGTTGAATATCTCAGAAACCATCTGGGAGTGCGTTTGACATGCAGGCCATCAGTTTGGCATCCTCCCTAACCCTCACCCGCACCCCCATTTCCTCCTTTACTAGAGTAGTGGCCTTGTAAGTGTGGCAGCTGATGAGGGAGTGACGGTGTTACCCGCCTGCCTTCCTCCAACTTTCCCCACAAAAGTTATTTTCTCGAGTAACTGAAGGTGGTGGTGAATGACGGCACTGTCAAGATGTTGGGTTAATCAAGGAAGTATCTTTCCGCTCTCCATCTTGCCGCTACACTCCTCTTGTCTCTCGATCGAGCAAGATGGAGAATGCTTTACATAAAACAACTGGGTACCATCTTTCAAGATATAAGGCGCTTGACTATCCCAAATATTTCAGCATGATGGAGACGTTTAATATCTTTAAACATGCTGCATCCGGCCTCTTCAAACGACGGCGGCAAGGATGAAACAACTTCCAGAAGTCAAAGTGCCAGAGAGTGCCAACATTCTTAGAGGGTTCGTGAAGAGTCAAAGAGTAGCGGTGAAGGGTAGGTCAATATGTTCCTGACCTCTTTCGGGGTTATGTGACGAGGCTTTGTTGTTCCAAGTGACAAACTGAAGCGTCTTCCGCTCCTGTGTCCGTGACGCCTTTTGCCTGAGAAACTTCATTATGAGTACATTGTATTTTGTCCTTACAAAGTGGACCTCTTCGGGCAGGAACGAGCACAATGCTGTGTTTTGTATGCATCATCATTTGTCCTTCATATAGCAAAATTGCCGTTCGAATTCGGAAATAATATTCTATGCACAGTATAACGAGACGTAAAAGTTACATTAGATTGAGCTATCCAGCTCGGCGGTGACCTATTGAGTAGCGCGGTGACCTGTGGATCGAGAGAGGTCACAAGAGGAGTGCTGGCCCTCCCCTCACACCCTCTAATTATGGTCATCACAGACACGTGTCCCCTTAGCCGGCCCCGCCCTCACATGACCACTCACCCACGGCCACTCACAGTGGTAACTCAGTGCTCACTCCACCCCTCTTCCACTCACCGCAGTAACTTTTTTCTGCTTCAACAGTCATTCAGCTTCACTCAACCCTAGTACCTGTCACTCAAGGTGCCTTGGTAACTCACTGCCCTCCACCCATATTCCACTCACCACAATAATTCTAACACACAACAAGCAACTGTAGAGACCGGTATTGAATATGGTAATGGTATACACTACCGACATGTTGATAAGTAAGACATATCTGCAACAGTTAGGTATCTTTATTCTGCCGCTTCCTCATTTATTCAACTGAAGAAGTCTACTGTGTAGGTGAAACGTTTCGGAATGAAGATACCTAAATGTGTCATATATCTTACCACTTTCAGTTTTATAAAAAATTAAAGAGTAGACATTATATGTCTACTAATGACTCTGCAGATAATCTGTGTATTAAGTGTTACGTCTTTATCTGACACTTAACACCACAAGTAGGTTAACGAAGGTTTTTCACACTTTCTGGTCACTTGCATTTGTGTTGATGCCCTTCCTGAGTTGACGTGCAGAGACACAGTGGCCACTGAAATCACTTTCTTTAATAAGACGAAATATAACACAAATTCTTGGTTCATCAGTCACTATGCTGTCCCCAGTACCAGTCAACCACTACCCATTACTCACTGCAACACCTCCAGTTCCTCATGAACCCACAATGGTAACCCAGTACCTGTCACTCACTGCAACACTTCCACTTCCTCGTGAACCCACAATGGTAACCCAGTACCTGTCACTCACTGCAACACTTCCAGTTCCTCATGAACCCGCAATGGTAACCCAGTACCTGTCACTCACTGCAACACTTCGTTCCTCATGAACCCACAACGGTAACCCAGTACCTGTCACTGCAACACTTCCAATTCCTCAGGAAACCATAACGGTAACCCAGTACTTGTTATTCACTGCAACACCTCCAGTTCCTCAGGAACTCACGACAAGAACTCAGGCGTTTTCATTTTGGATTTAGGAAATCTTGCATTTAAAGGAAACCAAATAAAAAAGCTAGATTTTTCTTAACGGCTCGATGTTTACACAAAGCCCAACTGGGCCAGACGTATTTTCTTGAATACAATTCTCTTTTCAAGAGTTTAGTCTTGATCAAAGGACATGAAAAGTCTGGGCCATGAAGGTGTCAACCAACCAAGATTTTGAGGGCGATTCTCTAGTATCTTCCACGGCTGATCTCAAACTTATCAGCTGCAATTTGTATATGACACAACTCAGCAGTTGCTCAGAGATGCTTGGCAGACTATCCATCTTTATTTATTTGTATTAGAACTTTATGATTTTATTATAAATATTTAGTTGTACTAGGAACTGTATCCAGCTAAATTTAAGTGAATTAATAAAATTTGAAAACCCTCCTAGCATAGATAGGATTACATCCAGCTGTGTCAGAGCTGTAAATAACTGAGACAGGGCTGTATCCAGATGTATTAAAATTGTATTCAATTGCATTACGATTATATCCAGCTTCATTAAGTGTGGTATCTTTTTTTTGTACCAAGGAGGAGCAACACGTCAGCATTTATCCCGAGCATAATTCTCAGTTGTAGAAACACTGGCTGGCGGCGCACGTTCACACGCTCCTGGCCAGACAAAATAAAAAAAAAGAAGCAAGGCGGAAATGAGTGTGAAATGCAAAGTGAAGAAGGGCGCATCTAACCCCTGGTGAGGCTGCACTTTAATTTCATGCCCACAAATGCATTAGCAGTGTCTCCTGCGGTCTCCCCCAACAGTAATTTGTCACTTGTGTCATAATCGAGAGTTGTCAGAAGCGTTTTCCCCAGCGCGCGATGTGGCACTCCGATGTCTGATTAGAAACTGAAGTCGGGATTGCTCTTAGCGGCGCTAGAGAGCGGCCGTCGAGTGTCGCGTTGCTTATTTACGACGGCTGGATTTAAAGGGGATAGAATTCATTGGATCACTAAAATCCCATTACAAAAACGCAAATACGCCACATTCATGGATGAGAATTCCATCAAGACTCCCACAGTACTGCCGGGGGTGACCAAATTGGACTTTCCCTACTATTTTCTCGCCCCGCTGAAGGTCCACACAGCGGCTGTATGAGGTCTGAGACCTCTCCCAGGGCACTGCAGCTGCCTTCTACCTCTGCCTCTCCTGAACCGTCTTCCAAAACGTGTTATGCACTATTAGTAATCTTTGAAAAATCCTCTGGCGACGAGAACGCGGCGCACGCGTTGGCAATTCCGATAAAGTTGATGGGAGCGTTTGCACCCTCGTCCCTGCGTCCGCCATATTGTTGTGGCCACGTGACCTCCCTTCCCCTCCTTCTATCCCCCTCCTTCTTCCCCTCCTTCACCCCTCCCGCGGCCACTCAGCCAGCGGGGTTGCTTACACCAGCCTCGGCCAGGGGAGT
>NC_069406.1:19123622-19131122 GCF_026875155.1 Cherax quadricarinatus
AAAAGTACTACTTCCCGTTAATATTGTCCTCCCCACTCAAAGGTTGTACCATCTCTGTGCCTATCATCACTGCGTTAACTCGTTCTTGTGTTTAACGAACTCGTTTATACTTGCCTATTTTCTTGCTCCTTGTTCATCTCTGTCCTGTATAGTCATTTTAATTTGTTATATTATCATTACTCTTATTATTATTATTATTATTATTATTAGTAGTAGTAGTAGTAGTAGTAGTATGTGTTGTATGTGCGTTGTACAGCTTTAGCGCTTTCTTGTGAATATAATAATAATAATAATATATAATTATTATTATTATTATTATTATTATTATTATATTCACAAGAAAGCGCTAAAGCTGTACAACACATATACAACACAATACTACTACTACTACTAATACTAATACTAATACATACTACTACTAATAATAATAATAATTAGGGGTAACTGTGATAAACACACTTTCACACACGTCTGTACCAGAACTTTTGGTTGGTTAATTCTCACCATTAGAGAACTCAAAACTTTGATGCTCCCACCGTTATTGACAAATTTCCCGTTTGTGTTTCTAAATCAACGGTTGCTCTTCTGGTGCACTGTTTGCACTAGCAAACTTCCCTAGCCCATTCCTTTGGCGATATATACTAGGTGCAAAATTCTTACCTTACTCGAGTGAGGAGCTATGCAAGATACTCAACTCTCTTCATTTGGCTGTTTAGCCTTATGGCTTGTCGCTTATGGCTAGGTCGCTTGTGGTGGTGTGGGTTGTGTGTGGTGTGGGTTGTGTGTGGTGTGGGTTGTGTGTGGTGTGGGTTGTTGTGTGGTGTGGGTTGTGTGTGGTGTGGGTTGTGTGTGGTGTGGGTTGTGTGTGGTGTGGGTTGTGTGTGGTGTGGGTTGTGTGTGTGGTGTGGGTTGTGTGTGGTGTGGGTTGTGTGTGGTGTGGGTTGTGTGTGGTGTGGGTTGTGTGTGGTGTGGGTTGTGTGTGGTGTGGGTTGTGTGTGGTGTGGGTTGTGTGTGTGGTGGTTGTGTGTTGTGTGGGTTGTGTGTGGTGTGGGTTGTGTGTGGTTGGGTTGTGTTGTGGTGTGGGTTGTGTGTGGTGTGGGTTGTGTGTGGTGTGGGTTGTGTGTGGTGTGGGTTGTGTTGTGGTTGTGGGTGGTGTGGTTGTAGTGTGGTGTGTGGGTTGTGTGTGGTGTGGGTTGTGTGTGGGTGTGGGTTGTGTGTGGTGTGGGTTGTGTGTGGTGTGGGTTGTGTGTGGTGTGGGTTGTGTGTGGTGTGGGTTGTGTGTGTGTGGGTTGTGTGTGGTGTTGGTTGTGTGTAGGTGTGGGTTGTGTGTGTGGTGGGGGGTGTGTGGTGTGGTGGTGTTGGGTTGTGTGTGGTGTGGGTTGTGTGTGGTGTGGGTTGTGTGTGGTGTGGGTTGTGTGTGGTGTGGGTTGTGTGTGGTGTGGGTTTGTGTGTGGTGTGGGTTGTGTGTGGTGTGGGTTGTGTGTGGTGTGGGTTGGTGTGTGGTGTGGGTTGGGGGTTGTGTGGTGTGGGTTGTGTGTGGTGTGGGTTGTGTGTGGTGTGGGTTGTGTGTGGTGTGGGTTGTGTGTGGTGTGGGTTGTGTGTGGTGTGGGTTGTGTGTGGTGTGGGTTGTGTGTGGTTGTGGGTTGTGTGTGGTTGTGTGGGGTTGGTTGTGTGTGTGTGGTTGTGTGTGTGGTGTTTGTGTGTGGTGTGGTGTTGTGGGTGGTGTGTTGGGTGTGTGTTGTGTGTGGTTGTTGTGTGGTGTGGGGTTGTGTTGTGGTGTGGTGTGTGGTGTGATTGTGTGTGTGTTGGTTGTGTATGGTGTGGGTTGTGTGTGGTGTGGGTTGTGTGTGGTTTTGGGTTGTGTGGTCGTGGGTTGGTGTGGTGTGGGTTGTGTCGTGGTGTGGGTTGTTGTGGGTTGTGTGTGGGTTGTGTTGTGTGTGTGTGGTTGTGTGGTGTGGGTTGTGTGTGTGTGTGTGTGGTGTGGGTTGTGTGTGGGTTGTGTGTGTGGCTGTGGGTTGTGTGTTGGTGTGGTTGTGTGGGGGTTGTGGGTTGGGTTGTGTTGGTGTGGTTGTGTGTGGTGGTGGGTGTGTGTGGTGGTGTGGTTGTGTTGGTGTGGTTGTGGGGTGTGGGTTGTGGTGGTGTGGTTGTGTGGTGTGGGTTGTGTGTGGTGTGGTTGTGTGTGGTGTGGTGTGTGTGGTGTGGGTTGTGTGTGGTGTGGTTGTGTGTGGTGTGGTTGTGTGTGGTGTGGGTTGTTGTGTGGTGTGGGTTGTTGTGTGGGTGGGTTGTGTGTGGTGTGGTTGTGTGTGGTGTGGTTGTGTGTGTGGTTGTGTGTGGTGTGGGTTGTGTGTGGTGTGGTTGTGTGTGGTGTGGGTTGTGTGTGGTGTGTTGTGTGTGGTGTGGGTTGTGTGTGGTGTGGTTGTGTGTGGTGTGGGTTGTGTGTGGTGTGGTTGTGTGTGGTGTGGGTTGTGTGTGGTGTGGTTGTGTGTGGTGTGGTTGTGTGTGTGGTGGGTTTGTGTGTGGTGTGGGTGTGGTGTGGTGGTGGGTTGTGTGTGGTGTGGTTGTGTGGTGTGGTTGTGTGGTGTGGTGTGTGTGTGGTTGTGTGTGTGGTTGTGTGTGGGTGTGGTTGTGTGTGGTGTGGTTGTGTGTGGTGTGGTTGTGTGTGGTGTGGTTGTGTGTGGTGTGGGTTGGAGAAGGTGTTGTGGAAACTTCCGATGTTATGATCAAACTGAGTGTAATGGAAGGACAGTGGTCTCCTAGGCTCCACAGTAGTTAGATGTACTTTTTTTTTTTTGATTACTGGTGTTTGTGGTCCACTTGTGTTAAGCTTAGTAGCTTCTAGGTAAAGTTTTACCTGTAAAATACCAAACTTTGCTTTATCGCATAGTTTATGATACTCCTGTGTAATTCAATATTGTTTTCACATTTTTTTTCAATTTTCGTTAATCGCCCGTTTTCTTTTTTGTACGAGTGAATGTTGTCCATCTTCAAGTTACACCTCCAACACAGATATGGAGAAATACGTTTAGGAAACCCGCTAGAGTATCAACATCTTAAAATTTCACTTTTTTTTTTAAATGTGGAAGGAACGTAGCTGGGACAGGCCATTGGATGCTTAGCCTCTTACCGGCTCGTCATCTGAAACTTGCATTAGACGACATTGTCTTGTTTCCTGACTAACAAAACATCACCACCACCTCGGGATAGATATGCTGTCTAAAGATTCTTTTAGTCGCCCACGGCTTAAGATTTTACGATAAAAAAGTAATCCGTCACGGCAGGCAGTTATCATTGATCTGATGAGGTGCACGGCTTCGGCCAGATTTTTTGGGGGAAGGTTGAGAAATCAAGGCAGCGTAACTACCGCTAAAGAACTTTCCCACAGCCATTTCCGCTCGCTGGCTAAAACCGCCGTGTCCTAGCCAAACCTTGGCCATAATAACGCTAGTTAAACTCGCTAGTAAAACTCTTCGGCCCTATTTCACAAATCGTATAATTCTCATTCGACGATTGTACTGCCACCGCTTCGTGGGCAAACTTTACAAATGTAAATATTATATCATTGCATTTTAAATCATTACAGTTGCTGTTGTTGTTCTTTCCATTTCATAATTATATTTTTTTTATTTAAAGGGACTGGGGGCTAGAAAGTTTTCATAGGCTGTGACGATGAGTGACTTTGTAAACCCAACTGACTGACCTGGTTGGAGGGAGGTAAATATGGCCGTAGGATCTCTCTGAAGAAGCTTCAGTAAGCTCACTGGTGCTGTCCACTGAAGACACATTGAAAAGCCGCTCAGGATATTTCAGCAAGCATGAAAACCTCTCCTTCTGTCTCCTGATTGAGAACTGAGCCTAAAGTCTTCAGAATATATCCAGATTTTGTTGATATAGTCTGTGGCATCCTGCATTCTTTATCAATCTGTGTCAACCTCAGCTTAGGCACACAGCTACAATTCAGCAACTCTCTCGTACAATTTCGCAAATCTTATTTCGTATTTGTATGAATGAGGAATCTTATATGTACCTTCCATTTAGAATAGGGAAGCTACACTGCAAGTGTACGAAATTTTGTTGAATAAAGAAAAATAAAGTTTTTGTGCCTTGCCGTGCCCTATCTTGGCTATATAGTTTGTTATAGCCTCGGCTGGTTCCCAGGGGGCGGCGACCCCCACAGCAGTAATACACTCACCCAGCAAGATGGCTCCCGCCCCTCAAACTTTGAAAATGGGCAAGTCTCTCACAATTTCGAACACGTCCTGCGCGTCGGCTCCGCTCCAGCGAGCGTGAAACACCAGGAGGAAACCATTTTTACCCATAATCTTCTGGTTTTGCCCAACACTGAGCCACGGTACTCATCCTGTGCTTGATACTACTGCTGCTGGGGGCGCTGCTGAGACTGTCAGCCTCTGGCCTGAGGCAATATTCCTCCAACAAGTGGCTCCACCGTGTACTCCCCTATTTGTGGTTGCAGGAGTCGAGTCACAGTTCCTGTACTCACCTAGTTGTGGTTGCAAGGGTCGATTAATACCTCCTAGCCCCGCCTCTTCACTGGCCGCTACTAGGTCACTCTTCCTGCTCCATGAGCTTTATCATACCTCTTCTTTAAGTTATGTGTGGATCCTGCCTCCACTACATTACTTCCCAGACAATTCCACTTCCTGGCAACTCTGTGACTGAAGAAATACTTCCTAACATCCCTGTAATTCATCTGAGTCTTCAACTTCCAACTGTGACCCCTTCTTGCTGTGTCCCATCTCTGGAACATTCTGTCTCTGTCCACGTTGTCGATTCCTCTCAGTATTTTATATGTCGTTATCATATCCCCCCTATCTCTCGTGTCCTCCAGTGTCATCAGGTCGATTTTCCTTAACCTCTATTCGTAGGACATGCCCCATAGCTCCGGGACTAGTCTTGTTACAAACCTTTGCACTTTCTCTAGTTCCTTACGTGCTTGGCTAGGTGTGGATTCCAAATCGGTGCTGCATACTCCAATATAGGCTAACGTACACGGTGTACAGGGTCCTGAACGATTCCTTATTGAGATATCGGAATGCTGTTCTTAGGTTTGCTTGGCGCCCGTACGCTGCAGCAGTTATTTAATTGATGTGCGCCTCAGGAAATGTGCCCAGTGTTATACTCACCCCAAGATCCTTTTCCTTGAGTGAGGTTTGTAATCTCTGGCCCCCCTAAACTATACTCCGTCTGCGGTCTTTGCCCTTCCCCAATCTTCATGACTTTGCACTTGGTGGGGTTGAACTCCAGGAGCCAGTTGCTGGACCAGGCCTGCAGCTTGTCCAGATCCCTTTTGTAGTTCTGCCCAGTACTCGTCCGATTGAATCTTCTCATCAACTTCATATCATCTGCAAACAGGGACACTTCTGAGTCTATTCCTTCCATCATGTCGTTCAAAAATAGCAGAACCAACACCGATCCTAGCACTGACCCCTGTGGAACCTCGTTCGTCACAAGCACCCACCCTGACACCTCGCCACGTACCATGACTCTCTGCTGTCTTCCTGACAAGTATTCCCTGATCCATTGTAGTGCCTTCCCTGTTTTCCCTGCCTGGTCCTCCAGTTTTTGCACTAATCTCTTGTGTGGAACTGTGTCAAACGCCTTCTTACAGTCCAAGAAAACACAATCTACTCTCTCTCTCTCTCTCTCTCTCTCTCTCTCTCTCTCTCTCTCTCTCTCTCTCTCTCTCTCTCTCTCTCTCTCTCTCTCTCTCTTGTCTTACTGCTGTCATCCTGTCATAGAACTCCAGTAGGTTTTTGACATAGGTTTTCCTGTCCCTGAAACCGTGCTGGCTGTCGCTGATAAGCTCATTCCTTTCTAGGTGCTCCATCACTCTTCTCTTCATAATCTTCTCCATGACTTTGCATACTATACATGTCAGTGACAATGGTCTGTAGATTTATGCCTCGTGTATGTCTTCTTTTTTTAAAAAATGTAACTACATTTGTCTTCCATACCTCAGGTTGCCGCCCTGTTTCGATATGTTGAACATTGTTCTTAGTGGTACACATAGCGCCTCTGCTCCCTCTCTCAGAACCCATGGACAGATGTTATCCGATCCCATCGCCTTTGAGGTGTCTAGCTCGCTCAGCAGCCTCTTCACTTCTTCCTCGGTCGTATGTATTGTGTCTAACAGTTGATGGTGTACCCCACCTCTCTATCTTTCTGGAGTCCCTTCTGTCTCCTTTATGAACACTTCTTTCAATCTCATGTTGAGCTCCTCACATACTTTGCAGTCGTTTCTTGTGATCTCTCCTCCTTCCTTCCTCAGCCTGATTACCTGGTCCCTGACTCTTGTTTTCTTCCTGATGTGGCTGTGCAACAGCTTCAGGTCAGATTTGGCATTCGCTGCCATGTTATTTTCATATTATCGTTGGGCCTCCCTTCTTACCTGTGCATATTCATTTCTGGCTCTGCGACTGCTCTCCTTATTCTCCTGGGTCCTTTGCCTTCTATACTTATTCCATTCTCTAGCACACTTGGTTTTGGCCTCCCTATACCTTTGGGTGAAACAAGGGCTCATCCTGGCTTTCTCGTTATTTCTGTTACCCTTGGGTACAAACCTCTCCTCCGCTTCCTTGTATATTGTTGTCACATATTCCATCATCTCGTTTACTGACTTCCCTGCCAGTTCTCTGTCCCACTGAACCCCGTGCAGGAAATTCTTCATGCGTGTGTAGTCCCCTCTCTTGAAGTTTGGCTTCATTCCTCATGCCTTTCCTGCCTCCCTCTAAACATGTAACTCTACTATGTATTCGAAGCTCAGAACCACGTGGTCACTGGCCCCGAGGGGTCTTTCACATGTGATGTCCTCAATATCTGCACTACTCAAAGTGAATAGTGTGTGTGTGTATGAGTGTGTGTGTGTGTGTGTGTGTGTGTGTGTGTGTGTGTGTGTGTGTGTGTGTGTGTGTGTGTGTGTGTGTGTGTGTGTGTGCTCAATAATAACCCTCATGAAGACAGAAACTCAGATTAATTGATCTGTACGTTTTCGATGCCTATCTGGGATCCTCTTCACCAGGTACATGATTGAAAGGAGAATATGTATCTCCTGAAGAGAATCCCAGAAAGGAATTGAAATATACAGATCAATTAATCTTTTGAGTTTCTGTCTCCACGTGGGGTATTACTGAGCAATGACACGTGTTTATTACACTTTAGTTATCCATATGTATAACATAATGAATCAGTGTAATCATAACTGTAAAAACACTTGCCATTATGGCCAATGGTAAAATGGACAGTGGAGGCAGCAGTGCCAGACGATAGTCCAGTGGTTCTTGTAAAGGTGTCACCACCACACTACAGTGGCACCAAATGGCATGGACCAGCTCACTGGCGCCGCCACAAAACTCCAAAATCAAAAAAATATGTCACAAACTTTAATTAGTGGAAGCGTCCGTAACCTGTGCGGGAGGAATCTCTAAGGTGGAAGCTGAAGCCGATGCCACAACCAGCGTAGCGACGGTTCCGGATGTTGTCTTC
>NC_069406.1:19136122-19146122 GCF_026875155.1 Cherax quadricarinatus
ATCCAGACTGGTTACTACACGAGTAAGTTATCCAGACTGGTTACTACACGAGTAAGTTATCCAGACTGGTGACTACACGAGTAAGTTATCCAGGCTGGTTACTACACGAGTAAGTTATCCAGACTGTTACTACACGAGTAAGTTATCCAGACTGGTGACTTCATGAGGTCAGGTATTCCACTATTGAGAAGCAATCAACTGTGCTCAAATATGGCCATTCTATGGGATTATCCAGTTGCCAGTGAGGAGCTTATCCCCGTGTTCACTATGTTGTAAAGCGTCCAGCCTCTCAGGACGTATTCAGTTATTCCTATTACACCAAGGATCATTTTGTTAAACCCTAATACACCGAGGTTCATTTTTCATCACTGTCATCCTGGGTGTTATAAGAGGTTCAGGGGTACAAGGAGCAAAGGGGAAAATGCACGAACACTCAGTCAGGAAGATCAGTTGTACTGTACAAAGGAAGGTCGTTGAGTGAACTTGACAATGGCCTTCTACCCTTGAGAGCTTCCAAATACTTTCCCCTGGAAGCTTTCCCCCAGCCTTACAAATAATGTTTGCTTTCCCTTTCATTTGCTTTCTTTTGTAAGGAATTCAGGTGCGTATAGTTTCTTCTCTCTCTCCTGATTGACATATTACACATACATAACAAGGCAATAATTTACTGTATGCTTTATCAATTATGACTCCCATCTTCTACTGATATATATATATATATATATATATATATATATATTTTATATATATATATATATATATATATTATATATATATATATATATATATATATATATATATATCGTGCCAAATAGGTAAAACTTGGAATTTTGCTTAAACAGCAACGCTCTTCTTGCCAAATAAGGCAAGTGAAAATTTGTGTTTGCAATAATTTCGCAAAAAATTATTCTGAATCTAACGAAAAAAATATATTTCATTGTCTTTGTTATTATTAATTTGTTGTAATTATCCATGATATTAGTTGGATAAGGTCTAAATGCACTGCGCTTGTAATTTATGAGGCGAGGTAGTTTTCTAATTTTTTTTTGTACAAACGGTTAATTTTTTACATAACGAATTGAGAAAAAAATATGTTTTTTAAAACCAGTAATAAGGAAATTTTAGAAAGGACATAATTTTAAATGAGTCTTGCTAACTGAGCGATTTTACTTTTCGTTATATTTTTATTGTGTTTTCGCTCTTTTTAAGTGAGGTTTTCCTGTTACAAGACAGCGCAGAGATGGAGTGATGCTCAAGTTGAACTGTGAGCCTCACTGTTGTGCTCTAGCTCTTCTTCCTTCTTTTCTTTATCGTCGTCGCCTTCGTTGTCCCTTCCACCTCCTCCTCCTCGTCTCTCCAGCAAGGTGCATCGCCTTGCAGGAGCTGTCCTCAGTAGGTAGGATAATTACAGGAATTAATTACGCATTACTTAGGCTGGACTAAGTTATGCGGAGCGGGACCTTTGGCAGACCCATCTTCCTCCAGAGCACCGGAGCTGCGGCTGGGCCATCACACTTACATTACACACTCTCAACTTACGCTTACCGCCCCGCATCTTGACATATAAAAAAAGGCCCTATTGGATGCTGTGAGATGGGCAACGCTCGCCCCCGCCCCCCAGCATCCAGCGCTACCTTTGAAGCCACTGTTTATTATGCCGCCGAGGACACAGCGTGTTTAAGGGCTTGAATAAGAAGAGGGCCGTTCCAGCCTCGGCTGCACCAATTTGCCCCCATGTAAAAATACCATAAGAAAATTATGCGTAGCTTTCTTAATTTACAGTTCCTGTTGTCGATCACATTTTGTTTGATAATTGGTAAGTGGAAGCAGTTGGGCGTGCTTAGGGTCAGGGCGTGGTTGTGAAGGCTACAACAGCGTGAACCTGATGCTCACAACATACACGCTGTCCACGGAAACAATGACTCGATAACATACTTTCCGCCCTGTCTTTCTCTCTCCCGTAATCTTCCTCCGTCTTTTATTCCCCTTTCCCCCCCCCCTTTCCTCAGGATCCTCCATCCTTCCCTGAAGCCTCCCTCCTTCCCTGAAACCTCCCCCCTCCCCCTGCCTCACCTGCTGTAGGGACTTTTGGGTAAGGCTGCAGAGGTAGGGAGGAGCTGCAAGGGTATTTGTATGCCCAGGTAAGGCTCTCACGACGAGAATATTGGTGGGGCGGCCGCGCTGCCTACCCTCATCACACAAGTACTTTATATTGTGGGAATTATGAGATGATGATCAACCTTGCTGTTCCACCCTCAGATATTTCACTTTTAATAGGACAGTGAAAACTGGGACGACGTTTCGCCCATCAGGGACATTGCTAGTCGATGAGAATTGATAAAAGAATCCCCGGAGAGCGAAACATCATCTCTGCAGTGTCATACACCGCAGTTCAATATGTTAATAACATTTGATGTATAAGAATTTTACTAGTTTATGTGCTGATCACTGAAGTTGTCACTGCTCTTCACTGAAGTTGTCACTGCTGATCACTGAAGTTGTCACTGCTGATCACTGAAGTTGTCACTGCTCTTCACTGAAGTTGTCACTGCTGATCACTGAAGTTGTCACTGCTGATCACTGAAGTTGTCACTGCTGATCACTGAAGTTGTCACTGCTGATCACTGAAGTTGTCACTGCTGATCACTGAAGTTGTCACTGCTGATCACTGAAGTTGTCACTGCTCTTCACTGAAGTTGTCACTGCTGATCACTGAAGTTGTCACTGCTGATCACTGAAGTTGTCACTGCTCTTCACTGAAGTTGTCACTGCTAATCACTGAAGTTGTCACTGCTGATCACTGAAGTTGTCACTGCTCTTCACTGAAGCTCTTCACTGAAGTTCTCTTCACTGGAATTCAGTGTTGTCGCGACCCCTTCCCATTGTCTACATATTTTCACTGCAGCGTATTAAAGGTAGCTATCAAAGACTGAAGGTTTGATCCAAGGCCAGAGTGATAAGGTTATACAGTAGACGCACAAAGTAGCTTGAACAAGCCTGCATATTATTATTATTATTATTATTATTATTATTATTATTATTATTATTATAATTATTATTACTATTATTTCTGAATATTTATTGGAAAAGGCTAAACCCTTGAGGGTCATACAGCGCCTGGGGAACAGGGGATGAGGCTTGATCCGAGGATAGGGAATAGCTCTGAGGGTCGCTCCTGTTCCACGGACCAAGACTACCTCACCAGGGTCAAGGCAGCTTCCTTGAAGGGAGTTTCAGTGGTAGTGCTCAATACCACAAGCTAGCATAACACAGGACAGTACATTCTTTTAGTGTGGTGTGTACTGTAGTGTGGGTGTGTACTGGTAGTGTGGGTGTGTGCTGGTAGTGTGGAGTATACTGGTGGTGTGTACTGGTAGTGTGGTGTGTACTGGTAGTGTGGGTGTGTACTGGTAGCGTGGAGTGTACTGGTTGTGTGGTGGGGTACTAGTAGTGTGGTGGGTTTTCTGGTAGGGTGGGTGCGTACTGGTAAGTGTGGATGTACTGGTAGTGTGGTGTGTACTGGTAGTGTGGGTATGTAGTGTGGGTGTGTACTGGTAGTGTTGGGTGTGTTTCTGGTAGTGTGGTGTGTAATGGTAGTGTGGGTGTGTTACTGGTATGTGGAATGTACTGGTAGCGTGTTGTGTACTGGTAGTGTGGAGTGTACTGGTTAGCGTGGTGTGTACTGGGAGTGTGGTGTGTACTTTGTAGTGTGGGTGTGTACTGGTAGTGTGGGTGTACTGGTAGTGTGGAGTGTGCTTGTAGTGTGGGTGTGTACTGGTAGTGTGGGGTGTGTACTGGTAGTGTGGAGTGTACTGGTAGTGTGGGTATGTACTGGTAGTGTGGAGTGTACTGGTAGTGTGGTGTGTACTAGTAATGTGGAGTGTACTGGTAGTGTAGGTGTGTCTGGTAGTGTGGAGTGTACTGGTTTGTGTGGTGTGTACTGGTAGTGTGGAGTGTACTGGTAGTGTGGGTTGTACTGGTTAGTGTGGGTTGTACTGGTAGTGTGGAGTGTACTGGTAGTGTGGGTATGCACTGGTAGTGTGGAGTGGGACTGGAGTGTGGTGTGTACTAGTAATTGTGGAGTTACGGGTAAGTGTGGTGTGTACTGGTAGTGTGGAGTGTACTGGTAGTGTGGGTGTGTACTGGTAGTGTGGTGTGTACTGGTAGTGTGGAGTGTACTGGTAGTGTGGAGTGTACTGGTAGTGTGTACTGGTAGTGTGGGTGTGTACTGGTAGTGTGGCGTGTACTGGTAATGTGGTGTGTACGGTAGTGGGGGTGTGTACGGGTTTTAGTGTGGAGTGTAGGGTTTAGTGTGGGTGTGTACTGGTAGCGTGGTGTGTACTGGTAGTGTGGTGTGTACTGGGGAGTGTGAGTGTGCGCTGGTAGTGGGGGTGTGTACTGGTAGTGTGGATGTACTGGTAGTGTGGAGTGTACTGGTAGTGTGGATGTGTACTGGTAGTGGGGAGTGCACTGGAAATGTGGGTGTGTACTGGTAGTGTGGTGTGTACTGGTAGTGTGGGGTGTGTACTGGTAGTGTGGAGTGTACTGTAGTGTGGTGGTTACGGGTAGTGTGGGTGTTGCATTGGTAGTTTTGGAGGTACGTGGTGTGGAGTGTACTGGTGGTGTGGGGGTTTTACTGGAAGTGTGGTGTGTACTGGTAGTTTTTTTTTCTTATTCGCCGGTACTCTCCGGCCCCGGTTTTTTTCCCACTAGTGGTGCCCGGGCCTTTGGGCTCCCTATCTGGGGAGGGGCTCGAGACCTAAGTCTCCTGGTAGTGTGGTGTGTACTGGTAGTGTGGTGTGCATTGGTAGTGTGGTGTGTACTGGGAGTGTGGAGTGCACTGGATTTGTGGGTGGTACTGGTGTTGTGGGTGTTTACGGAAAGTGTGGATGGTGAAACTGGGTGGTGTGGCATGTACGGGTAGTCTGGTGGTACTGGTAGTGTGGTGTGGGTGTATTGGTAGTGTGGTGTATACTGGTAATTGGTTTGTACTGGTAGTGTGGTGTGTACTGATAGTGTGGTGTGTACTGGTAGTGTGGTGTGCATGGTAGTGTGGGTGTTTACTGGTAGTGTGGGTGTGTAATGGTAGTGTGTGTACTAGTAGTGTGGGTGTGTACTGGTAGTGTGGTGTGTACGGGTTAGTGTGGTGTGTACTGGTAGTGTGTGGTGTGTATGGTAGTTACGGGTGTGTACTGGTAGTGTGGTTGTGTACTGGTAGTGTGTGGTGTGTACTGGTAGTGCGGGTGTGTACTGTAGTGTGGTGTTACGGGTAGTGTGGGTGTGGTGTGTACTGGAAGTTTTTGTTGTACTGTAGTGTGGGTGCGGTTTTATGTACTGGTAGTGTGGTTTGTGGTGTGTACTAGTAGTGTGGGTGTGGTGTGCACTGGAAGGTGGTTTTGCACTGGAAATATGATTTGTGGTGTGTACTGGTAGTGGTGCTGTGGTGTGCGCTGGTAGTGTGGGTGTTGTGTGTACTGGTAGTGTAAGTGTCTACTGGTAGTGGAGTGTGCACTGATAGTGTGGTGTCTACTTGTAATGTGGGTGTGGTGCGTATTGGTAATGTGGGTGTTGTGTGTACTGGTAAGTGTGGTGTCGACGGTAGTGGAGTGTGTACTGGTATGGGGAGTGTGGTGTGTACTGGAAGTGTGGTGTGTATTTGGTAGTGTGGTGTGTACTGGTAGTGTGGTGTGTACAGTATTTGTGGGTGTTGTGTGTACTAGTAGTGTGGGTGTGGTGTGTACTGGTAGTGTGGGTGTTGTGGTACTGTTAGTCTGGTGTGTACTGGTAGTGTGAGTGTGGTGTGTACTGGTAGTGTGAGTGGGTTGGCGAGTGACTGTGTGGGTAGTGTGTGTGTGTGTGGTATGTGTTTTTAAAATTGTGGGCGTGGCATGCGAGTGTGTGGGTACGGTAAGCATGTGTGTGTGTGGTTGTAGTGTATTGTAGCTTGGCTGTGGTGTGTGCTGGTGTGATGTGTGGATGTGGTGTGAGGTAGCGTGGGCGAACTGCATGGTAGCGTGGGCGTACTGTATGCTAGCGTGGGCGTACCGTGTAGTAGCATGAGCGTACTGTATGGTAGCGTGGCCGTGCTGTATGGTAGCGTGGCCGTGCTGTATGGTACTATGGGCGTACTGTGTGATAGCCTGGGCGTGCTGTGTGCCAGCTTGGACGTACTGTGTGGTAGCGTGAGCGTACCGTGTGCTACCGTGGGTGTTCTATGTGCTAGCGTGGGCGTACTGTATGCTAGCCTGGGCATACCCTGTGCTAGCCTGGGCGTACTGTGTGCAAGCCTGGGAATACCGTGTGCTAGCCTGGGCGTACTGCGCGCTAGCGTGGGCTTACCGTGTGCTAGTGTGAGGATACTATGTGCTAGCGTTGGTGTACCGTGTGCTAGCGTGGGCGTACTGTGTGCTAGCCTAGGCGTACACTGTGCTAGCCTGGGCGTACCGTGTGGCAGCCTGGGCGTACTGTGTGGTAGTGTGGGCGTACCGTGTGCTTGCCTGGGCGTACTGTGTGCTAGCCTGGGCGTACTGTTTGCTAGCCTGGGCGTACCGTGTGCTTGCCTGGGCGTACTGTGTGCTAGCCTGGGCGTACCGTGTGCTAGCCTGGGCGTACCGTGTGCTAGCCTGGGCGTACTGTGTGCTAGCCTGGGCGTACTGTGTGTAGGCCTGGGCGTACCGTGTGCTAGCCTGGGCGTACTGTGTGCTAGCCTGGGCGTACTGTTTGCTAGCCTGGGCGTACCGTGTGGCTGGCTCTGTGCTGCTGGCGTACTGTGTGCTAGCCTGGGTACCGTTCTACGTACTGTGTGCTAGCCTGGGCGTACCGTGTGTGCTGGGCGTACCGTGTGCTAGCCTGGGCGTACTGTGTGCTAGCCTGGGCGTACTGTGTGCTAGAGTGGGCGTAGCGTGTGCTAGCGTGGGCGTGTCTTTATAATTGGTCATTAGCCTCTTCTAACGTGTATGGTGTTCGCCGCATATTAATGAAAGTGTTAGTTAAGCTGGGTAGAAACATGTGGCAGTGCGCGTGTGTTTGTGGGTCTATTAGAGTTGGTGGGCGCGTATGTGGCACTAATTACCTATTCGTAATTACCTATTCGTAATTAACTATTCGTAGTTACAAAAGCAAATCTGTGCTAGAGGTATCATGGGCGCTGTGTTTAGTGGGTCACATAATTTGTTAGTTGTAAGTGATAGTGCACGATTCTAGCACTGTTCCACTGTATGTGTGTGTGTGTGTGTGTGTGTGTGTGTGTGTGTGTGTGTGTGTGTGTGTGTGCGTGCGCTCACATATGCGTTCGTAGCGTGGAGGGTGGTTAGTGGTTGTGTGCGTGTTTATTGAGTGAAGGGGGAGAGAAAAAAATAAACGCACTGAATTTCTTCCATCTTTAATACTTTGTTGTATGTTTGTCTTTATCGCAGTAGTTGCAGCAGGAGGCACTACCTCACTGGTGTTGCAACTGCCACACTGCTCCAGACCTGCTCTCTCTCTCTCTCTCTCTCTCTCTCTCTCTCTCTCTCTCTCTCTCTCTCTCACTCTCTCTCTCTCTCTCTCTACTCTCACTCTCTCTCTCACTCACTCTGTTTATGAAGAAATATTTCCCAGTGTGCCTTGTGCACTTCTTGCTTCCTCTTCTGGAAATAATATCTTACGTTCTCGCTGCTTGAGTTACCCAGAAATAACTTTAAGCTGTTTCCTCGTATCCTTGTATGATCTTGTTTGCAGTTATGGTGTCGTGTCGTTTGTAGTTATTCTCATGTAAGACGTAGAATGAGGGGAGACATGATTGATGTGTACAAGTGAAAGTTCAATTTCGAAGTGGCTCGCTGGTATTGTCCCGTCCCGAGTCTTCCATGAGGTAACCCGGCACATAAGTGGAAGATGGGTATAAATAAGGGAGATATAAATGAAGTTCTGAGGATATCCCTTCAAGAAAGAACTCGAAATAATGAATTCAAATTGGATAAATTTAGAAGTTAGAAATGATGAAGGAAAATACTGGTTTGGTCGATGAATGGAACAGTCTACCTAGTAGGGTCATTGAAGCTAAAAGCTTGGGTAGCTTCAAATATAGGCTCCTAGGAGCTAGTAACAGCTAGATACACCTAAGTAATGTTACCAGGTGCTAGGAGGGATCCTAGGTGCTAGCAGCTAGGTACACCTGGGGTATAGGTCTCTCATCCTATGTAGGAAAGATCACTTGCGTACATTTCGCCTCGAGTGGATTCATCAATACTAAAAGTATTCATATCCACAGTTGGTCAATATCTCCACACTTTACTCCCATCCACGGTACTAGTTCGCCCATGACTCCTGTACACCGTGCAACCTGGAGGCTACCTGGAGGTGTTCCGGGGATCAACGCTGAACAAATTGATCTATAAGAACTATATAAATTATGAGAATAAATCCGCGTGCCATGGGATTACTCTTAATATCCATCACAGTTATTCGTCAGCTTGAGTACACGGGACTTCGTCGACCTCAAGTCTAACGATGTAGTAATCACCCTGTGTTTACTTCTGACTGGTCAGACGGCGAGCAACGATTAGCAGACGGTGAGTCGAACCTTTACTCGCTTCTCTTTCAGTGAGGCACTGAGGTTCAGCTCCTCCTGAACCATAGACAGTGCTCACCCAATTACAGCATACACTAACGTCAGTGAGTTGTTCCAGTGTTCCAGAAACAACACTCGTTGCAGAGACGTTCTAGAATTAGCACAGTTTTTTAAACTATTAGCACAGTAATTTCGTTTGTTATACATGTGCCAATTTTCTTTTTTTAATGCAGAGGTCTCAGGAGTAAGCCAGAGTGGATACCTTATTTCTCGACACATTCTTTCAAAACCCAGGGTCATGTGTCATCTTGTCTCACTGCTTTTTATCAGTGTTGATAGCTATTTTCTGTGATTCTCCGAGTTTGTGTGTTTAAAAGAGAGAGACAGAGAGACAGAAACAGAGAGATTGTGTTTGTGTGGGCGTGTTGCGTTGAATATGGGCGCGGAAATGTGGGTATGCAGGGGGCGTGGTAGGTGGGCAGGGGGCCGTGGTGGGTAGACAGGGGCGTGGTAGGTGGGCAGGAGGCGTGGTAGGTGGGCAAGAGGCTTGGTGGGTAGGCAGGGAAACGTGGTGGGTGGGCAGGTGTGATGGGTGGGCAGAAGGCGTGGTGATGCACCCACACACGCGCCCACCTTGCACCACCCAGCAGGTGGTGGGTCAACAACAGTCACACCGCCCACCAGCGGCGAGGGCGGCGCGGCGAGTGGCGGCGGGCGGCGGGGCTGCTGTGGCTGCCATCGTGGGCGGGGTAGCACTGGCCGGCGGGGCTCGGTGCCACATCTGGCCCTGGTTACCATGACTACGGGATGGTGGGCCGCCACCAGGCACTCTGCTCCCCGCCCCGGGGCGGTCACGTGGCCTGACGTCACGGATGAGCAGCCAATAGTCGGGGTGGGCGGGGTGGGCGGCAGGCGGAGGGGGCGGGGCGGCGGCAGCGTCGGCGGCGCTCATTGGTCGGCGTTGCTGGCGGCAGCCACACTCAATTATCCCGGCGGAATCGCTCCGCACCGGCTGGAAGCCGTGATTTAGCGGGAAAGATATTCAAATAAGGAGGACACAGTTGGTCAGGCTTGACTAGTGCTAACATCAGTGTGGCCAGCGCTGGTAGTGTGGCCCTGGTTGTGTGGCCCTAGTAGTGTGGCCTGACGCCGGTGTGGCCCTAGTGCCCATACCCTCGTGACACCGCCCCACACTCTGGAGTGCCCTGGATTATACCCGCTCGGGAGGGGCCACACGCAAAAGTATACACACACACACACACATATACACACACAAAAAGTGCCGCGGGAAATAGCGGGTAGCGGGCGGCGGCGGCGGCGGCGGCCAGTGCCCCACCTCTGTGTATAGTGCCAGGGTCATCACTGCCTCCGGAGTGGAGTCTCCAGGATCCCCGGCTACCCCTTCGCCGCCTCCTTCAGCGGCCCTCCTCTCCTTTCGCGGCCTGGCTG
>NC_069406.1:19151122-19156122 GCF_026875155.1 Cherax quadricarinatus
GTATGATGAATTTGTGTTAAAAGAGTATGATAATGTGTTTACAGGTATGATGAATTTGTTTTACAAGATAGTGTTGAATTGTGTTTTCCCAGAGTGATGAATGTTTACCAGTAGTTGATGAATATGTGTTTACAAGATATGATGATTGTGTTTACCAGTATATGAATTGTGTTACAGATATGATGAATGTGTTTCCAAGAGTATGAGATTGTGTTTTAAAAGATAATGTTGTGTTACCAATATTTTGAATTGTGTTTCCCAAGGTATGATGAATTGTTTACCAAGAGTAGATAATTTTGTGTTTACAAGATTGATGAATTGTTACAAGAGTATGTGATTGTGTTTTCATGAGTATGATGAATTGTGTTACAGAGTATGATGATTGTGTTAAAGAGTATGATGATTGTGTCTTGTACAGAGTATGTGAATTGTGTTTACGAGAGTATGATGATTGTGTTTACAATTTGATTGTGTTAAAGATATATGAATTGTTCCCAAGGTATGATGATTTTTTTACAATGGAGTATGATGAATGTGTTTACCAAGGTATGATAATTGTGTTACCAAGAGTTGATGAATTGTTTTTACCAAGAGTAGCCTGTGAATTGTGTTTACCAAGAGTATGATGAATTGTGTTTACCAAGAGTATGATGAATTGTGTTTACCAAGAGTATGATGAATTGTGTTTACCAAGAGTATGATGAATTGTGTTTACCAAGAGTATGATAAATTGTGTTTACCAAGAGAATGATGAATTGTGTTTACCAAGAGTATGATGAATTGTGTTTACCAAGAGTATGATAAATTGTGTTTACCAAGAGAATGATGAATTGTGTTTACCAAGAGTATGATAAATTGTGTTTACCAAGAGAATGATGAATTGTGTTTACCAAGAGTATGATAAATTGTGTTTACCAAGAGTATGAAGAACTGTGTTTACCGGAGTTCAAAAGTGTGGCTAATCGTGTTTACCAGAGATCGAAAGAGTGGCGAACTGTGTTTATCAGAGACTGTGATGAATTATGTTCATCAAGAGCCCGGTGAATTGCGTTTTCCAAGGACTGATGATTTGTGTTCTTATGACATCAAAAAACGAATTTTGTTTACATAAAAATTAGTGATTTTTGTTTTACCTTGCTAATGAATTCTTGTGTGATTTTTGTATGTTATCCTTGGATTAATGTGTTCATGTGTTATCCATGGATTAATGTGTTCATGTGTTATTTATGGATTAATGTGTTCATGTGTTATTCATGAATCAGTGTGTTCATCATTTGTTATGAATCAGTGTGTTCATTTGTTATATATGAATCAGTGTGCATCATTTATCTATGAATCTGTGTTCATCATTTATCTGTGAATCAGTGTGTTCATTTGTTATGAATCATTGTGTTCATTTAAGAACCAGTGTGTTTATTTGCTGTGAATCGTGAATCAGTGTGTTCATTTACGAATAAGTGTGTTCATTTGTTATCCATGAATCAGTTTGTTCATCTGTTATTTATGAATCAGTGTGTTCATCTCTGTTATTCACGAATCAGTGTGTTCACCTGTTATTCATTAGTCAGTGTGTTCATCACTGTTATTCTTGTAATTTGTGTTCGTTACTGTTATTTGTAAATCTGTGTTCATTACTTCTATTAATGAATCTGTGTGTTCATCACTGTTATTGATGAATTGATGTGTTATCCGTTATTCTTGATATACAGAATCTTCTCAGACCTGTTATTAACTGGCCAGAAACTGCCTTTTTCTGTTGACAACAGAAAAGATATGCTTGTACCGTTTCATAATTGGTCCTCATGGTCTGAGACTGATTGGTCTTTATCGGTCTGTTTGTGTGTGTGTGTGTGTGTGTGTGTGTGTGTGTGTGTGTGTGTGTGTGTTTGTGTACTCATCTAGTTGAGGTTGCAGGGGTCGTGTCCTAGCTCCTGGCCTCGGTGTGTGTTGTGTGTGTGTGTGTGTGTGTGGGCGTGTATGTTTGAGTGTGTGTGTGTTTGTGTGTGTGTATGTGTATGTGTGTGCATGTGTGTGTGTGCATGTGTGTGTGTATGTGTGTGTGTGTATGTGTGTGTGTATGTGTGTGTGTGTGTGCATGTGTGGTGTGTGTGTGTGTGTGTGTGTGTGTGTGTGTGTACGAATGTTAAACACCTGCTAAATTGTCTTGAAATGATCAGAGAATGTGTACATATGTACACTGTATATATACCTGTGTGCAGTTTTCTATAGGATTATGTGTATATTTGTGTGTACACTTCTAGTGTAGGGCTGTGTAAACTTTTAGCGTGTAGACTCCTAAGTGTGTGTACATTTGCGTGTAGACTTCAAGTGTAGGACTATGTGTCCATTTTGTGTGTAGACGTCTAGTGTAGAACTGTGTATGTTTTATGAGAAGATTATATGCACATATGTCTAGAATTTTAAGACATTTGGGTTTCTGTTTGTGTGTGTTTACATAGCTGTATATGTGTGTGTGTGTGTGTATTCATCTATATCTGGTTACAAGGGTCGAGTTATAGCTCCTGGCCCCGCCTCTTCACTGGTCGATACTAAGTCACTCTCTCCCTTCTCCATGAGCTTATCATAAACTCTTCTTAAAGCTATGCATGGAATTTACCTCCAGTACTTAACTCTCCAGATTATTCCACTTCCTGACAACTCTAAGGCTAAAGAAATACTTCCTCATATCCCTATGACTCATTTAGTTTCTAGCTTTCAACTGTGGTCGCTTGTTCCTGTATCCCATCTCTGAAACATTCGAACCCTGTCCATCTTGTCAATTCTTCTCAGTATTTTATACATCGTTATCATGTCTCCCCTATCCCTCCTATCCTCTAGTGTCATCAGGTTGAGCTCCCTTAACCTCTGCTCGTAAGACATACCCTTCAGTTCCGGGATTTTAACTTTCTCCAATTTCTAGACGTGTTTGAGTAAGTGTGGTGATATTTTGTTCCCTCTGTTGATGGTGCTGAGATATCATGTTCTCCCTGTTGATGGTGCTGAGATATCATGTTCTCCCTGTTGATGGTGCTGAGATATCATGTTCTCCCTGTTGATGGTGCTGAGATATCATGTTCTCCCTGTTGATGATGCTGAGATATCATGTTCTCCCTGTTGATGGTGCTGAGATATCATGTTCTCCCTGTTGATGGTGCTGAGATATCATGTTCTTCCTGTTGATGGTGCTGAGATATCATGTTCTCCCTGTTGATAGTGCAGAGATATCATGTTCTCCCTGTTGATGGTGCTGAGATATCATGTTCTCCCTGTTAATGGTGCTGAGATATCATGTTCTCCCTGTTGACAGTGCAGAGATATCATGTTCTCCCTGTTGATGGTGCTGAGATATCATGTTCTCCCTGTTGATGGTGCTGAGATATCATGTTCTCCCTGTTGATGGTGCTGAGATATCATGTTCTCCCTGTTGATGGTGCTGAGATCATGTTCTCCCTGTTGATAGTGCTGAGATATCATGTTCTCCCTGTTGATGGTGCTGAGATATCATGTTCTCCCTGTTGATGGTGTTGAGATATCATGTTCTCCCTGTTGATGGTGCTGAGATATCATGTTCTCCCTGTTGATGGTGCTGAGATATCATGTTCTCCCTGTTGATGGTGCTGAGATATCATGTTCTCCCCGTTGATGGTGTGAGATATCATGTTTCTCCCCTGTTGATGGTGCTGAGATCATGTTCTCCCTGTTGATAGTGCTGAGATATCATGTTCTCCCTGTTGATGGTGCTGATATATCATGTTCTCCCTGTTGATGGTGCTGAGATATCATGTTCCCTCTGTTGACGGTGTTGAGATATCATGTTCTCCCTGTTGATGGTGCTGAGATATCAAGTTCTCCCTGTTGATGGTGCTGAGGTATCATGTTCTCCCTGTTGATGGTGCTGAGATATCATGTTCTCCCTGTTGATGGTGCTGAGATATCATGTTCTTCCTGTTGATAACTTGTTCTCCCTGTTTATAAAGCGTTCACCCTGCCGACAGCTTGTTCACCCTGTTGATAGCTTGTTATCTCTGTTGATAGCTTATTCTCCCTGTTGATAGCTTGTTCTCCCTGTTGATATCTTGTTCTCCCAGTTGATAGCTTGTTCTCCTTGTTGATAGCTTGTTCTCCCAGTTGATAGCTTGTTCTCCTTGTTGATAGCTTGTTCTCCCAGTTGATAGCTTGTTCTCCATCTTGATAGCTTGTTCTTCTTTTTGACAACTTGTTCTCCCTGTTGATAGCCTGTTCCCCCTGTTGACAGCTTGTTCCCCCTGTTGATAGCTTGTTCTCCTTGTTGATAGTATGTTCTCTGTTGATAGCTTGTTCTCTCTGTTGATAGCTTGCTCTATCTGTTGATAGCCTGTTCTCTCTGTTGATAGCTTGCTCTATCTGTTGATAGCCTGTTCTCTCTGTTGATAGCTTGCTCTATCTGTTGATAGCCTGTTCTCTCTGTTGATAGCTTGCTCTATCTGTTGATAGCCTGTTCTCTCTGTTGATAGCCTGTTCTCTCTGTTGATAGCTTGCTCTATCTGTTGATAGCCTGTTCTCTCTGTTGATAGCTCTGTCTCTATCTGTTGATAGCCTGTTCTCTCTGTTGATACCCTTGCTCTTCTGTTGATAGCCTGTTCTCTCTGTTGATAGCTTGCTCTATCTGTTGATAGCCTGTTCTCTCTGTTGATAGCTTGCTCTATCTGTTGATAGCCTGTTCTCTCTGTTGAAGCTTGCTCTATCTGTTGATAGCCTGTTCTCTCTGTTGATAGCTTGCTCTATCTGTTGATAGCCTGTTCTCTCTGTTGATAGCTTGTTCTCTCTGTTGATAGCCTGTTCTCTCTGTTGATAGCTTGCTCTATCTGTTGATAGCCTGTTCTCTCTGTTGATAGCTTGCTCTATCTGTTGATAGCCTGTTCTCTCTGTTGATAGCTTGCTCTATCTGTTGATAGCCTGTTCTCTCTGTTGATAGCTTTCTCTCTGTTGATAGCCTGTTCTCTCTGTTGAAGTTGTCTATC
>NC_069406.1:19161122-19206122 GCF_026875155.1 Cherax quadricarinatus
CGTGATACGGGAATGATCTAACGTGTGTTAGGTCGCTGGATCTGCTCCCTGTACTCCTTACGCAACTTGCTACTTTCACGATATTGTGAAAAATCTAGTTTTATTCAACTTCCCTGTCAGTGAGTTATAGAGAGCCGCTACAAGTTGGTCCATTAGGGTCGGTGGAGTAAACTTGCGTGAAACAGCAGCAGCAGCAGCAGCAGCAGCAGCAGCAGCAGCAGCAGCCAGCAGCTTACCGGGGAAAGCAGCGGCGGCCACCTCCATGGATCTGATGCCCGTCTACTTTACCAACTACCAGTATCTGTGGGAACTCCAGGCTCGCTTGCTTCGACTCGGTAAATTCCTGTGTTTGTCCAACCATCTGACCACTCCACCGATTAACTTTTTTCTTCTCCGCGTTTTCATTAACTTTTTTTTTTGGCGGGGGAAGGGGGGCTTGATATCCATGTTACACGCTTGATAATTGTCAAGTCTGTTATTAACCCCTTAGAGGTGGACGCCCGCCGCCTGCTTGGTAATTGTATTTTCTTTTTCCAGCTTTAATTATCTATTAGCTGTGTGCCATGAGAGGTTGGAGGCAGGTGTGGGAGTGAGCAGGTGTGTAAAAAGTTGTGGACACCTACAATAGTTGAGGAATTCGTCACATGTGCAGTACCTGGGTACCTTTATTATAAGACATTTTCCCAGTCAGTGGCTTTTTTTCAGTTCGATACAGAGATAATATATGAATTGAAAAGAGCCACTGATTAGCCAAACGTCTCCAAATAATAACTAAACGGTTATAACTGACTTTTTGGTCATCTGACCGAGGCCAGCGAAAGGCCTCGGTCAGATGACCAAAAAGTCCAACGGCGGGTCATCATCTGACTAAGACCCGCGTTAGGAAACACTTGTCCTGTTTCCTGACGAACTTTACCTAACCTAACCGTCTCCAAATAAAGATACCCAGGTGTTGCACATGTTTTTAGTCCCTCATCTTGTAGGTATTATATACCGTTACTGTGATTATATCTACAACAGTTAAAACAGTCGAGATACAAAGGTCACAATGTGAATTATACTCTTGTCCTTATGATCACTGGCTTATAATAAGATCAGCGCTTACCCGCCTAAGCAGCTAGACCGTTGTGCACCCTGTGTCCTTTGATAGGTAGCGGCCAGTTCACTGTACACCCTGTATCTAGCCCTTGACTGTTAGTGGCTAGGGTGTTGCGCACACTATGCGGAGAACCTTCACAGTTCATATAAACTCACTCATGCACCTAAATTACTGGGAGCGCCTGAAGTCCCTCGAACTGTACTCCTTACAACACAGGCGAGAAAGATACAACATAATTTACACTTGGAAGATATTGGAGGGATTGGTCCCAAACC
The DNA here is from genome assembly GCF_026875155.1 of Cherax quadricarinatus. Taxonomy (NCBI): domain Eukaryota; kingdom Metazoa; phylum Arthropoda; class Malacostraca; order Decapoda; family Parastacidae; genus Cherax; species Cherax quadricarinatus. The sequence continues at coordinate 19,162,497 of NC_069406.1, forward strand.
TGCACACCGAAAAAACGACATACGAACACAGGTGGCTAGTTTATTGTGCACTCTACGTGAATCTTGTGGATGGTAAAGGCTAGTTTATTGTGCTCCTACTATTTATCATAAGAACGATATCGCAAGAACCTATGGAAGCACAAAAGACCTAGGAAATAGACTCGTTCTTCGAAAGAAAGTTGCGTTCACAAAGAAGACAAAGAGAAACAGCTTTCAGAATGGGTAATCCAATGATAGTTAGGAACTGAGACTCTTCCCCTCAACCACAAATAGGTAAATACACACACACACACACACACACACACACACACACACACACACACACACACACACACACACACACACACACACACACACACACACACACACACACACAAGACACAGTACACCGTGTACATCAAGCCCTGTTTGGAACCCACACCGGATCAAGCACGTCGAGTTATTAGAGAAAGTGCAAAGGTTTGCTACAGGGTTAGTTCCAAAGCTAAGGAAATGTCCTACGAAGAAAGGTTAAGGGAAATCGGCATGACGACACTGGAGGACAGGAGGGTTAGAGGAGACATGATAACGACATACAAAAACTGCGTGGAATAGACAAGGTGGGCAGAGACGGGATGTTCCAGAGAGGGGACACAGAGACAAGGGGTCACACATGGAAGTTGAAGACTCAGATGAGTCTAAGGGATGTTAGGAAGTATTTCTTCAGTCATAGAGTTGTCAGGAAGTGAAATAGTCTGGCAAGTGATGCAGTGGAGGCGGGAACCATACATAGCTTTAAGACGAGGTATGATAAAGCTCATGGAGCAGGGAGAGAGAGGACCTAGTAGGCGGGGCCAGGAGCTGAGTCTCGACCCCTGCAACCACAATTAGGTGAGTATTAGATGAGTACACACTGATGACATTGATTAATTGAAGAAAGATTGTGAAAAAATCAATTAGGGCTAAATAGGCCACTCATAAACACAATAGTGAGGGGCTTGGATGAGTGTGGGAGTGGGGTGGTGAGTGGTGATGAGAGGTGGTGATGGGTGGTGATAAGAGGGCGTGATGGGTAATGATATGAGGTGATGACAAGAGGGGGTGATAGAGGGGCGAGGCTAAGAGCTGCTATCCTACCTAAGGAACATCACTGGCATTAATTTGCAAGTTAAGAGCTGTTATCCTGCCTCAAGTAACAGGTTAAGAACTATTATCCTTCCTTCTGTAACACCAGTTGGATTAACTCGGTGATATTCAGACCGACTTCCCGGAAGTTATCATGTCCATCCCCGGGGAAGTTATCATGCTCCCCTAGGGAAGTTATCATGCCCCTCGGGAAATTATTATCCCCCCCCGGGAAGTTATGTTGCCCCCCTTGGAAGTTACGATGCCCCCCTGGGAAGTTACGATGCCCCCCTTCGGGAAGTTATGATGCCCCCTCGGCAAGTTATGAGGTCTCCCTAAGTCGTTGATGTCAGCCATGAAAAGCAGAGCAAAGGGCATTCCTTGTTCACAATCAAGTCCGTCAAACACGCTCAGCTGCCCTAAGAAAAACTGATCATTCAAAATTATTATTCCCGTGCGTTGGCATCTTTTTTTTTTTTTTATGAATTCATAACACGTGCAGTTTTTTTTCCTTGGCCCCAGAACGGTGTTATAGAATTTAGGAAAAGAATGTTGCTACAGTTAGCGTAATATTATTTAGCTTAGTTATACCTAATTTATTTGAGGCCAGCATGAATTTAGTTAGTATTATTACAATTATTACTACTATTATTATTATTATTATTATTATTATTATTATTATTATTATTAATGTTAGAAATAATAATAATAATAATATTTGTAATAATAATAATAATAATAATAATTGTACTTTTTTAAATGAAGAATACTTTTATTGAAAAAAAATGAGGCCGCATTATTTCCATCATTTTATGATGTTCAAAGTAATTTTTACCGAGTTATTGGAACAATGAACTTAGTCCTTACTTGTTCCGAACTGTTGTTGTTGTATAAGCTAGGGCCGCAGACTCTGTCTAAAAAGCATCACATGTATCTGGAGTTTCTGGAGAGAGTTCCGGGGGTCAACGCCCCCGCGGCCCGGTCTGTGACCAGGCCTCCTTAGGTCAGTGTCCCAGGATGCGACCCACACCAGTCGACTAACACCCAGGTACCCATTTTACTGATGGGGAACATAGACAACAGGTGGAAAGAAACACGTCCAATGTTTCTACTCTGGCTGTGAATCGAACCCAGGCCCTCACCGTGTGAAGTGAGAGCGTTAACCACCATACATGTACGTCATGTATGTATGACTTTAGTGTATCTATGTATGTTTGAAGATTTGGTTGTGTTTATCACTGCAGGTGTAAGTTAGGTTATATGTTGGTGGTAGTGAATAACTCTTGAGAAGAGAAATGGTAATTTCCTTCCTCGTCCTCTGATCAAACCTGATTTCCTCCTATTTCCCTGAGGGTATACCGCTTTCTAGCATTTTATTCTGACTGTGAACCCCCGGAGTCTTCAAACGTTTCGCCACTCGGTAGTTTCATTAATCCAATGCAAAGAAGAATGATGAAGAACGGAACTAGTTTGAGGTAATGAGTCCCTCAGCTTGGAGTCACTATAATCATCTTGATAAGAATACTACATGTGCGCTTATTTGTTTTTCCACTAGGATGCGACCCAAGGGTCGAGTAACTAGCGTGTGACTGTTTATTTTGCTAGGTAAACAGTGGCAGCAGCTGCTAGGAGACTTGCCCATGTATCTTGATCATCCATTGCTCAACGACGATGGTTCCTGTGGATACTCAGGCGAATGCTCTGCTACTGAGTTACTAATTGTGTTAAACAAATTAAATACTGAAGATGGAACACCAGGAACATAGCTCTGCTACTATAACAAACACTGAGCACACACCACCACGAGCACAGCTCCACTAGCGTAACAATAAACATTGAACAAACGCCATAACAACCACAGCCCCACCACTATAACAACAAACACTGAACATACAACGCCACCATCGGGACCATAGCTCTACTACTGTAACAAACACCGAGCACACAACACCATAAAATGCACAGCTCCACTACTGTAACAACAAACAGATATTCATATACACGAACACATTGCAGTGCTTTATATATATATATATATATATATATATATATATATATATATATATATATATATATATATATATATATATATATATATAATATATATATATTATGTCGTGCCGAATAGGTAAAACTGGTCAATTAGCAAGAACTCATTTAAAATGAAGTCCTTTCTAAAATTTTCTCTTATACGTTTAGAGATATATCTTTTTCATTAATGTTGATGTAAAAATTTATAATTTTGCACCAAAAGAGTCTTAGAAAACTCACCTAACCTTATTATAATAAGAACAATTTATTTTAGCCTAATCCAACTAAATATATTTTAGATTTGTTTACAATAATTTAATACTAAACAAACACAGTGAAATATATTTTTTTTCGTTAGGTTCAGAATGATTTTGGCGAAATTATTGCATACACAAATTTTCACTTGTCCTATATGGCAAGATGAGCGTTGCTATTTAAGCCAAGATCGCAAGTTCTGCCTATTCGGCACGACATATATATATATATAATATATATATAATATATATATATATATATATATATATATATATATATATATATAGAAAGAGAGAGATAATTTAGTGACAACTATTTTTCTATATTAATACCCACTGAAGTCGTTACGCACGAGGTAGAGGTACATACGCATGGTTAAACATGATATGCATACGCATAGTTACGCACGAGGTGCATACGCATTGTTACGCACGAGGTGCATACACATGGTTACGCACGAGGTGCATAGGTATGGTTACGCACGAGAATCACACGCATGGTTAAACACGTGCATACGCGTGGTTACGCACGAGATGTATATGCATACATACGCATGGTTACGCATGAGGGGAGTGTGAGCTTTAGTAGATATTCCGTGCCTAATAATCCACCTCACGAGGCAAAGCTCACAAGTACAGCCTCACGAGGGAAGGCTCACAAGTACAGCCTCACGAGGCAAGGCTCACAAGTACAGCCTCACGAGGCAAGGCTCACAAGTACAGCCTCACGAGGCAAGGCTCACAAGTACAGCCTCACGAGGCAAGGCTCACAAGTACAGCCTCACGAAGCAAGGCTCACAAGTACAGCCTCACGAAGCAAGGCTCACAAGTACAGCCTCACGAAGCAAGGCTCACAAGTACAGCCTCACGAGGCAAGGCTCACGAAGCACAACCTCCCGAGGCAAGGCTCACAAGCACAACCTCACGAGGCAAGGCTCAGAGGTACAACCTCGGATTAATTCACTTGCTCCTACGAGTGTCATATTGTACACACACACACACACACACACACACACACACACACACACACACACACACACACACACACACACACACACACACACACACACACACACACACACACACACACACACACACACACACACACACGCACGCTGTTGCGTGCAGTATTCTAGGCCTCGACGACAGTTACTGCTCATTGTAGTGTTGTTGGATGCAATAATCAGCTGATGACTAGTCAAGTCTAACATTCCGGTACGGCTGGAAAACGTTAGGGACGTGTTTCCATAAGACATCTGCTGCTCCTGCTCACCCATCAGTATAAAATGGGTACCTGGGTGTTAGTCGACTGGTGTGGGTCGCATCCTGGGACAAAACTGACCTCCTTTGCCCGAAATGTTCAGCATAACAAGCGACTTTCTATATAGTAGTAGTTATTGATGTCAGCTAGGACTGTATGTCTTGTACATGTACTTGTAGAAATAAAGATATTTTATTATTCTACATGCCTCTCTCTCTCTCTCTCTCTCTCTCTCTCTCTCTCTCTCTCTCTCTCTCTCTCTCTCTCTCTCTCTCTCTCTCTCTCTCTCTCTCTCTCTCTCTCTCTCTCTCTCTCTAAGATTGTTCTCTGCAGGTTGATGATAATACACACACACACCTCACCCATGAATGCCTGCTAGGGGAATCCTGCTCCTCTCTGTGCATAATGCGTCGTGATCCTGTGGTCAGTATTTTATCAGCAAACACTGTTTTTCCAGTCAGTGTCACATTTCGACACATTAAGTCAGCCTTCAACATTTAAAGCCCTTTTTGTTCACTTTCAGACATTTCAGATACATTCAGTAGTCATTTTCAGCATTTCAAGCTACAGTGGAACCCTGGTGGTGTTCGAATTGCGAGAAGTTCGGTGTACGAAACAACATTTCCACGGCTTTAATTATCAGCCTCACACACTGGAGGATGTTGAACTAACTCTTCCAAAAGTTTGAAAGATAGGTCAGTGTCAGAGGTCACTGCAAAGCACTTCTGAAACAGGACTTTCTTGTAAAGTTTTTTTTACAACTGAAGTGTAAACTTCGAACTCCAGAAAAAGTTCAAAGACCAGGTAATTTTTTTTCTGAACAAAATTGCTTGGACTCCTATTTTTCAGGGTCCGAAACGTTCGAGCACCGTAGTTCCACTATACTTTAGTCACTTTCACACATTTCTAGCCACTTTTCAGTCACCTATAACGAGAACGCCAGCCAACACGGACGTTCCCTCCACTACCATCATTCATTACATTTCAGCCTCGTGTACAGGACGCGTTCATACGCATTTTTTTCATGGCGTACAATTAAAAAGAGTAATATATATCCTTTAGGACTATCACCCGCAATAACATGAAACGCCAGATAGAGAAATAACGCAGGCGAATTTGTCATGTGCATGATTTTTTAAAAAAATGTGTGTTTTATTGCACGTATACAGCTGACAACAATAGTGGAGTATTATACACAATAGCTGCATCATTTTCCCCTCCTCCCCCTCCAACCTTATGCCTACGAAACCCTTTTCCTGCCTTCATCCTTCCCCACAATGCACTTTTTTTTCTCCTCACCTTTCAAATTTTCCCTTAATTCTTCCTTCTCTCTCTCCTATTGCCTCCACCATCACACACATACACATACACACACACACACACACACACACACACACACACACACACACACACACACACACACACACACACACACACACACACACACATACACACACACACACACACACACACACACACACACACACACACCTAAACACACACCTTACCACACCAGGAGGGATAGTGGACGACATGATAACGACATACTGAGAGAAATTGACAAGGTGGATAGAGACAGGATGTTTCAGAGATGGGACACAGCAACAAGGTGTTACAACTAGAAGCTGAAGACTCGGATAACTCACAGGGAAGTTAGGAAGTATTACTTCAGTTATAGAATTGTCAGGAAAGGGAACAGTCTGAAGAGTGATGTAGCGGAGGCAGGATATCCATACATAGCTTTAAGAAGAAGTATGAGAAAGCTCTCGGAGCTGGGAGAGAGTGGATCTAGTAGCGACCAGTGAAGAGGCGGAGTTAGGAGCTATGCCTCGACCCCTGCAACAACAATTAGGTAAATTAGGTGAGTACCACAAACACACGCCCCACTACCACGAGACATACACACCGCCACACAAGGACCACCACTACTAGCACTACCACACACCACCACAACTTAACCACCTCTCCACCAAAAGTCTAATCCCACACCATCCACACAATACTCATCCATTATCCTTATCTAACTCTGTTTATCCTCTGTCAATACCTTTTTATAACTACCTAATCCTATTTAATTCCGTCCCAACATCCTTCTATTCTTATGTAACTGTTCACTATCCCCTCAACACGTGGTCCCACAAAGGATAACACCTCCGGATCCCTTCAACACGTGGTCCCACACAAAATAACACCTCTAAACCCCTTCAACACGTGGTCCCACACAAAATAACACCTCTAGACCCCTTCAACACGTGATCCCACACAAGATAACACCTCCAGACCCCTTCAACACATGGTCCCACACAAGATAACACCTCCAGATCAATTCAACACGTGGTCCCACACAAGATAACACCTCAAGATTCTTTCAACACATGGTCCCACACAAGATAACACCTCCAGACCCCTTCAACACGTGGTCCCAAAGAGGGTGACAAATCCACAGTAATCAACAGCCTTGTGTTGCCTGCGTGCTTTCCTGGCTTTTAACGCAATGAGCGTATCCTTGCCCAAGTACAGGCAGTCACGCATTCCCCTCCTCTCTCATCATCCCCTCCTCTCCCATCACCCCCACCTCCTAACCCCATCCCCGTCACCCCCATCCTCCCACACTCATCCAAGCTTATTATTGTGTTTCTGAGTGGCCTATTTAGGCATAATTTATTTTTCCACATGTTGTTTCATTTTATTATGTCATTAGTGTGTGTGTGTGTGTGTGTGTGTGTGTGTGTGTATGTGTGTAGGTATGTACTCACCTATTTGTGGTTGCAGGGGTCGAGACTCAGCTCCTGCTCTTAGCTGGTGGCTACTCGGTCCACTCTCTTCCTGTTCCATGAGCTTTGTCGTATCTCGTCTTAAAGCTATGTACTGATCCTGCCTCTACTACATCACTCTCCAGACTGTTCCACTTCCTGACAACTCTATGACTGAAAATATACTTCCTAATATCCCTGTGACTCATCTGAATCTTCAACTTCCATTAATGACCCTTTGTTGCTGTGTCCCATCTCTGGAACATCCTGTTCCTATCCACCGTGTCAATTCCTCTCAGTATTTTATATGTTGTTATCATATCTCCCCTATCCCTCCTGTTTTCCAGTGTCGTCAGGTCGATTTCCCTTAACCTCTCCTCGTTGGACATACCTCTTAGCTCTGAGAATAGTCTTGTTGCAAACCTTTGAACTTTCTCTAATTTCTTGACGTGCTTGACGATGTGTGGGTTCCAAATTGGTACTGCATACTCCAGTATGAGCCTGATGTACACATTATATAGAGTCTTTAACGATTTCTTACCAAGGTGTCGAAAGCCTGTTCTTAGATTTGTCAGGCGCCTATATGGTGCAGCAGCTATTTGGTTGATGTGCCCCTCAGGAGATGTACTCGGTATTATACTCACCCCAAGATCCTTTCACTTGAGTGAGGTTTGCAGTCTTCGGCCCCCTAGCCTGGAGTCTGTCTGAGGTCTTTGACCTTCCCCATTCTTCATGACTTTGCACATGGTGGGGTTAAACTCCAGGAGCCAGTTACTAGGCCAGGCTTGCAGCCTGTCTAGATCCCTTTATAGTCCTACTTGATACTCATCCGACTGAATTCTTCGCATTAACTTCACATCGTCTGTAAACAGGAACACCTTTGAATCTTTCTCTTCCGTCAAGTCATTCGCATATACCAGTGCAGTGTGTGTGTGTGTGTGTGTGTGTGTGTGTGTGTGTGTGTGTGTGTGTGTGTGTGTGTCTGTGTGTGTCTGTGTCTGTGTCTGTGTCTGTGTCTGTGAATAGAAAAGACAGACAAGTGCAGAAAGACAGATGAACGCGCACAAACAGACACATTAAAACACACAGACATTACATCATACAGAGATGTCCAGACACATACATCCAGACACAGACACATAAGCAGATATACACAGACAGACAGACAGGCAGAGCCTAGGTGCTGTTGATTTTATGGAGGTATAAGGAGGTTATTGTGTGTTTCCACGCGAGGTATCGTGAACCTCCAGTAATGTTATTGTCCCTTACATTTGCGTTATAATTAAGTCTGCTGCTGCAAATGTGAAGCTGGTTACTGCTGGTGCCTGTGCTTCTTGTACCTTTGTCTTTGTACCTTTCTTTCTTTGTCTTTCTGCAAAGGGATCGTACACACTCGTGTTTGTTGAAATGATGGCTTATATGTTGTTCCTAATGTGTGTATATATATATATATATATATATATATATATATATATATATATATATATATATATATATATATATATATATATATATATATATATATATATATATATGTCGTGCCGAATATGTAAAACTGGTCAGTTAGCAAGAACTCGTTTAAAATTAATTCCTTTGTTAAATTTTCTCTTATATGTTTAAAGATATATTTTTTTCATTAATGTAAATGTAAAAAAATATAATTTTGCACCAAAAGAATCTTGAAAATACTTACCTTATTATAACAAGCGCAATTTATTGCAGCCTAATCCAACTAAATATATTTTAAATAAGTTTACAATAATTTAATACTAAACAAACACAGTGAAACAGTTTTTTCGTTAGGTTCCGGATCCTTTTTGCGAAATTATTGCACATACAATTTTTAGCTTGTCTTATATGGCAAGATGAGCGTTGCTATTTAAGCCAAGATCGCAAGTTTTACATATTCGTCACGACATATAATTATATATATATATATATATATATATATATATATTATATATATATATATATATATATATATATATATATATATATATATATATATATTATATATAAAGACAATAAGAGTGAAATTATCAAGCAATAATGAAGGTAGAAGGAAGTTCAGTACATTAATATAGTCTATATATTGGATTGGTGTTGTGAAGTGTATCTAAGGTCTCAAAAAAAAATCTGACGGGAGGTGTGTAGTAAGTTTTAGCCGTTGGGTGTCGAATATCCTGCATGAATATTTGTGACCATGTTGGATCCAAGCGAATTGAGCCAAGTGGTCTTGGAGATTAGATGTGCCTATTTTCTTTTCTTTCTTTTTTTTTTTTTTAGTGTGAGGAAAGTCGCTTCATCGAAAGAAATCTGGGAAACAGATTCGCTGTGCTTAAGTGGGTGAGGTGGAACACTTTGAGAAGCGGATGCGGATGTTGCGGTCTAGTGGATCATTAGATCATGAATTCCAGGCCCTTCTAAAGAAGAAAAACAAAAAAAGGAACAGATAGTTAGCGAGTTATGGTAGATGTGTTTTCTTCTTCTTGTCTTTCGTATTTGGTGAGGAAACGGCCGATGTGTTCAATAAAATTCCTCAGTGAAATATATTTTGCCATTACCAGCATTCAGGTGCGTGTGCATTTGTATTGCGGAGTCACTGTAGCAACCCACCAAGATAAACTGTGTGATCTGATGACGGTGTATCGGCCAATAGGTGATTTAGTTGCCCACTGTGCCTTGCACCTTCCCACAAGGTGCCTGACCTTGTCAAGGCTAACCTATTGTGGGTGCCTGACCTTGTCAAGACTAGCTATTTCCCCGAGGTGTGCACCCTCCATCGACAAGTGAATACGATGAGCTCCTCAAGAGGTTATTCATGAATGCAGCCTTCCCTACCCTAGACGACTGCCAATGTGATCAAGCGACGATACTAGTTAAACTTATGGTACTAGGTGTCTGCAGGTCAACATACACAACATTTCCTGCACTCCTGTCTTCGTTATTTGTATCTAGCCAGTTAGTGAGGGACGCTCCCGAAGCATTTAGCATGTTCTTGTAGCTGCTTCACCCTTCCAGTCTTCCATAATGAACACACTGCTAAGAGAGTACCATAGTGGAGAATATAGTTACAACAGCAAGGAATATAAAGACACGATGGCGTGACTGGAACAATAAACAGATAACCCGCATGTAGGAGAAAGAATCTTTTGACGACGTTTCGGTTCGACTTAGACAACACAAATGGCCTGAGTCGGACCGAAACGTTGCTATAAGTGTTTTTCTCCTATGTGTGGGTTATTTGTGTATAGTTATGACAGTACCTGAACAGATTTTAGATTTTGCCGCCGATGTAGCTAGTTTATTGTGCACCCCACATCCACCTTGTGGAGGGCAGCGCAAGAGCATATGGATACACAAAAGGCGTAGGAATTAGGCCCCAAAAGGGTTTACAGAAGTACATCTGGTTTTGTATCTACAGTTCACTTATCTGTTAAAACAAATTTAGGAAATACTTGAACAAGTGTCAGGAAACATTAAAGTTTTCTATTAGTCCTCCCCAAGGGAGGTGCCGACGAGGGGGCTCTTGATCCAAGGATCTGGACTTATCCTCTCCTTCCTTGGGTCGAATCTGAATTCATCTCATTCCCATTCGCTTCCCCTTAATTAAAATAAAATCTATTAGTGACAGCTCCTCACTATATATCATTTTGGCTCTCCGTAATTCCTCTCTGGGCACTCGTCACAGCCCTCATCCCCTCCTTTTTTATCCTATCTCTTCCAGACAGAAATATATTTCCAGGGTTGCTTGGGAAGAGCATTCCAGCTGCAGGTCCCCTTCGGCTGTAGCTGAGAGGAAAACAATGTAACCTTGAACAAGCTTAAAATATCATTAGAAGTTTTTTCTTGTAATGCTTATGAAAAAGTAACCCCAGTGTGTGGACCAGATGGCAGCCAGAAGCGTCCAGCTAGCGTCAGCATCCTATCCTGGATGGATAACAATCCATTAACTCCGGTCTACACAACTGCAACTACACTGGTCGAAACTAATATGACACAAAGTTGATCTCAGGCTGCCAGCTTGGAGACACACCAGCAAAAACAATCAACCTGAACACAGTTACAACTTGATCTCAGTAGTGTCAGAAACCCTCGGCTAGTCAGGAAATATTCAGCAAAGTTACTGGTGATAAACTCCGAGTACACCTTCAAAGGAACCAGTTTAAACAATAATAATAATAATAATAATAATAATAATAATAATATTAATAACTATTATTATTATATAAATTTTGGTAATATTATTATTCTTTATTATATGCATTAACTTTGCTGTTGTAGTTGCTTTAGTTGTTGCTGTTGTTACTCTTGTAGGTGTATTTAACAATAATAATGTTGCAGTTATCGTCACAACTGTTATTATAACTGTTATCATTACAAGCAGTATAACGTAGTGTTCTTCCATTATTTTCGAGTAGCAGATATATATATATATATATATATATATATATATATATATATATATATTTTATATATATATATATATATATATATATAAACACTGATCTCTGGCTAAAGGAGACTCGAACCTACGAACCTTGGAACAAGGTACACAGTGCATTACCATTCTCACCACACTGGACAATACCTTGGCGTCCAGCTTGCGCTACACGTTGATCCAAGGCAGCCAGCTTTCAGGGAAAAGGCTTACAGCTTTTCATCTCATCCCCTGCATGCATCAGCCTTACTAGAGATATTAACAATGCAAGGAATTCGCAAGAGCAGGCGAAATATACACAAACACAAACGCCTGCTCTTGCGAATTCCTTGCATTGTTAAAATCTCTAGTAAGGCTGATGCATGCAGGGGATGAGATGAAAAGCTGTAAGCCTTCTCCCTGAAAGCTGGCTGCCTTGGATCAACGTGTAGCGCAAGCTGGACGCCAAGGTATTGACCAGTGTGGTGAGAATGGTAATGCACTGTGTACTTTGTTCCAAGGTTCGTAGGTTCGAGTTTCCTTCAGCCAGAGATCAGTGTTGTATATATTATATATATATATATATATATATATATATATATATATATATATATATATATATACATGTCGTGTCGAATATGTAAAACTGGTCAATTAGCAAGAACTCCTTTAAAATTAAGTCCTTTCTGAAATTTCTCTTATACGTTTAAAGATATATTTTTTCATTAATGTTAATGTAAAAAAATTTAATTTTGCACCAAAAGAATCTTGGAAAACTTACCTAACCTTATTATAACATAAGCAATTCATTTTAGCCTAACCCAACTAAATATATTTTAGATTTGTTTGCAATAATTTAATACTAAACAAACCCAGTGAAATATATTTTTTTCGTTAGGTTCAGAATGATTTTGGCGAAATTATTGCATACACAAATTTTCACTTGTCCTATATGGCAAGATGAGCGTTGGTTGCTATTTAAGCCAAGATCGCAAGTTCTGCCTATTCGGCACGACCATATATATGTATAATATATATATATGTATTAATATACATATATATATTGTATAATATATATAATACTCTTATATATATATATAATTATATATATATATATTTATATATATATATATATATATATATATATATAATATATATTATGTCGTGCCGAATATGTAAAACTGGTCATTTAGCAAGAACTCATTTAAAATTAAGTCCTTTCTGAAATTTTCTCTTATACTTTTAAAGATATATTTTTTTCATTAATGTTGATGTAAAAATTTATAATTTTGCACCAAAAGAATCTTAGAAAACTTACCAAAACTTTTTATAACAAGAGCAATTTATTTTACCCTTTAACCCAACTAAATATATTTTAAATTTGTTTACAATAATTTAATACTAAAAAACACAGTGAAATATATTTTTTTCGTTAGGTTCAGAATGATTTTGGCAAAATTATTGCATACACAAATTTCGCTTGCCTATATGGCAAGATGAACGTTGCTATTTAAGCCAAGATTGTCAGTTCTGCCATTGGCACGACATCTATTATATTATATAATTTTGATCGTATTAATATGATATTATATATATTATTGTAGTTTATTATAGTTAGTATTTTATTTTTTGTTCTATTTTATATTATATTTTTATACGTTTATTTAGTTAATTTATATTTATATTTTATTAATATTTATATATATATTTATATATTTTAGTATTTTTTATATATATATTGTTATATATATTATATTTATATATATATTATATATATATTATATTATGTTTATATTATATTTATATAATAATTTATTTATATTATATATATTATATATATATTTATATTTAGTTTATTTTATTTATATTATATATTATTATAATATATATATATTTTATTTATTATATATTTTATTATTATATAGTATTTATATATATATATTATTTATATTAATTTTATATATTTTATATTTTTATTTATATATTATATATATAATATATATATATATTTTTATATATATATTTATATATTTATATTTTATATATATTATATATATATTATTATAATATATATATATATTTATTATATATATATATATTATATTATATATATATATTTATATATATATATATATATATTATATATTAATATATTATTATATATATTGATATATATATATTATAATTATATATATATATATTATATATATATATATTATATATATATTATATATATAATATATATATATATATATATATATGTTATTAATATATATTATATATATATTATATAATTTAATATATATATTTATATAATATATATATATTTTATATATTTATATATATATATATATATATTATATATTTATATATATAATATATATTATATATATATATATATATATATATATATATTATATAATATATATATATATATATATATATATATATATATATATATATATATATATATATATATATATTATATATATATATATATATTTATATATATATATATATAATATATATATATATAATATATATATAAATATATATATATATATATATATATATAAATATATATGGGGTCCATCTCTGTGAAATTGTGGGACCCAAGCCTCGGAGAAGTGGATAAAAAGGCTTCAAGGAAGAATATTTGCATTTCTTCCTGAAGCCGTTTGAATATTCCACTTCCCTTACTGCTAACCTCCAGGTAACCCATCTTTTCATTTTTTATTTTACCAATAGGAATATTTTATTACTAGGTCAAAAGATCAAGAATATATATAATATATATATTATATATATATAAAATATATATATATATTATATAATATATAATATATATATATATTAATATATAATATATATATATTATAAATAATATTATATTATTATATATAAATATATATTATATATATATATATATATATTATTATAATACAATAATGTACTATATATATGTCGTTTCGAAAAGGCAGAACTTGCGATCTTGGCTTAAATAGCAACGTTCATCTTGCCATATAGGACAAGTGAAAATTTGTGTATGCAATAATTTCGCCAAAATCATTCTGAACCCAACGAAAAAAATATATTTCACTGTGTTTGTTCGGTATTAAATTATTGTAAACGAATCAAAAATATATTTAGTTGGGTTAGGCTAAAATAAATTGTTCTTGTTATAATAAGGTTAGGTAAGTTTTCTAAGTTCCTTTTGGTGCAAAATTAAAACTTTTTACATCAACATTAATGAAAAAATATATCTTTAAACGTATAAGAGAAAATTTTAGAAAGGACTTAATTTTAAGTGAGTCCTAGCTAATTGACCAGTTTTACATATTCGGCACGACATTATATATATATATATATATATATATATATATATATATATATATATATATATATGTGGCTTAAATAGCAAGCTCTTCTTGCCGAGAAAGGCAAGCGAAAATTTGTGAATGCAATATTGTCGCAAAAATCATTCTGATCCTAACGACAAAAATATATTTCATTGTGTTTGTTTATTATTTAGCGCTTCTTTTTGAATATAATAATAATAATAATTTTTATTATTAAATTACTGTAAACGTATCTAAAATATATTTAGTTGGATTAGGCTAAATTAATCTGCGCTTGTTACAATAAGGTTAGGTAAGTTTTCTAAGGTTTTTTTGGTACAAAATTATTAAATTTTACAGTAACATAAATGAAAAAAATATATATCTTTAAAGGTACAAGAGAAAAATTTAGAAAGGACTTTATATACACCTAGAGGTGTATATATCGGTGTATATACAACAAAAGTTACTTAAGTCCCTGTTTTAGGTATCAAAGTATTCTTGACTTTTATACAGGATACACGCCGCCTTAATAACCCTAGTGCAATCGACAGGCTTGAAACCTTGCAGCCGGACAATGCACACGGGTTTAGCCCTTCATGAAATACAACGTAACACAATGCAATAACATACAAAGACTAACCATCAACATTCAACATTCGTTGCATACCAGACTTGTGCCTTCATGCCGGTGAAGGGTTCTTGATCCAAGGAGATACCCACTCTTTTTTCTTCTGCTAAACTCGATTGTTGCTCCATTCCCCAGGCGCTGTATGACCCCCGTCCTTACTGGTCTAGCGCTTTCCCCGCGAAATAATAATAATAATAATAATAATAATAATAATAATAATAATAATAATAATAATAATAATAATCAGTCTTTAATGTTTCGTCAGTACTGTGTCAATATTTACGAAAAATATAATTTATTACTATTATTATTGGGTATTTTTTCTTGTTCATATAATTATCATTTATTGATGACATACATTAATATTTTATTGACTTTAAACATTATTAATAATTATTATAAATTTTATTGTTCATTATAGTTATTTCTTCTTCTTCTTCTTCTTCTTCTTCTTCTTCTTCTTCTTCTTCTTCTTCTTCTTCTTCTTCTTCTTCTTCTTCTTATTATTATTATTATTATTATTATTATTATTATTATTATTATTATTATTATTATATAATGTAAGAGTTAAGAGTAACTTGGTCCCAGGAAGGAAGGGCAGCAGGGATAGTTATTCCCTCCATCCATCACTATTCTCCCTATTCTCACACCCGTCATCGCTCTCTCTCTCCCCTCTCTCTCTCCTCTCTCTCTCTCTCTCTCTCTCTCTCTCTCACTCCACACCCTCATCGACCCTTCTCACCACTTACACTAATGTCTTTATCAAAATAATAATAATAATAATAGCCATAATATTAATAATAATTTTATTATTACAACTTTTACTACTGCTGCTGCTACTACTATTACTACTATTACTACTACTACTATTACTACTACTATTACTACTATTACTACTACTACTATTACTACTACTATTACTACTATTACTACTACTACTATTACTACTACTATTACTACTACTACTACTACTATTACTACTACTATTACTACTACTACTACTATTACTACTATTACTACTACTACTACTACTATTACTACTACTATTACTACTATTACTGCTACTATTACTACTATTACTACTACTATTACTACTACTATTACTACTACTATTACTGCTATTACTGTTACTACTACTACTATTACTACTACTATTACTACTATTACTACTACTACTATTACTGCTACTACTACTATTACTACTACTATTACTACTATTACTACTATTACTACTACTACTATTACTACTACTACTATTACTACTACTATTACTATTACTACTATAACTGCTGCTATTACTACTATTACTACTACTACTATTACTGCTACTACTACTATTACTACTACTATTACTATTACTACTACTATTACTACTACTATTACTGCTACTACTATTACTACTATTACTACTACTATTACTAGTACTATCACTACTGCTACTATTACTAATACTATTATTACTACTACTGTTGCTACCACTACCGCCACTAATAATAATATTAAAAATCTGGGCCTGGTTTGGTGCGGAGTAATCAGGCATAACATATTAGGGAATGAGTGGTGGGTAGATTTTATATAGTGGCGCCGCCAGCGGCCTCTGCCGCCGCTGCTGCCGCCGCTGTTGCGGCTCTCACAGGCACCGCTGCACTTGTGGCCGGGCCAGACTCTTTACCAGTCCACTCACACACGGTAAATATCTAACCCGGGACTATTGTATATTTAACCTTAGTATCCTCCGCTGAGAATCAATGCAGTTTTTTATATGCCAGCGTAGCCAAACATTGTTTCTGATCCATTTTGTGTTCACAATATTTTTGCCCCTTTTCGTATATCTGCCCGCCCGTCTATAGTTTCTGGCGAAGTACGAGTTAGATAGATCTGTTTGAGATATGATAAAGCCCGCTGTGTGGGCGAAATATAGTCAATAAAGAGTCGCATTATTCTACATTTGTGAATATTTTTTTCACGAGTTAGGTTGAGCTGTGACCCTAGAGGACGCTCTCGCCAATCATGAGCCATAACTCAGCCATGGGCAGCTCCCTAATAGACATAAAGTCATCGTTACTGCTTTAGCATTGAGTAGTTCTTACGGCTGGCTATTTTGTCCTCTCATGGTTGGTTGGTCGCGCCTCGTATTATTTTATCACCGATAGTAATGTCATTTATATTTTTCCCCCTTCGAGGTCTATGAATATATTGAATTTCATGAGGAGAAGGATGCCGTGGTTTGATTTTTTTGAGTTTCTTGGGCAAACGGACCGCAAATAAAACTTGATCCGCAAACACTGTGAGAGGGGATAAGTAATTTCAAGACTGGGCGGATCGTGTCTCAGAGCTGACGATTCAGTTCCCAAGCATCGATTCCCACGGCCGGTACATCATTTGCCCATTTGGCGGTCTCCCGACTCGAGGTCCCCCATTCGCCACGCTGGGGAGGGCAGCAGCCAGCCACGAGGGGAAGGATGGAGAGAGGAAGAGAGAGAGAGAGAGAGAGAGAGAGAGAGGCGGTAGTTGCTGAAGGAAGGGGAAGTTTTATAAGAAACAACTAATAGACGATAATATTTAATAAAACGGTATAATGTGTGATAATGAGGAGACTTTAAGCAGAGGAACCACGAGATGTCACATCTCTGCTCTCACAAGATATCAGTTCTGGCGCTATAATACAACAGCAGCAATAACAGTAGTAGCAGCAACAGTAGCACAGAAGACAGAAGAGTAAACACGGCAGTAACAACTACAGCAAAAGAAGCAGGAGCAACAGCAGCAGCACAGAAGAGTAAACACGGCAACAACAACAATAGCATCACCCTCACCGCCGCCGCAGAAAAGCGATGGTGGAAGGGCCGACGAGAAATCCGAAAATGTGTCAATAATAAGGCAAGGATAACTAGCGTAGCCAGGAACTCCAAGTCCGCCATGATGTGTCTTTTAATGTATCCTATTGTCCCCTGGGAATGGCCGAGGCAGCCCAGGGGAAATGGAGACAATGGCCACATATCGGGGAAAAATTGTGTCATTCCTTCCCAAAACGTGGCCGAGGAAGTGACGGATAATTGGCTTTGTGTCTCCGCTCTCTGTCTTAAGACTGGCCGCTTTCACTCTCTGGACTACCCTCCCTCCCTCACTCTCTGGACTACCTCACTCTCTGGACTACCCTCCCTCCCTCACTCTCTGGACTACCTCACTCTCTGGACTACCCTCCCTCCCTCACTCTCTGGACTACCCTCCTCCCTCACTCTCTGGACTACCCTCCCTTCCTCACTCTCTGGACTACCCTCCCTCCCTCACTCTCTGGACTACCCTCCCTTCCTCACTCTCTGGACTACCCTCCCTCCCTCACTCTCTGGACTACCCTCCCTCCCTCACTCTCTGGACTACCTCCCTCCCTCACTCTCTGGACTACCCTCCCTCCCTCACTCTCTGGACTACCCTCCCTCACTCATTCTCTGGACTACCCTCCCTCACTCACTCTCTGGACTACCCTCCCTCCCTCACTCTCTGGACTACCCTCCCTCCCTCACTCTCTGGACTGCCCTCCCTCACTCTCTGGTCTGCCCTCCCTCACACTTTAAAACCGAGCGAGGTTTTGTAAACTAGGAGGGATGGCTGGGTTTAGGGTTATTTTTGACTCGCTTATAAACCCTTCCTAGACGAAACTATGAACACATGACAGTCACAAATGACTCAATATAAACACGACAGTCACATACGAATCAATACAAACACGACAGTTATAGACGAATCAATATGGTTTAGAAAGACGCAAGCAAACACTGACATATTTATTAGAAAACGTTTCGGTCCTGGGACCTTGATCAAGGTCCCAGGACCGAAACGTTTTCTAATAAATATGTCATAGTGTTTGCTGACGTGTCTTTCTAAAGCAACTTGTCGGTATTAATTACCAAGGTTTATACCACGATTCAATATAAACACGACAGTTATGGATGAATCAATATAAACACGACAATCAAATGAATACGACAATCACTTATCATAAACAAAACAATGCAAATTTGACAGTCATCTGTCATAGAAATCAGTCGTAATCGAAACTATACAAATGCAACAGTTATCTGTCGTAGACGAAACATACATATGGGTCATACACGAAACAATATAAACACTGCCGTCACTGATGAAGTCATGTAAACACGACATAAACGAAACATAAACATTTCATAACGAAATCACTTCAACACGAAATAAACTAAACATACACAACAGTCACTGAGGAACGTACCCGGACAGATGACTGACGGACATTTTCCCGACAGGCATATGACCGACGGGCAAGTGACCGAACGGACTTTTCACCGACGGACATTTCGCCGAACAGACATGTGGCTAAACAGATAAGTAGGTTAGGTTAGGTTTGTTATTTTATGGCCTTTTTATTTTTATTTATTTTTTTTTAATGTTTGGGAAACATGTGATGAATGCCAGTTCGGCCATATGTCCGTTCGGTGAAAGGTCCGTTTGGTCAAATGTCCTGGAGCCTTGAGGAAGGCATTTAAACACAATAAACATTGGTCTTGGCGTCTTCCGATGTGTCATTAAGAAAAAGATGTAGATTAAGAGATTCTGAAATATATTTCATCAACTTTCATACTAGAAGAGACAAGCGCAGAGCAAGTTTTTATGGTGATACATTCAGCTATGTGTTGAGCTTCGTCCAGCTCTACACCTGTGTTTTCCTCACAGTCGGCAGTAAGCCTTTGTACCCAACTTCGAATCTGTGCAGGAGGAAAACAGATTGCAAGCCGACTTCCAACTATGTCATGGGTTTATCCGTGATGATTAGTGTGGAGCCACCATGTGGCGAGAGGTCACAGCCAGGGAGTTGTGAATCAGGAGTGGCAGCCGTAGTGAACATCACAGGGCACACAGCAGCAACCGCAGGTCAAGGGTCAACACCAGCGCATATTTTGAAAGGTCGCCACGTTCCAGCAGGCGCGTGCCCCGCGCCCACACTCACCCCAACCACATATATTCACAGCCACTCTACAATCGGCTTCTCTGATGTTCAACCATTGAAGGTATATCCACCGACAGGTGTGTATGTACACTGAAAGTTTGCATTCATCAGTGTTTGTTAAGAAGTGAATTATTCTGATAGTGTACAGGTGGCTTGCAGTCTTAATGATCCACACGCGGTCGATACTCTTCAAACCCAGCAATCTATCTCATGGTACAAGTGAACATTATAAAAACATTGAAACTGGTAGTAAGAGGAACACTTGATATTTGGGACACCCTTTGAGAAAAGAATTCTCAGTGTCAGGTTACCAGTAGTTGCTTCGGGGGGGGGGCATCAACTCAGGCATCAGATCAGGCCTCCTGATTACCGCCCTGATCAGTCATACTGTTGGTACCCACCAAGACTCAAATAGACGCATCTCGTATCTTCTATTATATTTTATTCATGTGTATTCGTTATTACACTTTTTGTTTAACTGGTGTTCACCCAATACTATAAATATTTGAATTTGTCTATAGAAGTCAAAACCACGAAATGTGAAGAGCGGTGTATATAGACCAACCTAAGAGGGCCTCGGGTAGACATTGAAATATTGAGGCATTTCAAGTGATATCACGTTTCTTAGTCACGTTTCTTAGTCACCTTTCTTAGTCGCGTTTCTTAGTCGCGTTTCTTAGTCACGTTTCTTAGTCACGTTTCTTAGTCACATTTCTTAGTCACGTTTCTTAGTCACGTTTCTTAGTCACGTTTCTTAGTCACGTTTCTTAGTCACGTTTCTTAATCGCGTTTCTTAGTCGCGTTTCTTAGTCACGTTTCTTAGTCACGTTTCTTAGTCACGTTTCTTAGTCACGTTTATTAGTCACGTTTCTTAGTCACGTTTCTTAGTCACGTTTCTTAGTCACGTTTCTTAGTCACGTTTCTTAGTCGCGTTTCTTAGTCACGTTTCTTAGTCACTTTCCTTAGTCACTTTCCTTAGTCACGTTTCTTAGTCACGTTTCTTAGTCACGTTTCTTAGTCACGTTTCTTAGTCACGTTTCTTAGTCACGTTTCTTAGTCGCGTTTCTTAGTCACGTTTCTTAGTCACGTTTCTTAGTCACCTTTCTTAGTCGCGTTTCTTAGTCGCGTTTCTTAGTCGCGTTTCTTAGTCACGTTTCTTAGTCACGTTTCTTAGTCACGTTTCTTAGTCACGTTTATTAGTCACGTTTCTTAGTCACGTTTCTTAGTCACGTTTCTTAGTCACGTTTCTTAGTCACGTTTCTTAGTCGCGTTTCTTAGTCACGTTTCTTAGTCACTTTCCTTAGTCACTTTCCTTAGTCACGTTTCTTAGTCACGTTTCTTAGTCACGTTTCTTAGTCACGTTTCTTAGTCACGTTTCTTAGTCGCGTTTCTTAGTCACGTTTCTTAGTCACGTTTCTTAGTCACCTTTCTTAGTCGCGTTTCTTAGTCCGTTTCTTAGTCCGTTTCTTAGTCACGTTTCATTCTTAGTCACGTTTCTTAGTCACGTTTCTTAGTCACGTTTCTTAGTCACGTTTCTTAGTCACGTTTCTTAGTCACGTTTCTTAGTCACGTTTCTTAGTCGCGTTTCTTAGTCGCGTTTCTTAGTCACGTTTCTTAGTCACGTTTCTTAGTCACGTTTCTTAGTCACGTTTCTTAGTCACGTTTCTTAGTCACGTTTCTTAGTCACGTTTCTTAGTCACGTTTCTTAGTCACGTTTCTTAGTCACGTTTCTTAGTCACGTTTCTTAGTCACGTTTCTTAGTCACGTTTCTTAATCGCGTTTCTTAGTCGCGTTTCTTAGTCACGTTTCTTAGTCACGTTTCTTAGTCACGTTTCATAGTCACGTTTCTCAGTCAGGTTTCTTAGTTTCTGCTATGAAAAGTGATACATGGTGCGCAAAACCCTCACATCAGTGGACAGATGGATAGATACTTATTTATAGAAATACACAGGTGAGCACTTGACTCTATCAATGTTATGAGACAGTGTGGTGTAGCGCCAAGTAGTGTCAGTGAGGCGGTGCCACCAAAAGTGCTTTCAAAAATACATGCATAATTAGCACAAACACTTTATTAAATACGACTATAGGTGAAATATATCTAATAATAAATCTGCTTTTGCTATACATTTTTTTATTATTCTGGTAGCCCCAGGTACTTGCTACTGAGCTTGTCTAATGTGGTTTATCAATACAGGATTCTCGTAGTCACGTCCAGTATGGCTGACAGGTGTAAATAAGCTGATTTTCATAATGTGATCGCCAAACCTCAGTACAAGAACCTTCCGTGGGTTTAATAAGTCACTGACAGCTGATTATTACATTTAAAAAGTTCCAGTCATTCTCTGGAGTTTTTATTACCAATGACAATAAAACAGTTTCTCCACTTCATTTTGGATTCAATTTTAATATAGGACGAGGGAAGCGGAAACTTAAGAGGTTTTAAATGAGGTGGAAGCCCTACCATCAAATAAGATTTTAGATTTTGTCACAGTAGCGGCTAGTTTATTGTCTCTCCTGTGGACGGCAACGCATTTGGATGCACAAAATTTCTCGGCACTAGACTTCCCAAAAGGTTAACAGGAGAAGATCTGTATTTATATCTACGATTTGCCTTATCTGTTGGAAACAAAATTATGTACCATCGCATAGCATGTAATCTAGAAATTTTTACTGAGTGAACCGGAAAGCCAGCAGAAGGCCTTGATTGAATGACCAAAAGCTCCGCTCAGTTGGTCATCACATGACTAAGATCGGCAACAGAAGGAATTTCCACATTTCTCTTGACAAACCAAATAGCAGGAGCACCGTACGCGTGGCCAGTTGTTGGGACAATAGAGGCGGTCAGTTGACCCCCAGAGCGTGGAGTAGTGAGCCGTGTGGGCGGTCTGACCAGTAATGAAGGGTATTCACAGCTCACTCGCAGCCACAGGTCGCACGGGTGAAGACCTTCCGTGTTCTCTCTCACCACTAGTTTGTTTACACCGCGGGCACCACCTTTCATGACTTCCGCCACTTAGCTAGAGTCAGCTTATATTCTATGTCAGTTTAGCGCTTGTAGAATATTCGACGCAGCAACCTATCGTTATTTACTACGTTAATTGTCATGCGTTGTTCCCAACAACAAATTCGGAATATTTCCTGTAATCATTTATAAAATGGTATTATAATACCGACAAAATGATAATTTAAGAAACATGTGCATTATAACGGCGGATTTGAGAACACTTGAGCTAGAGCACAGCTATGCTAGTGTGGGATTCATCTGAAAAACCTGCATTTGTGATAACAGTAGTGGCCCAAGTTAACCTCCCTATGGCGTATATAAATATACCTAGTTGGATGTACCTTGTTAGGCCGGTATGGTCCAGTGA
Source organism: Cherax quadricarinatus (assembly GCF_026875155.1). Lineage (NCBI taxonomy): Eukaryota > Metazoa > Arthropoda > Malacostraca > Decapoda > Parastacidae > Cherax > Cherax quadricarinatus. The sequence goes on from NC_069406.1 coordinate 19,186,641, forward strand.
ACAACACATTGACCTGCGAGTATCATGACTTGCTTGCCATGGGTTCGAACCTCACCCGTTCTGTGATTTAGTTGCAAATGTGTCTAATTCCCTATGTTTCTTGTCACTTATAAATGTTGAAATGTGTGCGCGTATGACTGTGTTAGTAAAATGAATTGCGGAGAGATAACACGGTGCTGGTGGTTGGTTGGTACATAACACGGTGCTGGTGGCTGGCTGCTACATAACACGGTGCTGGTGGCTGGCACACAAAATGATGCTGGTGGCTGGCTGGCACACAACACGGTGCTGGTGGCTGGCACACAAAACGGTGCTGGTGACTGGCTCGTAAATAACACGGTGCTGGTGGCTGGTTGGTACATAACACGGTGCGGGTGGCTGGCTGGCACATAACACAGTGCTGGTGGCTGGTATATAACACGGTGCTGGTGGCTGGCTGGTACATAACACGGTGCTGGTGGCTGGTACACAGTACGGTGCTGGTTGCTTGCTGGTACACAACAAGGTGCTGATGGCTGGCTGGTATATAATACGGTGCTGGTGGCTGGTACACAACACGGTGCTGATGACTGGTACACAACACGGTGCTGGTGGCTGGTACACAACACGGTGTTGGTGGCTGGTACACAACACGATGTTGGTGGCTGGTACACAACACGGTGCTGGTGGCTGGTACACAACACGGTGGTTGTGGCTGGTACACAGCACGGTGCTGGTGGCTGGTACACAACAAGATGCTGGTGGCTGGTACACAGTACGGTGCTGGTGGCTGGAACACAACACGATGCTGGTGGCTGGTAAACAACACGGTGGTTGTGGCTGGTACACAACACGGTGCTGGTGGCTGGTACACAACCCGGTGCTTTTGGCTGGTACACAACCCGGGGTTGGTGGCTGGTACACAACAGGGTGCTGGTGGCTGGTACACAACATGGTGCTGGTGGCTGGTACACAGCACGGTGCTGGTGGCTGGTACACAACAAGATGCTGGTGGCTGGTACACAGTACGGTGCTGGTGGCTGGTACACAGCACGGTGCTGGTGGCTGGTACACAGTACGGTGCTGGTTGCTTGCTGGTAGACAGCACGGTGCTGGTGGCTGGTACAAAACACGGTGCTGGTGGCTGGTGCACAACACGGTGTTGGTGGCTGGTACACAACACGGTGCTGGTGGCTGGTACACAACACGGTGCTGGTGGCTGGTACACAACACGGTGCTGGTGGCTGGTACACAACACGGTGCTGGTGGCTGGCTGGTACATAAAACGGTGCTGGAGGCTGGCTAGTATACAACACGTTGCTGGTGACTAGCACACAACACGGTGCTGGTGGCTGGTACACAACACGGTGTTGGTGGCTGGTACAAAACACGGTGCTGGTGGCTGGTACACAACACGGTGCTGTTGGCTGGTACACAACACGGTGCTGGTGGCTGGTACACAGCACGGCGCTGGTGGCTGGTACACAACACTGTGCTGGTGGCTGGTACACAACACTGTGCTGGTGGCTGGTACACAGCACGGTGCTTACCTGGAGGTTACCTGGAGGTTATTCCGGGGATCAACGCCCCCGCGGCCCGGTCCATGACCAGGCCTCCCAATGGATCAGGGCCTGATCAACTAAGCTGTTACTGCTGGCCGCACGCAGTCCGACGTACGAGCCACAGCCCGGCTGATCCGGCACTGACTTTAGGTATCTGTCCAGCTCTCTCTTGAAGGCAGCCAGGGGTTTATTGGCAATTCCCCTAATGCTTGATGGGAGGCTGTTGAACAGTTTTGGGCCCCGGACACTTATGGTGTTTTCTCTTAGTGTACCAATGGCGCCCCTACTTTTTAATGGCGGCATTTTGCATCGCCTGCCCAGTCTTTTACTTTCGTAGGGAGTGATTTCTGTGTGCAGATTTGGGACCATTCCTTCCAAGATTTTCAAGTGTAGATTATGATATATCTCTCCCTCCTGCGTTCCAACGAGTACAAATCAAGTGCTTCCAAGCGTTCCCAGTAGTTAAGGTGCTTGACAGAACTTATACGTGCAGTAAAGGATCTCTGTACACTCTCTAGATCTGCGATTTCACCTGCTTTGTATGGAGATGTTAATGTACAGCAGTATTCCAGCCTAGAGAGAACAAGTGATTTGAAAAGGATCATCATGGGCTTGGCATCTCTCGTTTTGAAAGTTCTCATTATCCATCCTATCATTTTCTTTGCACGTGCGATCGTGGCACTGTTGTGATCCTTGAAAGTGAGATCCTCAGACATTACTACTCCCAGGTCCCTTACATTATTTTTCCACTCTATTGTATGGCCGGAGTCAGTAGTATACTCTGTTCTAGTTATTATCTCCTCCAGTTTTCCATAACGGAGTAGTTGGAATTTGTCCTCATTGAACATCATATTGTTTACCGTTGCCCACTGGAAAACTTTGTTTATATCTTCTTGGAGGTTAACCGCGTCCTCAGCAGAGACAGCCTCATGCAGATCCTAGTATCATCCGCAAAGGATGATACGGTGCTGTGGTGTATATCTCTGTTTATGTCTGATATGAGGATAAGGAATAAGATGGGGGAGTACTGTGCCTTGTGGAACAGAGCTCTTCACTATGGCAGCCTCCGATTTAACTCTGTTGACCACTACTCTTTGTGTTCGATTTGTTAGGAAGTTGAAGAACCATCTCCCCACTTTCCCAGTTATTCCTTTAGCACGTATTTTATGGGCTATTACGCCATGATCGCATTGTCAAATGCTTTTGCAAAGTCTGTGTATATTACATCTGCATTCTGATTTTCTTCCAGTGCATCCAAGGCCATGTCATAGTGATCCAGTAGTTGTGAGAGGCAGGAGCGACCTGCCCTGAACCCATGTTGCCCTGGATTGTGCAGATTTTGGGACCAGCTGTGTTGGTGGCTGGTACAAAACACGGTGCTCGTGGCTGGTACACAACACGGTGCTGTTGGCTGGTACACAACACGGTGCTGGTGGCTGGTACACAGCACGGTGCTGGTGGCTGGTACACAACACTGTGCTGGTGGCTGGTACACAGCACGGTGCTGGTGGCTGGTACACAACACGGTGCTGGTGGCTGGTACAAAACACGGTGCTGGTGGCTGGTACACAACACGGTGTTGGTGGCTGGTACAAAACACGGTGCTGGTGGCTGGTACACAACACGGTGCTAGTGGCTGGCTGGTACATAATACGGTGCTGGTGGCTGGCTGGTATACAACACGTTGCTGGTGACTAGCACACAACAAGGTGCTGGTGGCTGGTACACAACACGGTGTTGGTGGCTGGTACAAAACACGGTGCTCGTGGCTGGTACACAACACGGTGCTGTTGGCTGGTACACAACACGGTGCTGGTGACTGGTACACAGCACGGTGCTGGTGGCTGGTACACAAGACTTTGCTGGTGGCTGGTACACAGCACGGTGCTGATGGCTGGTACACAACACGGTGCTGGTGGCTGGTACACAGCACGGTGCTGGTGGCTGGTACACAACACTGTGCTGGTGGCTGGTACACAGCACGGTGCTGGTGGCTGGTACACAACAAGATGCTGGTGGCTGGTACACAGTACGGTGCTGGTGGCTGGTACACAACACTGTGCTGGTGGCTGGTACACAGCACGGTGCTGGTGGCTGGTACACAACAAGATGCTGGTGGCTTGTACACAGCACGGTGCTGGTGGCTGGTACACAGTACGATGCTGGTTGCTTGCTGGTAGACAACAAGGTGCTGGTGGCTGGTACACAACACGGTGCTGGTGGCTGGTACACAACACGGTGTTGGTGGCTGGTACAAAACACGGTGCTGGTGGCTGGTACACAACACGGTGCTGGTGGCTGGTACACAACCTGGTGCTGGTGGCTGGCACACAGCACGGTGCTGGTGGCTGGTACACAACACTGTGCTGGTGGCTGGCTGGTACATAATACGGTGCTGGTGGCTGGCTGATATACAACACGTTGCTGGTGACTAGCACACCACACGGTGCTGGTGGCTGGTACACAACACGGTGTTGGTGGCTGGTGCAAAACACGGTGCTGGTGGCTGGTACACAACACGGTGCTGTTGGCTGGTACACAACACGGTGCTGGTGGCTGGTACACAACCTGGTGCTGGTGGTTGGCACACAGCACGGTGCTGGTGGCTGGTACAAAAGATGCTGGTGGCTGGTACATAGTACGATGCTGGTTGCTTGCTGGTAGACAACAAGGTGCTGTTGGCTGGCTGGTATACAGCACGTTGCTGGTGACTAGCACACAACACGGTGCTGGTGGCTGGTACACAGCACGGTGCTGGTGGCTGGTACACAAGATGCTGGTGGCTGGTACATAGTACGATGCTGGTTGCTTGCTGGTAGACAACAAGGTGCTGGTGGCTGGCTGGTATACAGCACGTTGCTGGTGACTAGCACACAACACGGTGCTGGTGGCTGGTACACAACACGGTGTTGGTGGCTGGTACAAAACACGGTACTGGTGGCTGGTACACAACACGGTGTTGGTGGCTGGTACACAACACGGTGCTGGTGGCTGGTACACAACACGGTTTTGGTGGCTGGTACAAAACACGGTGCTGGTGGCTGGTACACAACACGGTGCTGTTGGCTGGTACACAACACGGTGTTGGTGGCTGGTACGCAACACGGTGCTGGTGGTTGGTACACAACACGGTGCTGGTGACTGATACACAACACGGTGCTAGTGGCTGGTACACAACACGGTGCTGGTGGCTGGTACACAACACTGTGCTGGTGGTTGGTACACAACACGGTACTGGTGACTGATACACAACACGGTGCTAGTGGCTGGTATACAACACGGTGTTGGTGGCTGGTACACAACACGGTGCTGGTGACTGGTACACAACACGGTGCTGGTGGTTGGTACACAACACGGTGCTGGTGACTGATACACAACACGGTGCTAGTGGCTGGTACACAACACGGTGCTGGTGGCTGGTACACAACAAGGTGCTGGTGGCTGGTACACAACACGGTGCTGGTGGCTGGCTGGTGCATAGACACATAAGCGCTTTTTAAATAGCTTGAGCCGCTATTAATCCATGTTATCAACCCTGGGACCCATATGTCGGGGCGGGCAGTCTCCTGGTGGGACCTTCCCCCTCTTTCTCCCGAGGGGGACGTCGTGACCTCCCCCATTTTCCCCGGGGGGATGTCTTATCTGCACCATCTGAAGGAGCAGCACGTGCCTCACCTCCTCCCTCCTCCCTCCTTCCCTCTTCCTCCCCTCCTCCATATCTTCCCTAATCCCTCTTCCCTAATTCACACCTCCCCTACTCCATACTTCTCTCTCTTCCATACATCCTCCCCTTCCTCCATATCTCTCCTCCAAACCTCTCCTCCCTCCTCCTCTCCACTCTTCCTCCCCTCCCTCCTCCACTCTTACTCACCTCCTCCACCCTCTTCCTTTCTCATCCACCCTCACAGGAGGAGCTTGAAAGCAGGCGAAGGGCTCTTGATCCAAAGACTCAGAGCCACCCTCCCGCGCAATTATCCTTCACACACCCTCCCTTTCCCATTCGCTCTATGACCCCTACGGGTTTAGGGCGTCCTCGTGACTCCTCACTAGTTTTGAAAAGAGACCAAGTTAACAAATCTGCCGATTTAATCAATATAACATAATAATTTATAACAATATAATAATAATAATAATAATAATAATAATATAATAATAATAATAATAAAATGCGGGTTTATTCGTTATAAACAAAATTATAATAATTTCAGGTTTGGTAAATATTAAAAAACAGTTTGTAAAATTAATCTACGGATTTAGCCCATAAAATAATTTGTAAAAATATAATGATAATCCAACATTGGTAATCTCCTACTCTGTTATTATTATCATTATCATCATTATTCAAAATAATGCGCTTGGTAATGGTACAAGAAGGAGCAAAACATCGTCCAGATTTTATTTTCAGTTTTGCCTGTTGTTTGGATTTGTTCCAACGAGGATACTGCTTTAACCAGGGCATTGTTCCAACCAGGACATTGTTCCAGCCAGGACATTGTTCCAGCCAGGACATTGTTCCAGCCAGTACACAGGTATTATTCCAGCCAGGACATTGTTCCAGCCAGGGCATTATTCCAGACAAGATATTGTTCCAGACAAGATATTGTTCCAGTCAGGATACTCTTTGTGTGACTTTCCCTTCAGTGTTAGTTTTACGGAGCGGAGCGTAGCTCGGTTGGTAGCTCACTAAGCTCACACAATGTGTGTTCATGGTTCAGTCCCCGGTACGGGTGGCATGTTTTCTTACACCTACTGTCCCCGTTCACCTAGCAGCAAGTAGGTACCTGAGTGTTAGCCGACTGGCTTGGGTCGTATCCTGGGGGACAAGATTGACCTAATTTGCCAGAAATGCTCTGGATAACCAGGACTTTCTATATGGTATACCATTGATGTCAGCTAAGTTCTTTATAAGTTGTATATTGTACTTGCAGAAATAAAGATTTTATTATTATTATTATTATTATTATTATTATTATTATTATTATTATTATTATTATTATTACATAGAGAATGTGCTACATTAACGTGCAAATGTGCTATATATAATGTGCTACATATAAGTATTACATATAATATGCATTTGTTTACATTAGGATTTGATATAGGTCAGGTCATGGCTCGTGAGCCACATTTGGCTCGTTCATTCATTCCATTCAGCTCGCAAGACAATTTCCAGCCTTCCTTCCTGGTCAGAATATTGTGTCACTGGGCGACGTTGAGTGAGCCAAAGTTTAGATTGTGTCAAGGGAAATATACCCTTTGTTTACAATAATACTATGCAAAAATACTGACAAGATTAGGCATTAGGCACATGAGTAACAACCGGGTATCTTTATTTGAAGAGGTTTCGCCAATCAGTGGGATTTCCTGGTGTTGCTGTGTGTGTGCGGGATTCCTTACGTAGTTTTTGTTTCCACTGTGTAATTGTCATCAGGAGTAGTGCAACAGAGTATTTCAGTGTTAGGCATAGCTAGGTAAACTGATAGATTGGTTAAGTTTGGTGTCGACTGTGGTGTTCCTCGTCTCCTGACCCACGGGAGGAGGAGGTTAAGAGAAAACGGATCAGGTTCAGAATCGAGATGTCCAGCCGGTCACCTCACCGATATTTCACTGTTGTAAAAACAGTCAGATGGGTGACTGATAAAGGCACCATAAACAGTGGAAAAATTCTCAGTGGCACCCCGTTTTCTGTTCCCATAACACAACTTTATCGCTTTTATCATATATTTACATTCTTTCTCCTGTGGAACAATTAGTTTCTATGGAGAGAGAACAATCTTACCTAACACGACGGGCATGACTTCCCCGCTGACTCTCGCTTATTATACTAACTGCTGTTTCAAAGTTATCTGCTACAACATCCGCTAACTACCGCACGTCACCTTAATTACCGCATTATCTATTAGTAAAAGCATGTCACGTATCAGCCACTAATTACCACCAACTACCACATCAGCCACTTACTACCACATCATCTGCTAAGTACCACATCAGCCACTAACTACCACATCCGCTAACTACCACATCATCTGCTAGGTACCACATCATACACTACCACATCATAAGCTAACTGCCACATCTAACGACACCACATACGCTAACTACCACATACGCTAACTACCACATCATCCCCTAACTACTACATCATCCACTATCTGCCATCAGCTAACTACCACATCATCCAATAACTACCACATCAGATAATTACCACCCCACCCACATCCATTACCATATCCGCTACCACATCATCCACTACCACATCCACTACCACCTCACCCACTACCACATCACTACATATCCACTACCACGTCATCCACTATCACCTCATCCGCTAACTACCACATCCACTAACTACCACAACATCAGCTAACTACCACATCATCTGCTAAATATCATCAGCTATCTACATCATCCGCTACCACATCTGCTAACTACCGCATCATCTGCTACCACATCCTCTAACTACCAAATCATCAGCTACCACATCATCTGCTAACTACAACATCAGCTAACTACAGCATCATCCGCTAACTACAGCATCATCCGCTAACTACCACATCATCCGCTTACCTACCACATCCTCAGCTGACTACCACATCATCCGCTAACTACCAGACATTTCACTTATTACTGTATCTCCCACACCAGGGGTTATCTACCGCTCCATCTGCTAACACCCACAACGCCTGTAACACTCATTTACACCTGCAACACCAACTAACACCTGTAACAACTGTAACATCCACAAACATCCGGCTTAGGCAGATATATGACAGACACTAACACCCTCTTACACCCGCTAATACCTACAAACGCTCGCTTACACCCGGTAACACCTACTGACACTTGCTAATACCTAACACTTGCTTACACCCTCTAATACCTACTAATACTCGCTTATATCCGCTAACACCTATTAACACTTGCTTACACCTACTAACACTCGCTTACACCGGCTAACACCTACTGACACACTCTTACACCCGCTAACACCTACAAGTACTAATACTAAGACCCGCCCCAGGCAGAAGTTATCACCAGCACCACTGAGGCGACAGATGACAGCCGCTGGTGGTGCTAATCCAATCAAACAATTGATAATAATGTGCCATCAGTGGCAGCCTCCCGGGGCTTATCTCACTGGCAGGAGCTGGCAAAACTGACAGATTACTGGGCCCCTCTCTCTCTCTCTCTCTCTCTCTCCTCTCTCTCTCTCTCTCTCTCTCTCTCTCTCTCTCTCTCTCTCTCTCTCTCTCGAGATTTCAATTTCCCTCCCCCCTTTTTCTTCCTTTCTCCATCCCTCCTTTTCTTTCCTTCCCTCCCTCCCTCATCCCAATCGAACATTGCAATCATCACTGCGTTGATATATATATATATATATATATATAATAATATATATATATATATATATATATATATAATATATATATATTAAATAATGTGTGTGTGTGTGTACACACAGAGAAAGATTGCAGTCAGAAGGATTCGAAACTATGTTAGGGAAGTGACAAGGTTCCTCAGATAACGCTCTAGACCACTCGGTCACAGATGCTTCAGTAGTTAGGCAGCCTTGTTTACAAGTTATGTTTCTTCCCAGCCCGGGCACACCAGTCGGCCTCAAGCATGTTTTCAAGCTATTTCATTCTCCTTCTGTATATTCTGAGCCAACAGTGTGTGTTGTGTGTGTGTGTGTGTGGTGTGTGTGTGTGTGTGTGTGTGTGTGTGTGTGTGTGTGTGTATGTGTAGTCAGCAAGCGGTGCATGTGTGTGTGTGTTGCAGAAGTTGATGAGCCAAAGGGCTCATCAGCGTCAGCAAGCACATCTGTGCTGGTGTTTACACATCAGTCCCTCATCTCCTGCTGTAAACAAAAGCGGAGATTTTCTCCCCTCTGATACACGAATCAACACCCACTTATGTCTCCTTATCTGATCTCCCCCCGACCACTTACTCGGCCCCAAATCCACTTATCTGATCCAACACAAACAGATGACACTCTAGAGAGCCCCTGACAGGTGCGGGAATGTGTCGAACATATGTTTTGAAAGGTTTATCTGCCAATCTCTTTGTAATCTCATGAGCAACATGAATGAGTATGCATAATTAACACCGTTACGCAGTGGGGAGATGGAAGGATTGGCTGGAAATGTGAGCGTGGCGATTCATGTCTACCAGAGTAATGAGGAATTAAGAACCACAAAATAAATAAGGCAGCTGGTGGTAGCCTGGCGGAGAGTTATTGGCAGTGACCGACCCAGCGATATCATAAGGTTATTTCTTCTGGTATTGAGTAGCGCGTAGGGAGTAAGGGAAACCCCGTGAGGTTCATCCAGTGTTCCCTGCTGGGGATGGGGGAGTAGGAGAGGGAGGCTACGTACCATGGAGGGTCTGAGTTGGGAATGGGTAAGAGGGAGGAAAGTGGGGAGGGGGTTGGTGGAGTACAAGAGCGCAGGAACCATAGGACACCTGGGCCGGACACAGAGGTGATTGACACCATTCACGTGTCCACCCATGCCATGTTTTAAACGTATTTATTTCCCGTGTTATTGTTGCTTGTGGATACGCTTGAAAATCCTCCATTAAATTTGGCATCAAATCGCAATGTTCCGAATCACAGTGAAATTTGGAATTACTATAACGTCATAGGTAAAACATGGAGGGAAGTGGGCAGGTTTCATTGTAAGAGCAGAGCCGCTTCTCTCGTGCAACAATACATCATTATACTTCCCACACTACCTCGACCCGTTCCACACCTCTCTTATAACCACCTCAGTCCAGCCTTCCACTTCCTTAGTCATCACCTGCTTGTAAGTTTTTATGTACAATATTAAGAACACTTTTGGTGTTCTTAGGGAGGCCAGGCAAGGAAAAGGTATGAAACCTAGAGAATAAGAGGTTCGACCAAGCAGTAGAAACTAGTCCCACGTCTAGTATGTCCTGCTACCCTTCCTACACTAGCATGGCTATCAAGTGGCATATCCGTCTCGCCCAGTGCACCACATAAAAGCCTCTGGGTCACGTCTGTATAAAGAATCATATGGCATGTAATGTGCTCTCCGCATGAGCCTCTGGGTTTGGGATAATGAGTAGAGAAAAAAGGAACAGTGACTTTATGAAGTCAACGCCACGCAACTTTTGATGTTACTCCTGTCAGTATTCTGGAGTGCTGGGACGATCTGGAAAAATGTAATCCTTTATTTATGATAACCAAGGAAGGATTTCAAGATATTTTCCCCCAGCAAACGAAAAGTTATTTTGAGGAAGTTTTGTATAGGGCAGATCCTAAAGCCATTGACTACAGTTACCAATATGGAAACGCACAGTAAATTCCGTCCTTGTTTCTTTGAAGTGGGAGGAGGGAGGAGGTGGGGTGGGACATCTCTGGCCTGGCCTGGGCTCTCAATACCCACCAAACGCAGCTGCCCCGAACACTCTATTCACCACGCTGTTTGGAAAACTACCGATTCATTCCATAGTGTTTCATCCGTTTATTTATATAATCGAGGTGACAATACCTTTGGTAGTCGAGCGGAAAATTCGGTTGCGGTATCGAAAGTTTCTGGACCCGTGTGACTAGCTCCCGAATGCTCACTTTAACGTGTATTATTAGAGACCGCCTTGTAATGCTCGTATAAATGACTCAATACAATACCCTATGGAGTCCGGTTGTGCCCGACAATGACGGATTTGAGATTGATACCCTGTTTATGAAGGAGGTCACTCCGGCCTATTGTGACCCCTCGCATTATTTTTTCTGTTACGTGGGCTGAGCCAAGCCACGTGCCCGGCGTAAACTTAACGTCTTCTCTGGAGAGTCTGAAGTGATTGCTTTAATGCTGTAGACCAAAAACTACGTGTTTGCTTTAGCTCTGTAGATGAGCCTCGTGTTTGCTCAAACATTGTAGAAGAGCCTTTGTGTTTGCTCTAGCATTGTAGAAGAGCCTCATGTTTGCTTTAGCTCTGTATGGAAGGAGACTCCTGTTTGCTTTAGCGTGGTAGAGGAGCCTCGTGTTTCCTTCAGCAATGTAGAGAATGTAGAGCAGGAACCTCCTGTTTACTTTAGCGAAGGAGCCTGTGTGTAGTGGAAAGCTTACTTTACCGTCGATGTATAACGATGTACTAGATTCTCTCTCGCTATCCAACACATTCTCTAAAACACAACACTTCTATAGGAATACGAAACAGTACCGTGGCTGCAATAATTTATAACAAACAGACAAGAGCGGGAGGTGATACTAGGCGATATGAGAGACCCTCCTGCGAAAGTGTCAACGTAGGTACTAGGACACAGGTGCAACTAATGTGATATTTTACTGTTGCCACAATAAAAATCTTACATTAGTTGCGTCTGTGAACTTTTAACTAACATTTTGTCGGTAATTTTACCATTATCACCAATTATCAAGCCAGTAGTGGCATGATGATCCTTGTTTAGTTTCACCTGTAATTTGTGGAATAATTATGAGGTGTTGAAATAAAAGGCACAATACCGTAACTGGAATACTACACGAATAACCCACAAATAGGAGACAGAAGCTTATGACAACGTTTCGGTCCGACTTGGACCATTTACAATGTTTTATTTAGCGAAGGAGCCTGTATGTGTAATGGAAAAGTAACTTTATCTTCCATGTATAATGATTGTACACGATGTGGCTTCTCTTTCTCTCTCTCTCTCTCTCTCTCTCTCTCTCTCTCTCTCTCTCTCTCTCTCTCTCTCTCTCTCTCTCTCTCTCTCTCTCTAGCTCACACACTGAGGTCTGTGGTTCGATCCCCGTTACTGGTGGGAACATTAAGAAGTGTTTCCTAAAGATACCTACTGTCCCTGTTCACCTAGCAGTAAATCGGTACCTGGGTGTTAGACGACAGGTGTGGGTCGCATCCTGGGAACAAAATTAACTTAATTTACCTGAAATGCTCTGAATAACCAAGGGCTTTCTATACAGTATGTCACTGATGTCAGCTATGGTCTGTATAAGTTGTATCATGTACTTGTAGAAATAAATGTTATTATTACTATTATTATTATTATGATATTAAAATAATAATATGGTCCAAGTCGGACCGATACGTCGCCATAATCTTTTTTTCTATGTGCGGGTTATTCAGATATGTTGAAATAATTGTTTATCGCTTAGGAATTGTACGATATTTTGATTGTACGATATTTTGATTGTACGATATTTTGATTGTACGATATTTTGATTGTACGATATTTTGATTGTTATTTGTGTCGATATGATGTAGTATTATTATTGTACATATTGATGTACGTATTTTGATTGAGGATATTTTGATTGTACGATCATTTTGATGCGATAATTTGATTCACAATTTGATGTAATATTGAGTGTCGATATTGATGTAGAGGATCTCATTGCCTTCAATTTTATTGTGGTTCTTTTATTATTTGTATCGTACATATGTAATATTAGTGTGAACAAAACCAGTAAATACCCACAGGGAAACAATCACATGAGTATTTGAGGCGAAACGTGTCAGTAGAGGATAACACATCTTTCAGTCCACTGTTTTTTTTACATTGAGTTTGTTCATATATGCTAATACTTGAGTGACAGTCAAGTTCTCATAACAGGAGTTTCGGGTTACCTCTCATCCATCTTGACCTTTTTAGGACAGACGGTTAGCTTTAAGCTTAATGGCATTCGCATAGGAAATTGTTACCGTACTCTTATCGACAAGTGCTGCTATTAATGCACTCGTGAATGTAACCGTAATCTTAGCAATGCTATGTCTGTCGTGTGATTACTATACACACAGTTATAACCTTTAATAACTAAGTAGGCCAGACATTATCCACGTTTCTTCGTGTAAATGCAAGCTGCAGTTCCGTGTATTCTTCTCTATATCTTGGGATATTATCATCATCCACCTGTAGTTTATGAGTTAACTGGAGTTCATTCTTTCGTAAATTCCCATTCTCATCATCATTTAATGCTTATGACGACGATGCCGTTATATCGAATTCGAAAATAAAGCAATAACAAGTGTGGAAGGCCATAAGATGATGCCTTGGACACTACAGACTATAACCTACATGTTTCTGGCTGCAGGTCACGGCGGAGTGAACCAGCTGGGCGGTGTGTTCGTCAATGGGCGGCCACTTCCTGACATGGTTCGTCAGAGGATCGTAGAGTTGGCCCATAACGGCGTGCGACCCTGCGACATCTCCCGTCAGCTCCGTGTCTCCCACGGCTGCGTCTCCAAGATCCTCTCCAGGTATGTCCTCAATGCTTTTTTTGTTTGTAATTGTGGCAGTAGTAGTGGGTGTAGTAGTAGTAGTATTAGTAATAGTAATGGGTAGTAGTAATGACAACTGTAGTGACTGTATATTAATGCCAATAGCGTCAGACACTGAGGCAACAGTGAGCAAGAGATGTATAACTGAAGAGTTTTCTCTTGTAGTGGTAGTGATGTTTGAATAATTCTGTATTATGTAAAAAGGCAGGAGTTTGAGTTGCTAGCAGTGCGTGTGACGACCAGAGACTCGTCGGAGGCAAGCTGACGAGTTAGCAGTATCAGCAACAGCAGCAACAACAGCTGAGTAATCACGAACATCTTAGCTGCAATAACAAATATATTAGCAGCCGTTCAACAGCGGCTCCTGCCCTCACTTCCCGTCTTGCGTCTAACCACACATATTCTGAAGCAAAACGTCTTTGTACAGTGAATGGGAACACAAAGAATTACACCTTATTGTAGCACAACCATTCATGTCGTCAAAGGAAGTTCATCTTGAGGTCCGTCTGCATAGAATAGTGCCACGGATGGATTCTCCCTTTTATACCTCCTGATATATGCGCACATCCAAATAAATAATGCTTTCCGCAGAGTCGCAGGATATTCCCGGTAACACAAAAGCCAGTGGTAAAATCCACCGGAGCTTACAAATTTCTGCGTCTATGAGGGATGACAAGTTGACGTGGGTAGGAAGCCATGTTTCCCCCCCTGACCGCACTTCAAGGCTTGGCTTATCCGCGCGGGAAAGTAGTGCGCCTTTTTGGCCCCTTTAGGCATCCCACTGCCTCCATATTATAACCCTTATTATCAAGAGTACATAGATTATGTTCTTGCTTGTACTTGATGACACCAGCAGGCTGGATCTTGTGGCCCTCTGGGATAAGGGGGAAACTCGCATGCGCATTGTTGCGAAGGGAAGAAAGAACTAACCAGTCGATAATTCGTTTTATACTGTTTGTTAAATTCATGAAGCAGACCGTCTATGAATAAGCTTGTGACCGGTGATCTTGTTTTGATATCATTTCCGGGGTGGCGATGAGCTAGTATGATTCTTAGGTGAAATTGAAACTCAAAATATTTCCTGAACCATTCCAAATTTTTTAAAACAAATGTAAAACCCTCTCTCTCTCTCTCTCTCTCTCTCTCTCTCTCTCTATATATATATATATATATATATATATATATATATATATATATATATATATATATATATATATATATTTATATATATATAATATATATATATATATATATATATATATATATATAATATATAATATATATATATATATGAGCACTGTCTCTACTGGCAGGATATTTAAATTCACATACGAACATATATATGTATATATACATATATATATGAAAAAACGCATTCAAAAACAATATTTTGATATATAAAACACATTACGCATTTCGAATGAACTTTTAAACCGGTGTTTTTGAAGCCTTTGTTATTTTTTATTGGTTCCATCATTCTCACATATCAACTAATTCGCCACACTGAAAAAGTCAGCCAGTCGTCACGCAGTGCGCCCCAGCACCCTCGCACCCGGTATTAGCTTAATCGAAAACACTCCATCAAAATATACCAGAACAGAATTCCATCTCTCTCTCTCCCTCGCTCCTCTCTCTCTGTTTCTCTCTCCCCCCCTCCCTCCTACTTTCTCTCCCTCCCTCTGTCTGTCTGTCTGTCTCTCTTTATCTATCTATCTATCTATCTATCTCACACTCATTGTGTGTGTGTGTGTGTGTGTGTGTGTGTGTGTGTGTGTTCAAGACTTAATTCTCGTGATTGCTAGTGGCATTATTGGAGACAGTTGCACTTCCATGTTTTACCCATTGAAACTTCTGAAGATGGGTACGCACATACACACACACACACACACACACACACATACACACACACATACACACACACACATACACACACACATACACACACATACACACACATACACACAAACACACACACAAGAGGTCCGTCAAGACCCCATTTTTCTTTCATTATTCCCTCCTCCATAGTGTGCATCCTCTCACATTCTGTACTTTCCCTTTCACATTCTGTACTCTCACATTCTATACTCTCACATTCTGTACTCTCACAATCTGTACTCTCACAATCTGTACTCTCACAATCTGTACTCTCACATTCTGTACTCTCACATTCTGTACTCTCACATTCTGTACTCTCACATTCTATACTCTCACATTCTGTACTCTCACATTCTATACTCTCACATTCTGTACTCTCACATTCTGTACTCTCACAATCTGTACTCTCACAATCTGTACTCTCACATTCTGTACTCTCACATTCTGTACTCTCACATTCTGTACTCTCACATTCTGTACTCTCACATTCTGTACTCTCACATTCTGTACTCTCACATTCTGTACTCTCACATTCTATACTCTCACAATCTGTACTCTCACATTCTGTACTCTCACATTCTGTACTCTCACATTCTGTACTCTCACATTCTGTACTCTCACATTCTGTACTCTCACATCTGTACTCTCACATTCTATACTCTCACATTCTATACTCTCACATTCTATACTCTCACATTCTATACTCTCACATTCTATACTCTCACATTCTATACTCTCACATTCTATACTCTCACATTCTATACTCTCACATTCTATACTCTCACATTCTATACTCTCACATTCTATACTCTCACATTCTATACTCTCACATTCTATACTCTCACATTCTATACTCTCACATTCTATACTCTCACATTCTATACTCTCACATTCTATACTCTCACATTCTATACTCTCACATTCTATACTCTCACATTCTATACTCTCACATTCTATACTCTCACATTCTGTACTCTCACATTCTATACTCTCACATTCTATACTCTCACATTCTATACTCTCACATTCTATACTCTCACATTCTATACTCTCACATTCTGTACTCTCACATTCTATACTCTCACATTCTATACTCTCACATTCTGTACTCTCACAATCTGTACTCTCACATCTGTACTCTCACATTCTGTACTCTCACATTCTGTACTCTCACATTCTGTACTCTCACATTCTGTACTCTCACAATCTGTACTCTCACATTCTATACTCTCACATCTATACTCTCACATTCTGTACTCTCACATTCTATACTCTCACATTCTATACTCTCACATTCTGTACTCTCACAATCTGTACTCTCACATTCTGTACTCTCACATTCTGTACTCTCACATTCTGTACTCTCACATTCTGTACTCTCACATTCTGTACTCTCACAATCTGTACTCTCACATTCTATACTCTCACATTCTATACTCTCACATTCTATACTCTCACATTCTATACTCTCACAATCTATACTCTCACATTCTATACTCTCACATTCTGTACTCTCACAATCTGTACTCTCACATTCTGTACTCTCACAATCTGTACTCTCACATTCTATACTCTCACATTCTATACTCTCACATTCTATACTCTCACATTCTATACTCTCACATTCTATACTCTCACATTCTATACTCTCACATTCTATACTCTCACATTCTATACTCTCACATTCTATACTCTCACATTCTATACTCTCACATTCTATACTCTCACATTCTATACTCTCACATTCTATACTCTCACATTCTATACTCTCACATTCTATACTCTCACATTCTGTACTCTCACAATCTGTACTCTCACATTCTGTACTCTCACATTCTGTACTCTCACATTCTGTACTCTCACATTCTGTACTCTCACATTCTGTACTCTCACATTCTGTACTCTCACATTCTATACTCTCACATTCTGTACTCTCACAATCTGTACTCTCACATTCTATACTCTCACATTCTATACTCTCACATTCTATACTCTCACATTCTGTACTCTCACAATCTGTACTCTCACATTCTGTACTCTCACATTCTATACTCTCACATTCTATACTCTCACATTCTATACTCTCACATTCTATACTCTCACATTCTGTACTCTCACATTCTATACTCTCACATTCTATACTCTCACATTCTATACTCTCACATTCTATACTCTCACATTCTGTACTCTCACATTCTGTACTCTCACATTCTGTACTCTCACATTCTATACTCTCACATTCTATACTCTCACATTCTATACTCTCACATTCTATACTCTCACATTCTGTACTCTCACATTCTATACTCTCACATTCTATACTCTCACATTCTATACT
Source organism: Cherax quadricarinatus (assembly GCF_026875155.1). Lineage (NCBI taxonomy): Eukaryota > Metazoa > Arthropoda > Malacostraca > Decapoda > Parastacidae > Cherax > Cherax quadricarinatus. The sequence continues at coordinate 19,204,650 of NC_069406.1, forward strand.
CTCACATTCTATACTCTCACATTCTGTACTCTCACATTCTGTACTCTCACAATCTGTACTCTCACAATCTGTACTCTCACATTCTATACTCTCACATTCTATACTCTCACATTCTATACTCTCACATTCTGTACTCTCAATCTGTACTCTCACATTCTTACTCTCACATTCGTACTCTCACATTCTATACTCTCACATTCTATACTCTCACATTCTGTACTCTCACATTCTATACTCTCACATTCTGTACTCTCACATTCTATACTCTCACAATCTGTACTCTCACATTCTGTACTCTCACAATCTGTACTCTCACAATCTGTACTCTCACAATCTGTACTCTCACATTCTGTACTCACATTCTATACTCTCACAATCTGTACTCTCACAATCTGTACTCTCACATTCTGTACTCTCACATTCTGTACTCTCACATTCTGTACTCTCACATTCTGTACTCTCACATTCTATACTCTCACATTCTATACTCTCACATTCTGTACTCTCACATTCTGTACTCTCACATTCTGTACTCTCACAATCTGTACTCTCACATTCTGTACTCTCACATTCTGTACTCTCACATTCTGTACTCTCACATTCTGTACTCTCACATTCTATACTCTCACATTCTATACTCTCACATTCTGTACTCTCACATTCTGTACTCTCACATTCTGTACTCTCACATTCTGTACTCTCACATCTATACTCTCACATTCTGTACTCTCACATTCTGTACTCTCACATTCTGTACTCTCACATTCTGTACTCTCACATTCTGTACTCTCACATTCTGTACTCTCACATTCTATACTCTCACATTCTGTACTCTCACATTCTATACTCTTACGTTCTGTACTCTCACAATCTGTACTCTCACAATCTGTACTCTCACATTCTGTACTCTCACAATCTGTACTCTCACAATCTGTACTCTCACAATCTGTACTCTCACATTCTGTACTCTCACATTCTGTACTCACATTCTATACTCTCACAATCTGTACTCTCACATTCTGTACTCTCACATTCTGTACTCACATTCTATACTCTCACATTCTATACTCTCACAATCTGTACTCTCACATTCTGTACTTTCACATTCTGTACTCACATTCTATACTCTCACATTCTGTACTTTCACATTCTGTACTCTCACATTCTGTACTCACATTCTATACTCTCACATTCTGTACTTTCACATTCTGTACTCTCACATTCTGTACTCTCACATTCTGTACTCACATTCTATACTCTCACATTCTGTACTTTCACATTCTGTACTCTCACATTCTGTACTTTCACATTCTGTACTCTCACATTCTGTACTCACATTCTATACTCTCACATTCTATACTCTCACAATCTGTACTCTCACATTCTGTACTTTCACATTCTGTACTCACATTCTATACTCTCACATTCTGTACTTTCACATTCTGTACTCTCACATTCTGTACTCACATTCTA